>OX375875.1:49452015-50025645 GCA_947359465.1 Metellina segmentata
AATCGCTCACTTTCATCCATATGTGAATACAGTAATTTTATGCGTTTGTACCTCCCCTTAAAGCCTATACAAGAAGTATTAAAATACCATGTATACAAAAAATGCAAGAGATGAGATAATTCTGTCCACATATCTACTCACTGTGCTTCTACTACAGTATGTAGCAGCTCATGCATAATTTGTTTACATAACAAGCTCCCTATTACTCTCTAAAAGTTCCTAAGTTCTATATTTAAAGTCTGATACTAATATGGTTCCCTAGTTTTGCGAGCAAAAGCAACGTACACATGTTCTAATGCTTCAAAGTGACCTCAGGGGAAGATATCTATTTTTCTCTAGAAAGTAGCTTGATAAGTTTCCAAGTGCTATTGTTTGAATGTAGAATCTGAGTGAAAAGGAAATGTTATTCCTATTTAAAGCACTTTTTAATTTACGTTTCAAGCGTAGTTTACTCCACTCGAAAGTATAGCTGCCAAACTCTTTGAATTCTAAACAGAAGAAAAGTCCGATAGAAAAATAAAGGCCCTGCCTATCTCCTATCTTTTTCGGCCAAGGAAACAGAACAGAAACCTCCAACAACACAAAAGATAATTGCTAAGTGCCATCCTTCCAATTTCGCCACACAATTCACTGGAACATGTACTGACGGCCAGCCCTACTTTTATCACTCCTAGTCGATGGTTCCACCCACCCCCCTCTGCACAATAAATCTCCCCACCCCCACCCAGAGAGGCCCTTTTTGTCCTGACGTGTCGGGAAAACTTCTTGGCCAGATGTTCCATTTCGGACACCAATAATAAAAGGCGGCTTTCAATAATGCGCCACGCCATCAAACATTCATAATGCATAGATTGAGAGTCGGCATACGATGAGATACAACTCTTTTGTGACCAAATGTCGGAGAAATGGGTGGAGTTTTCGATATTTGACTCCTCGGCGATGTTTTTGGCGTCGGAAAGAAGCCCGCGAATCAATTTTTGCATTTGTTTTCGTGACGCACATGGTGGTCTGGCGATTCTTTCTCAGGCGACTCACGCTACCGTTACATCTCAGCGGTGTTTAGGAGATGTGCGTGAAGAGGGGAGAGTGTAAAATTTCGAGGGGCATATAAAATTCATGAGAACATCGAGAGTTTTTACAGGTAACCGGACAATCCCTTTTGTAATGGAGATTGATCGGCTGCGTAACAATGTATCAGACGGTGTTACTGCTTTCGTGATCAAAATACCTTACAAGATTTTTGCAAGTGACAGTGTACCCTCGTAGGCTTAGATATTTATGGATAGTGCACGAAAAAGTTTATTATGCGCTATCGTAATATTCCTCATTAGATGGTATCATCGACCTGAAAGAGAACCACACCAAGTCAGAATTTCCAAGTCATGAGTTTTATCCTTTGCAGACCGAAATGCGGTGATCTTTAGACTGCTGAGGCGAGCTCCCAATAAGTCATTTGTTTTTTACACGAGGGTTTGATTTCTTCTTGAGAAGCACGCTTAGTGATTTTAGCTTAGTTACCTTTGTTTTCACAGATCTTGTCTTTTCATTTATCGTGTTTCATTTGCAAGCCAACGTTGTAGTGTATTTCAAGTATTTTCAAACGCGATTTTCAATTATTTTGTACAAACTAATAAACTTTTACCCTTAGAAATCATCCCATTATGCTTTAGTCCTGTATGAGTGATCTCCAATTTAATAGTTTTTTTTTTCAGATGAAGAGTCAACTTTAAGAATAAAATCTGCATCACGAAAACCTTATTCTTTTTCAAGTAAATATTTTGGGGGATTTTGCAAGTCCCTGTAATGTTAAAACCAAATTATAATTTTTTCAAACAGATTTCCCTATTTACGTTTGCATCATGTAGCAATTTATATTTTATACACGGGCAACCCACACAGCTTGGTTCAACATCAGTCCTGTGGCTCTGAATATACCTAACCCTTCAACTAATTTAGACAAGATATCTCATCCATCAAGACCTCACCAATTTAAGTAACAACAAAATATCTCATCATCAAGAAATGCTTAATTTTTTATGATCACGAGATTAAGATCTGGTCAGTCTTCGTCTGATGATGGTACACTATATGGACAAAAGTATATGGACACTGCAGAAATTCGGAAGAGGATCCATCTTAGTGTGGGTTGTTTTCCTAGTTAGGACTTGGCCCAGTGCTTTATGTACCTGGTACCATGAACGTTTACGTGTACTTCGACGTTCTGGATAATTCGCCCTTGCCTACACAATGGCGATGATGGTTGTTTCTTCCTACAGGATCGAGCTCCATGTCAAACTGCAAGACGCGTGCTGGTCTGGTTTCCTGAAAAGGAAGTGAATTTTCTTGACTGGCTTATTCAAAGCCCCGATCTCAATCCGATCGAACACTTGTGGGACAAACTGGAAAGACTAGTACGACACCACCATCTTCACAACAATTTCTTCTCGCAGTCTTGCAAGAGGCATGGCGAGCTATTCCTACCCAGACATACAGAGAAGTTGTGGGAATCATGCCTCGATGTGTTGCAGCTGTAATACAAGCAAAACGAGGACATACCCGTTACTAAATAGAAAAATAAAGCACATTTTCTGAATACATGCAGTGTCCAAATACTTTTGTCCATATAGTCTATATTTCATCCATCAATATCCGGTCAGTTTTGCTAATGGCGATATATATTAGCGAGACAACCACTACGAGGGTTAAATACATCCAACCATACCGACATATTTCTATACAGAAACGGAGTACGGCAAATAGTGATCAATTTTTTAATAGTCAATATTTCACCCCAAAAAGGCAGAACGATAGTGGTAGATAGGTGTTTATTACTATTTTACTATTATTTAGCTTACTCTGAAGTTTGGTCATAGTTATTTTATTAAGTAACTGATCACTTAATGCTTGAGCCTAGCAGATTCACTCTATGGGTATTGGAAGAGATAACAGAATAAAGTCAGAAAGGATTTCCCTCAAGGTGTCACAGAGAATGATTTTATTCTGGCCCTTCCCACAGCTATTTGTCACGTGTTCATCAATAGAGGTTCTTCCCACGGACCCCTGAGGTCGGTGAGGTCTCCTCCAATTAAGGTCAGATAGAGGTCATCTGGGGTGAGAGCTTTTCACGCTGCTCAAACTGCATTCAATCTTCTCTGCCAACCCATCTAATTGTACTTTGGTTTTCACTGCATCATTCATCCTCCCAACGTTACTCTGAATGAGTAACTATGGTTGATTCAGAGAAAGAAGAAAGTTCTATATTAAACAGCTGGAAATGAAATCATTTTGAATAACAAGTCTATACAATATTCGATTGCTAAATTATGAATTTCCCTAAAACTAATATAAAAAGTTAGTTAATCAATTGTATATAAAGAGATATTCTACGACTTTAAATCCTTTGTTGTCGTTGTATAATACAAATAATGTATGTATTCGACTTCCAATCATAGTTTTAACTAATTTTATTTTAACAATTCTTTAACTTCAAAAAACAAAAATGATGTTGGTCCGAGTTATGTGAAAATGAAAAGTAAATTCTGCTCCAGGATAAGACTGAATAAATGAGTCAACTTCATATTGTTTTCCATAACCAAGCATTCTATATTTACATAAAATGATTCCAAATACTGTGCATATTACATAGCTTTTTGAGAAAAAAGAAAATATATAAAACATCGAATTAGGCTGCGTAAGAAGATGCTGCTTAAGATCAAATTTCAAGACGCAAAGATAAATATTTAAAATAAAAAGCTTTTATGGTTGATTTGCTTTTCTTTTTTCGTCTATTTACTCTTAATTATGGTGTGAAATCACCAATTACTTTCCTCACTTTTTTATTACCATAAGGTTTATAAAAATTAAATTACCTTGGTTAAATTACTTGATATGAAAGAATTTCTTTAACTATCTTTTCTCCTATTTGGTCTTGAACGAATATTTTTGTAAAATTGGTAAAAGAGCGTTTAGAAAATATCTATTAGGATATTTTAACTAGTATTAAGCGTTAATAGTTATATTTTTAAGAGTTATTATGTTAGCTCTTTAATCACATCTTGCCTATTTTCTTTTCGTTGATGATGGAAATGTATCTGTCGAGATCGGAACTTTGAAATAGGACATAAAATCTAAAAATTAATTAGCTCTTTGTTGAAAAAGACATGTAATTGGAATATCAAGTCTAAGGGCGTTTTAAATATGAAATTATAAAAGCATCAATCACAAATTCCAAACAAACTGTTAAATACATATGATGCGTAATGGAATGGAATATAACATCCAATTTAATGAAGACCACCAATGCATAACATTTATTGTTGTCATGACTGTTAAAGAAACATTTCGTACTAGATCGTTTAGAATGAGTAGCTTTAAAAGAGTATGAAATTTCAGATAAATGCTGTTCAAAAATTCATTGACTATCATCTAATCCATAAATAATGAATTATAAAGATTAATTGGATAAGCTTGAATATGAGGTCTCATCAGAAAGCATTCTAGCTTAATATTCATAGCGTTAACTAGCTGTATCCCTTAACAAGACATTAGTACGTGAAATCTAGATTGGCTGTTTGTATCTGATTTTATGGTAAAATGGACTATATTTTGTTAGGCCGTGGTCAAGCACAAAGTAGACATTATCAAGTAATGGACAAAACACACATCATACAACCTGGTACACTATTGTTTAGGCTTGGTTTAGTTTTCTAGATTGTGCAGCCCTTAAGTTGCTGCAAAGAAGCCGCCGTAGTTGCAACTTATATGCTGCGCCCTTCGCATTTATACTTCCAGTTGAAGCGAGCTTTCATAAAAACAAACTGGAATGGGCCAAGGTAGATCCTGATTTCATTACAAAATCACAATCACTGAAGAAACGCTTGCGTCTTTCCATGGAGATGGCTGAATTAACTAATGGGATTTCTTCAGTTGACTTTCACGACCGAAGGAGATGCAACCTGGAGGTCGGTTAACAATTCTTTTCCAAATCCAAAGCTCAATTAATTACGATCATGTCATAAAGGAAATGAATTGACTGACATCCACTGCGAGAAATTGTAAGATGAAAGACACCACAAATTACAGAGAGTAGTGGTTGGGAGGTCTCATCAAAGAGTTCTTCGGTCCACTCATCTGTTTCCGAGACATAAATCCATCTAGAAGCCGTTATGTCACACATTTATTCATTGTTCGTCGCATGTCTAGTTTCAAATTAAAATTACTGCTGCACAATACATGCAAGATGGCTTCAATGTTTATTCTGTTTTCTAGCGAAAATCGAAATTGGAGAAAAGAGTTTGATATTAAGAACCAACAACTAAACTTGAAACAAAGGTTCATTAAAAATTGCCATTTATTCTTCATCCGTTTAAGGCATGTCGGTCACGAAATAACCTGAAATTCAATTGATTTTGGAACTTTAGGGCGTAGTTCATCACAATGCTCTTTACAGACAAAACGACAACAAGGAACGTTATTGGATATGCATCTCCGATGAATGGTTATTAGATCTAAGGTACCACAACTCACAGAACGTGGGAAATGGGAGATTCCTCACTGTAATTCTCTACCAGATCAATTACTTTTTTGGAAAAATATGGATTTACATAGGTTTGTCAAACGCTCTTTTCTTAATGCAGGGTTCTGTGTGACTTCTGAACAATTATAGACGACACTGAAAGTGCAATATTTCTAAATAAAATAAAGGACTAATAAAGTGACATTGAAAACGCACTCAACAGTATATGAACTATGTGGAGAAGCGTGGTTCATCTACTGATGGATTGAAGGTCGAAGGGTCTATTTTGAAAGGGACAAGAATTCAAGTAAATACGAAAAGTCGTCTTATATTCTTGGCCAAGGGTTGGATATTTTTATCAGACCTCGTATTTTGATTCAAATAGGCTAACTAAAATATGTTTTGCCAAGATCAAAAGTTTTCATTAATTTTTAATTTTAAAAATTATGCAAGTATACAAAATAATAATTATATTCTAGCAATTAAAAACATAAAAATTAATTTATAAAAATAATTAAACGTTTTAAAGCACTTCCATCAAAAAGAATTTTTAATGAGTTTAATTTTGGATTTTTAAATCAGAATAAGAGTGAAAACAAGATTGCAACATGCAGTAGCTTAGTATCAAAATATGTGTGTATGTATGTGGTGGTTTGTTATTTATCCCCATAAATAAAAAATTTTGATGGAAATACTATTATGCAGTGTCTCTTCGTTAGTTGAGTTCCCTTTCTCTTTGATAAGCGCAATTGCAACTTTTAAAACCCTCATCAGCATTCCTAACGTATTAGAATAACCCTAACTTGATTAATACGCATGCTACTTACAAGGTACTTAAAAAAGCAGAAATACTTAGAAAATAAAAGGGTAAAGAAGCTACTAAA
The DNA here is from genome assembly GCA_947359465.1 of Metellina segmentata. NCBI lineage: Eukaryota > Metazoa > Arthropoda > Arachnida > Araneae > Tetragnathidae > Metellina > Metellina segmentata. The sequence goes on from OX375875.1 coordinate 49,458,415, forward strand.
AACAGGAAGCCTCGCATTGAGATCCCTGTGTTCTGAATCTTTTAAAAAATACCATAAATGGCCAAAAGAGCACATGGAATCAAAGGTTCTGATTTATACAATTAAAACGTCGTAAAACCAGAACAATTCATTAAACATATGCTTTTTTTTAACCTCTATTTTAATACGGTGTGATAAGAGACAATGTGAATTAGTTGGATTGTTCGAATGAAAGTGAAAGTTTTCATAAAGCATTTGGTCGTTTTCTCCGAAAGCAGCACAGATTAGTAGTTGACTTCTTCTTAGTCAACGTCTAGACAGCTTAAACAATAAATGTTGCTGGAATATTTCTCGTTAGTGCTGTCGAAAAAGCGTTAAAAAAAACAAAAACGCCTTTTCTACAATTCCATCCTATCCATGTTACAAATACATAATTGTAACATGGATACGTCTAAGACATCTAAGCGACATTCAGTTTGACACCTAAAAGATCTCAATAGATGGATATTTATTGCCGTTTTATTGCCGTATGATCACCGCCTTGGGCATCCAATTCCTCCATTAGTGTAGTAGAATGTTTCATGCTGAAGGACATTTTCCGATATTAAGGCTCTTCCTATACCCATCAACATCGAAAAACCATCACTGAAGATAATGTGCCTAGTGATAACGTCATCTATTGACAATCACAGCTCATTAAGGAGCAACTACTGAGATGGATATTTACAACGGAGTATGGAGAAGTAATACAAGAGGTTATCTATTGGTTCAAACATAGTTCAAAACATCCTAAGTGGTCACCATTACTCACATGGTTGAAAGGTGGAACAAAGAGCCTAAATTCCAACTCCATAACTTTAGAGTGCAGAGTTCTATTACTTTGTTGTGGAATAACTCTTACTTTCATTTGAACAACATGTAAAATAAAGCAACTGCCAAGTAGGATCATCATGCAGTTGAACATATTTAATACATTCAGGTATGAATGGAAGTGTCCTTAATTTGTGAATACCAAGACGATTCGATGGACATAAACAAAGTTCCGTGAAGAACTCCTAAGACCAAGTTCAGATTAAAAGGGTTCTAATTCATGAAATATTGAAATTGTTAACCCTCCTAGTTGTTTATCTTCGCATCAAAAACTTTCTTATAGTATCTAGACGAGGGGTAGCCAACCTTTTACATACTATGCGCCAATTTTTTTCACATACGAGTTCAGATGCGCCATACATTTTAATAAAAGTATGTTTATCGGCAAAATTAACATTTTTAAATGATTTAACTATCTTGTATGTAAAACAATGTCTATTACAGAGAATTCTGCAAATTTGAATCAGTCATTCGCGACCTCGTTTTCCTTTTAATAAATTTCATGGATGAAAATGCTTGATCACATCTGCATGTCGTTCCAACACGACATATATAACTTTTTGCAAATTTCCTTAGTTCCGGAAAGTGTTTACAGTGTAATGAACACCAGATATTAATCATATCAGAAACATTCTGATCCGAAAAAGCTCATCAAATTTAATTTTCAACATTGAATTTGTTTTTAAATCAATAGGTCCTATTTGTTAGTTACTAGGCATCTTATAAGTTTTGTTCACTAAGTAAAAATGGGCTCATAAATGCGAGCATGCAGTTCTCTTCCTTAGCCAAATCATGAAAATGACTTTCAAAAGACCCTTGTAATAACTAATTTTAATACATTTGGTCAAATTGTTATTATCTGCTGCACATCTCCTCTGCTCTTTCAACTATGGAAATTGACTCAAATCCGTATTTTCTAACTGAGAGATGAATAGATTTAATATCATTTTAAATGAATGAATGCTATTTACTAAGCTAGGAAATAATTTCTTCTTGCCTTGTAACGTTGAATTTAGATAATTGAGATGGCTAGTACATCAACTAAAAAGGCCAATTCAAATTGCCAGTTGTTCTCAAATAACAGGGTTATTTCATCAGAAAAATTCAATTTCCTGTTCTCAAAAATTAAAAATAGCATTTTTTAATTTCTAAAAATTACTCAGAACCTATTCTCAATAAATCCAGCTCCCCTCACAACAAAGAAAACGTTCACCATATTCCAAATCTAATAATTCAATATTCTCTGAATTCTCGGCTGTTTAAGGCTCTTGTTCTCATTTTAATCACACATTTCACAACCAGTAACAAAACAGGCTGCATTTTTTTTTAATTTTACACACAGTGCCTCTTGGTGTATAATACATTGATATTTTAGTGCAGTACGATTTAAAAAAATTTCCAATCAAAGTTGTAATGCCATTTACGGCGTACTGTCAGTACACATACTGATTAGTACAATAATCTTATTTAGATTTTCGTGGTATGATTTTACATTTTAAATATCGCTGATCCTCGTGTTTCATCATACAATAACTCCAGACTGGCAAGTTCTTCAAAGACATTAAAATTATAATCAATTCCTCTTTCAAAAATGCTTAGAACTGGACTATATCAAATATGTCCATTGATTCATCTAAAGCTAGAGAAAAGTCTTCCGATTGTTGAAATACATCCACGGAGAATTCCACGATACATCTCGTATTAGTCTGCCTTGGTATAGCAATTTCGTCTGATTTCTTTTCAATACCTTTATAACCAAGATGGCGTGCAAATATTTGGAAACAAGGCTTCTCCGTCAAAATAGTTTTTTTTTTTGCCAATGCTAATGCAATTTCATAGAACGCTTCTGTCATCGCCTCGTCTTCACAATTTACATAAGAAAAATATTTTGTCTTCTGATTTCTTCCTTTTTTTAGTCACATATTCTTTACATAACTCCGACCCGAGAACAAGTTTAATTTTTCCTTCTATGTTAGCCTGATGCTGTGTTTTATAGTGTTTATTAAGATCGTGTCTTCTATTAGTAGAGTAAAGAGTAGTTTCACAAACAATGCAAAAAACGATTTTCCTGATGGGCTTGCTGTAAATAACTCATTTTCTTACTGTTCGTTAAATTCACTTTTTCTCTCATACTTTTTGCGCTTCTTTTTATCATTTTCTTTTGCACAGTGATATATAACAGGAATGTAAAAAAAAAAAAAAAAAAAAAAAAAAACATTAAAAAGTACAAAAAATCTTGTAAAAGAACAAACAGATCATAAGTACGTCGTATCACACAGAATATAAATTGCAAACTCCAAAAATTGCGACGAAATGAGGAGTAAGAAAGCTCTATGAATTGAACTGAGTACTATGGTGATGAAATTTTAAAGTTATTTTCAGTTATGGCACCTACATCAAAAGAATAAGGAGGAACAATAATGCAATGCGCCAAATGTAATCATACAATGCGCCAAGTTTGGCGCATGCGCCACAGGTTGGCCACCCCTGATCTAGACTATGATATAAGGCATTTTCCTCTTTGTAATAAAGCAGTTTTGTTGTCTTGACGATCTATTTTGTCAAAAACAAAATTGACCGGAACTTGATGCACGAGATATCTTGTCAAAACCAATAGGAATATATAGACTAAAGAATATATAAAGAACATATAGACTTAATTCCGTAACAAAAAGTTGATATAGTTACAGCCTAGTCTTTTATTTGTCAAGTGCGATTGAAGAGTGCATAATTGTAAGACTTTTCGATACAAAAGGTTTAAAAACTTTATTCAACTAGTATGACTATAGACCAAAGCAAATACAAAAAAAAATCTGCTTAAGTCGTTAACATTTTATCGAACCTAGTCTATCGCAGCTCAAATATTTACATCTAGGGTTAGAAAATGTATCACTCAAACAAAAATACATTTAATGCATGCAAAATATATATCTCCAACTTGGAAAACATGTTGTGATTATTGGTCCGTTTAAAAAACAGTACAAAAATCTTTACATTGTGATTTACAACGAAACACATAGGGATGGGGTAAACAACGGATTGTAGTATTTTAACAGTCTAGTTAAAGGAAAATTAGATTAAGCTACATTTAGAATTGTGAAGCAAATACTCTAACCTATTTATCAAAACTTGGCTCTATTCCAGAGTCGCAGTTCGTCCACTATGGTCTTAATTGTCGAATATTTTTTAGACTAAATACAAGGAAAGTTCTTATTCATGTTTTTGGACATAGTTGATAGAATTGTATAAATACATTACTTCAACATTAATGTTTTTATAATTTAGCATTTTTTTAAACTATTCTAGTAGTGTTAGAATGTACCTGAAAATTCCATCCCACTATTATTGGAAACAGGTTTTAGAATAAATGAATCATGATCAGTGCAGATGAACTTATATACTTGTTAATATTTAACTGGCTAAAGTAGCATTTACAAATAAATTCGAAACATTCGTCTGCAGAAAGAGAACACAGATCTTGCAACAAAAAAATTGCGAATTAAAACTATAAAATTAAAAAAATCTGGCATAGGTAACATAAATTATAAAACTACTCGTAGATTTGTGATTGTACAAGAATTTAAATTTAAAATTGCGAGCTTTGTCCTTTTTAATAAACATTCAGTATTGCCTACATTTCAAAGGAATCATATTTTGAATTCCCCTTTCAAGATATAAAGTAATTATACGAACAGATAAAATCAAATTGAAAATAATAAAAGATACTCAAATCGCTAAAAAATAATTGTTTTAGCAATCAGTTCTGTTTACATTTCAGTAATTTCAAACTGATATTCGAGCTTAATTTATATTTACTTTCATCTGGATCTCTGATATGTAAGAACAACATTTTTATAGTTGTTGCAAAAGGTATCTTATATAAAATATGAAATTTTTATACATTATCATGGCGATGTATCTTCGTAAAGCATTAAGTAATTAATTATTAAACCGTTACAGAGTAAAATATTAAGTAATTAATTATTAATGCAATATTTTTTTAAGGAATTGAAAGAGTTATTAAACTTTCATTTCCAGCAGATTGATTAATTGTCGTTCATTGTAGAAAAATAAACGAATGTAGTAAAGAAATAAAATAGAAATTTAATTAATTTTCTGAAAACTCAAAAATAAATAAATTTTTGATGAAAAATGACCAACAAAATGGCGTTGTGATAAAATGTGAAGATGGCGTTTGGACGTCAGGCATGTCACATCTTTCAAATAGTGCTGGCTTGGTATATTACCCCTTCTGGTGGCTTTCTGGACATCATTAGAAGAAAACTCATCAGATCTTGATGGACTGATATCTCGTTATTAAAAGAAAACTGACCAGACTTTGATCTCATCAATAAATCATTATTATATTCCTGATGAGATATCTCGTCTTTATCAAATCTGATCAGATCATGATGGACTAGAAATATCTCGTCGAAACTACCAGGAGGGTTAAGACTAGGGCCCGGTGCACACATCCGGTTTTTTAACGTGCGGCGCCGCTGCCGCAACGCAAGTGCGGTCTGAGGTACATCAGATTCAATGGAGCAGTGCACACATGCCTCCAGCTCCGCTTTGGCGACGCACGTCCAACTTGCGTGCAATTTGTACCGCAGTTCCCCACGGCGCCGCACGGTCGCCGCACATTCTGAAGTACCTTGTTTTCATAAATAAACGGAATATAAATAATAATTAATAAATGGTTGTATCCAGTAACGTCTATTTTGTTTCAAGGTATACTTTTTTTACACCAAGTAAGCGAAATAAACACGTTTTCTTCGATAGAATATTTATTGCAAATGGCGCGAAATGAGTTCGTGCGTCATTTCACGGTTATGTGTGAAAATTTGGGTTTCGGTGCTTCACGTTGAAATACGGGATGTGTGCACCGGGCCTAATAAGGTAATAACTATTCTCTAATTTCATGTACTGGTGTTTAGCAGGGTTCTATAGACGATGATACAAAAGGAATTCTGCGTCCCCTTTAGAAATCCGTTCTTCTGCTGCCTGCAAAATGCATTGATTCAAGATGCTATACGTCTTCACCAATAAAGGTTTTTAAAACTACTTTTTGAACAGTGCCTTTTGAATGGTTAATATATGACGTTCGTGAGTAGAAAAAGGTTGGGAAATCCATAGAATCGCCACTAAAGTTTTTGTAAAGCCTATACGGGGAATTTCGAACAGCTCATTCATCTTCCACAGAAAGATAAAAGCTAAAAATTTCCAATACAAAAGGAAACCCGATTTCGTCGCAAAAATCAGTGCCCCACAAATCTGTCACTTGCATCCCATCTGGCCTTTCTTCCACCAGTCCATCTCCACAATCGCAGAAGTAAACCCAATTTTACACAATCCAATAACGGTTCAGTTTTTGTCCCATTCCGATAAACCCCCACAACGCGAACAGAAGCCTTCCCAAAGAACATTCCGTCTCTTCACTTCACTTCCAGAAAGTATCCGCGGGAGGGCCAGCCTATAGCTGACTGAAACAGATGACGGAGCATTCATCAGGACCGGAATGATTCCCAATACCCTGGTCCGAACCGGACTCCACCGACGGTCCGGCTAGGATACGAACACGAAAGGGGCGTCCACCAGGCACCGCGGGGTGGTCCAGGTTTCGAACCATTTTTCTCCTTCTTTTGTGGCCCCAGAGCGGATCTCCTCAATTTATGTCCTGCATAAACAGCCGACCATCAGCCTGGAGTTGAAAGGAGTTAATATCTAGTACCGATCGCTGCTTGTGTTCAGTGAGGAGAATCAGTGAATTAATGTCCTGGAGAGGTTAAGGTGGGGAGAAAGAGATTCCCTACAGATAAAGGCCCTTTGTTTACGGAGAAATAAATCTTTCGCATTAGCACACCTTTGTCCTGGAGTAAACATAAATCGGATGTTCCGATGATGAAGACCTCGCGTAGATTAGCTCTGAGCTGATGGAATAAATATTTGCATCTTTCATAAGAGGTGCTGGTGTTATTCGCTCCGATTAGACTTCTTGAACTGAAAGAATGCGTGAGTAAAATGCAATGTTGCTTAAAATACGGGGTAAACACCCGAGAGAATTTACCTTTCTTTCTCGCTTGTGCCTTTATTCCACGTTTTATTCTATATCGGTAGATTCCGTGGAGAGTTTATCAATGGCATATATTCTAACAACTGGAAAATATATTACGTTCCTACTGTTTACTTAATTTAGTTGCTATATATTTAACATTCTTTCTTAGTGTAGATGGATTAATTTCTAAACATCCTATATTAATTATTATACATAATAGCGTAGTAAAACACAATTACAGTGCATGCAAAAGACAAATGTGTTAAGGGAATAAAATGTGATAGATATACGTAAAATATTCATGGCTTGGACTTTAAATTATCAACAAATAGAATTGTGCATACAAGGATAATGAGTTGTTATATGCAATGTTCAACTACCTATTTTAAGCTGTTCTGGCTATATGACTACTATGTCACAAATACGAGATCTTCTAATCGTTACATGTGTCATATTTTGTCAAAAAATGCTACACAACTCAAAATCACGATATCTTTTTTTAACGAACGACTCCATTAAATTCAAACTAACTGTGGAAATCAAATTATGAGCAATGTCAAAAGCTTTAAGAAAGATGTGAGGTAATTCTATAAATTTTAAATTAATATGTGATTGATTTAAATCACATATAGTACCTTGGCTATGAAACAGTCATAACTAAAAATATGATACCTCTGCATGCTGCAAACCAGCCACAACTATGTATCCAAGTATAGAGCAGTTGAGGCTCCAGTGAAGGGCAACTATTGCATGTTTTTAGTATGCAATACCATGAATTTAGTCTTTCTATGTATAAAATTTAAATCTATTTTTAGTTACCTAATTCACCTAATTATACACCTAATTCTGTTCTTGCACGAATTTTTTTACACGAATTTGATTTAACACGAAATCGAAATAAATATTTCATTCTCTTTTTACGCAAGTCATTTTGATTTAACACGAGTGGGTCAAGCCAATTTCTTAAAGGGTTTTTTTGCCTGAATTCAAGAAAAAAGTTTTTATTTGTGGCATAGTAGAATCATTTTTATACTACACGCACTAATGAGGAACGTGCTGGGAAGTTTCAACGTGAATTGAAGTTGTTGACGGCCTCTTAAAGAGAATTATATAACAGCCTAATTAAGATACAACGATTAATAGGTGAATTCATTCGTAAAACCTTTGAAACATCAGCACCAGAGGAGATTCGTGCTGATTTTTCTCAAGAAATATCTCAGAAATAAATTCATTAATAAAGGAAGAAGACGATGTCCACGACATTTTTCTAGTGATAGCAGTGATATTCCAATCGTACTCAAACGCATGAGCGGTTTATCATGAGAAGGTAGAAACGAGTAAAATCTTTTTATAAGTAAAACAGATTTTTTGTTTGGAAGAATTGTTTTCATTTCAAATACGAATTTACTTTAATATATTTTCATTACATATTGTTTCTTGTGTATTTATTGAAATAAAGCAATAAGCTTAAAACGAATATTTCATGTTTTATTTTATTATTTTTACTGGGTTTTTTTATTCGGAACCATTTTTTTTTAGGATACAATATACAATGTCCTTTTTCACACGATTTTTTTACACATATTCTTCAGGAACCTATCCATCGTATAAAAATAGAATTAGGTGTAGTACGTGGTAATAATGTTTCTGTGGTAATCCGTGTTTCCTGTACCTATTCTATCCGCAATATCAGTTCGCTTGTCTTTATAATACAATTGTTTTTAGGGGCTTGTTTTAGAGTCACTTAGGCAATAAAATAACAAAGAATAAATTCTTAATTCATGTATGATAGTTGATTGGTGAAGATCAATTAGATTAAAAACCAAACGTTGTCAATACGGAGATGAACTGCATTTTAATCTAACCCCAATATTTATCACGTAAGATAATTGGGATACCAGTAATAAAATCTTTGCGGACCGTCTGGATTGTTTGTTTACTCTGAAAATCCCTCTCACACGAACTAAAATGTTCGTCATTGACATAAAATGTAACGATATTTTGAAATACAAATTCTACAATTTAGAGAGTATTAAATAATTTTACTTATCAAAATTGAATTTTATTAATAAGTACAGATACCCTAAGCATTGATGTAAATTGAAAAAATTATTTCAAACTTTTGTTAATGTATAAAACTCAATACTGTTAAAAATGTATTCCAGAGATACCAGTTCAAAAAATATTTCAATTGATTCATTTAGATACCATCAAGCTTAGAAAATATAAAATGTCAAATTTAGAATCTAGAAAAGAAATCTAAAATATCAAATTTAGAATCTAGAAAAGAAATCTAAAATATCAAATTTACTTTTAAGTGTTTAAAATATTTAGTGGAAAGAACGTTACTTCCAAAGACGAACTGAAATCTACATAACATGAGAAATAGAATAAAATATTGACCAAGAATTTAAAATAAACTTGTATTTTTTCATGAAAAGAATTAAATTGAAAGTTAATTTTAAAATGTTATACTTTAAGGATAATATTTATTTCATACAACACTTTGGGGTGCGATTTTGGTGTTCTGATTGACATGAGAGTTGTTATTAACAGTTTTTGTTAACATTTGTAGCTATAAGAAGAGAATTTTAAAACATGTATTGAGTGATAAATGTCTAAAATTAATAGAAAAGCGTGTTGAAAAAGGGTTATAAACTCTTAAGGTAATATAAAATTTTATTCAATTCCTCAAGTTAAACATCTGGAGTGACTTTTTAAAAACGTCTATGCCCCTCTAGCAGTGCAATTTCTGCAAGAGTAATAACTTGAAATTCGACATTTGGTCAGTCTGTGTGGATCTATTTAAGTCTAGATTCGATGTAAAGTTACGTGGCTTTACGTAGGGTATGATTAATAAGTATTTAAAAATCGGAGTCATGGCTTTTTAGACTACCCCTTTTCTTGAAATATTTTTAATACCATCTACCTTAGAACTTTCAAATACATTTTACTAAAAACTGAAGTCAAGCTTGCTGTTTAAATCAGACTTAAATACAATAAGAAACAGAAAGAAGAATGTTTCTTCTAGTAGGATGCACTGCAGAAATCAATATACCACTTAAATTAATTGAAAGAATTTTATTATACCAACCCTTTTAGACATGCATGTATTGTTAGTTATTTTTCATAGAACTCCAACAAGTTTATTGTAAACTTTTGTTGTGATACATTAAGCTTTTCTATTTATATTGAATCGGCAACACGGAAACTTTAAACTAAACATTGTCAGTAACTGAGAACACACTTTCAACTGGAAACGACGTGCTGTTAAGAGTTGTGCTTTTATAACTTGACTGAAATTCTAACTGAAATTTGTTCTACTACAAAAATAATAATATTTAATCAAAGCAATGTTATGAAACTGCAACAATTAGTATTAGAATAAATAAATTAGTATTATACAACTAGCTTGTGTGAGAGTATAAGGATTAACTGGCTTTTGCCGTGCAGCACCTTTAAAGGGCGCACAGTCTAAGAAAATTAATTTAAGAAGTACTGTTAGCTAAGTTATCTTATCTGTATAACAGGCAGAGTCACACGATCTGTTTTTCAATCCAAATTAGAAACAGTGAATTTTGAAGGTAAAACAACGTTTTGGATTTTAAAGATTGTGCAGTAAATTTCACTTTTCGCAGCAAATATTGGTTGCATAATATCTTTAAGGCATCATGTAAGTGCGCACGACCGTGGACAAGTAGTTGGATGCCTTGAAATAGAGCAAAGTTTCACTGAAGTTGTGACAGCAATAGGCGTGTCCAAAAGTGTCTTTTCGCGATTTAAAAACTGTTGCTACAGAAACTAGTCTGTGAAGGTATGGTGGTACCTGTAGAAGGAGCAAAGAAACTCGTATGATAAAAATTCCATTTTTTTTTCTTTTATTATTGCTATATATGGCATTTTTCGATTTTTGCTTGGTGGCAAAATCTCTTATGTCATCAGCTGATCCAATAAAGGTTACAACCAAATGTATATAACAAAATAGAATCAAATCATAATAAAAATGACCTTTTTCACTTAGAGTGACAATATGTATCCTCGTAGTGAGAGAGAAATAAACAGAAATCTTACTTCTATCCAGATAGACCTTGCGTTACATGTACTTTTGTTTGTGACAATAATATTTCTCGTCGACTAAATAAAGTTTACTTGTATGCAATAGAGACCGAAATGTATTCTGTTATCCACACATCATCATCAGGAAAGATTACAGTGGTGTAACGAGCATCTTCATTGGCATCCTCAAGAGTGGTCAAAAGTGATGTTCTCCGACGAATCTCACCGTTATAAGTGATGTTAAACATCAGCTTGTGCGGCAAGAATGGGAAACCCGTATCCATCAGTATGAAGTTGATGGATTTGTCGTTGGGTCTTGGTATGGGCGGGCATTATGCATAATGACAAAATACCTCTTCACATCTTTGCTACAGGTACAGTGACGATACTGTGATATTTTGCAGAGATCCTCCTGTGCCATGTTCATCCTTTCAATAGAGCAATGGATCCTGACTTTCTGTTCATGGATGATAATTCTCGTTGACTCGAGGCAGCTAGGTTGTCTGAGAAACTGAGAAGTGAAAATATATATTGCATGGTGGCCGGTTTAGTCTCCAGACCTGAATCCTATAGAAAATGCCTGGGACGCTCTCGGTAAATGGATTACATCGATCGGCGACTCGCTAGTACCGCTCGTCGGGCATATAGTACTGCTGAACTTGGATATCAGTTAGAGGCCATCTGGAATGCCATTCTTCAGCGTGACGAAATCCCCTTCCCGAACTCGGCAGGGCCTGAGAACTACCTTGACAGAAGAATGGAATAATGTCTCCACTGCTTTCATCAACAGTTTGGTTACCTCGGTTTCCCCTGGTGCGAAATATCTGTACCATTTTGTTTAATAAAGATGCCACAGTACCTCTACTAAATACGAGGCATCGGATTTGGCAAGTTTCATTTATTGAAACAATATCAACCATTAGTTATTACGAGATTGGTAAGTAATTAACGTCGCAATGAAGCAACACAGCGGGCTATTGCCGACGGTTGGGGATCAATCCTCAAGGCAAAAATCTGAGGAGAGTACCACGTAGTTTTGAACTACGGTCAGATGACTAGGTAAATACCCGAGCTTTAGTTATTACGAAAAATGTCTTTATTCTTTAGCAATGTCAAGAATTGTGTTAATTGCTATAGGATTTCTTTCTGTGATGAAATACTTCCAAACTCATTCGGACAAAATATTAAAATTGTGAAAAACAACTTTCGTTTCATAATTTTAAAATTAAAGAAAGTTTACGAGTATTATAAAATAGATATATAAGTTTCATTTGTATTTTATGAACTATCTATGTTTGAAAATGCAATTAATAAAAATACTGAGATTAAATTGTAAAACACATCTCACATATCTGTGTGTTTAGAAATTATTCAAAACATCTTTAACCAAAAATCGTGTTCTGCTTCATCAAAATTAAATTCTAAAATAGCTTAGAAGGTGATAAATCACGACAGATGATTTTTATATTTTTAGACTACTTGAGAGAAATAAAATTAAAATACAAATTATTCCAATTTGTGTATAATCACGCTCTCTTATTTCAAGATAACACATTTTCTACATTTTTTAAATAAAATATATATTACGTTGTAAAGCCATGGTTTGATGTAAAATATTTTTCTTTTATAACAGGATTTAACGTAAAATGATTCATGGATTCTTACATACTGTGTATTTTATTTGGCACACGCGTGGCAGAAATCGTTATTATTTATCGATTCGTGAATGACAGCCTATATATTTAAAGCGTTCCAGATTAGACTTGGGAGAGTTTATTTATATAGGTCATACTATGTCAAACCTCGCAAAAAAAAAAGATATTTTCAACCCAATTCTCTACAATTATTTAAAAAACTAGGGGGCTCCACTCCCTCCTCGCTTACGCTCGCCATCCCCCGCTGATAAATAAACAACCTTTCTAATGATGTATAACATGATCTACTCAATGTCCTTTTTAGTTTCAAGATCATTGAATTAGACCTTTGACTTTGATGTCCACTAAAAAGAGTATTTCTATTATTTATTAAATAAATTATAAGATATTAGTTTTATCTTTCTGAAAGTTCTCTATGGTGCGATGTTTATGGGCTCATTTAAAGAAATAGGTTGAGTTGAGAAATTACACAACCGCAATCGTCTAGGCGTGAATCCGTCTTTGTGTTCATTAGAGAAAGGGTAAGTATTAAATTAAAAACGTCTTAGTGGTTTTATATAAAGTATAAGTTTATCAAAGACTGGTGTTATGAGAGGACATGGGATAGTATTTAAATCGATATTTCTTACAAAGGTTAAATCTTTACAAGTGTAGCCCAGTATAATAGACGATGTTGAAATATATTTTAAGTTTACATCACGTTGCATATAGCCTATATGTGATTTGTTTTGAGTAATATTGACATTGCACTGGTAAACATCTTTCAAAGTTATCAAATTCAAAGCGCCAGAGACGTGTTCGGAATTATCTCTCTGCTCTTTCTTTCTTTATATCTCTCCCTCTCTCTCTCTCTCTCGTTCTCTCGCTCTCTCTCTCTCTCTCTCTCTCTCTCTCTCTCTCTCTCTCTCTCTCTCTCTGTCCACAATCTGCGTCACTCGGAATCAGTCAATTTTTGACTTTTATGAATCCTTTTGAATATTCCTTTCCAATGCTTTACGTTTCTTACATTTCTGTTCGTAATTCACAGTGCAATTAGCACCTTCATTAAAAATGATTGGCTTATTTCCTCGTTTTGTTTGGATGGCTTTTACGAGTTCAACAGCTATTTTAAAAGTTTTCAAATGGAACTGATACACTTTCATTTCGACTTGGTTCGCTTTTCCCGTAAAGATGAGACACAGCAAAACCCGCAAAATTCCTATTTTCAATCAGAACTAGTGAAAACGCTCGATCCAGCATTCCAAACGAAATGGGCAACCAACATCCTAAAGCTTTTGCGAACAAAAAAAGCAGGAAGAAACCCCATCGCGAATCAAATCCTCTCCCCCAAGCAGTCTCATCAATTAAACCGAAACAAACGAAGGGCTTAAGGCTCCAGATAAACATGTTGCCCTTGAAAGCTATATCCCGTAATCTACATTTTTCTTCCTCCACGTCCGTCAGATAACAGTCGCGGTCTCACTTGTTTGCATTATCTTCTCACAACTTAATGACGTTAAGCGGAATTGTGAACCTGAACACACAACTACCGATTCATGAATATTAATGAGAGTTTTTTTTCCTAAGTGTACCAACAAAGATAGGTGGGAAGAAAAAACAGTCCCCTGGGGTGGAGACTGTGGTTAGCGTATGCAATGAGCGGGGAAGGGGTGTAAAAAAAGTATTTGGTAAGAACGGTTTGTACAGTGATTCATCGGCAACTGGACGAAGGGTTACAAGGATGGCTCCTGGAAGCCAGAAATATCGCCAAGCCATGTACTTTTCACTTATTTTGCTTTCGCACCATACAAAGTTCGTTTGATAAGAGTATGGTATAAAAGCAAGTTAAACATCGATTGGAGAGATAAGTATGATAAAAAAGCAAGTTAAATATTGATTGGAGAGATACGTATGGCAAAAAAGCAAGTTAAACTTTGATTGAAGAGATCGATTTTGTTTCTCAACATAATCACCATTGAGGGATGGACACTTCGTCCAGAGAGTATCTAATTTTTCCGTCCCATCGGATAGGTACCTTTCTAAAAGGCTGCAACACATCAAATTGAGAGCTGCAATAAAGCAGATTAAGAGCAACCTTATTCAATGAAAATTTCTTCCCATATAACAATTTGAAAATTGCTTTTTGTAAGCAATTTGAAAATTTGGAAATGAGATGTCGCCTGTGGCCACGTTTGAAGAATAGAACGATCATTCACTTTAAATAAAAATGTTTTATCACTTAACAAAAAAAAAATTTCCATTTTCGGGGAAGCTGCTAACAATGTTATTTTCAAATGTCCGTAGAATGCAAAACAAAACGTCGTATTCCACTGAAATGACGGCACCAAATTAATTGTGTTGCCATCTCCTAGAAATTTTTCCAACTGTATCAAACGGCCCTTGTATATACAAGTACAAAATAATGAAGTTTTTTTTATTATAGAGAGGGGGGGTACAATTGTTTTGGATATAAATAAGTTAAAATCTAAAAGAAATACTTCGATCAACCACGAACTAAAAACATTTCTTTGGACAGGAAAATAACAACCCCAAGAAATGAATGTCTTGAGTTACGAATAGTTTTAAAACTTGATGGAATCTTATTTTTCAGATGATGGTAAGTTTAATATCATATTTATAAATGACGGGCTAAATTTTTGAAAATTTACTTAATTTTTATGGAAAGAATATGAATAGATACCCAAATTCCTGATTTTACACTTAACTATTTATATTAACTCTCCAAGTGGTTTCGACAAGATAAATCATCCATCGAGATCTGACAAATTTATGGACGAGATACCTCGTTACACAAATTATGACAAGATCAAAACCTGGTCACTTTTTTTCTAATGACGAGATATCTCGTCCATCAAGATACTATCCGTTTTTCTAATGATGAGTTACCCCGTCCAAGCCAAGAGGGTTAAGCATGAATAGCAAAAAACTAAAAATTTAAATTCAAATACCACTCACTCACTGATCACTGTATCTCAAGAACAACAATGCCTAGGAAGCTGAAATTTTCCAATGTGATTCTTTTTATACTGTAGAGGTTTTTGATAAAGAAGCCTAAAATTGAAACATGACCTAAGCCAAAAATAATTCGAAATCGCCGTAGAAATAACATTAAGTATAAAACGATTTCTGTACGCAGCTCAGACTGTTTTAACAGTGTCGATCAAAAAACAATTTTTTAAACAAATTAAAGTATGATATTTATGTTTGAAATAACTTTTTATTTCTTCCCATGATGTAAATAATTTATAAATATTTGATTAATGAAGGAAGACTAAAACATTTAAGTTTACATAACTTACATTTTATACACAAAAAGCCCAAAGGAAAAACTCATTGATCATAAAGCCGTAATTTTGCTACAGGCTATCTCGCAAATTATTGTTTAATGTTTAATTTGATTTAGATTTCTGTGTATGGGTATTTGAGTTGACAGCGAGATGTTGCGGTCATATTTGATTATTCCCAAGTACTATTATAAATATGTGTTCTTTTGTTAATAAATCATTATTGTCTGAATCAATATTGTTCTAAAGTCTTTTGTTTAATTGTTCTATTTCAGAATACATCCAGGAAGTCGAAATTCAACTAGTTTGAACATATTTGTTTACAGAAAATATTACATTTTTTCAAGGATCGTAATATTGTTTCAGTTTGTATTTATGTGTTTCGGTGTATTATCTAAGATTTCAGAAATATTATTTAGGAGTTAGATTAAGATGTTTTATTTCTTATTTTAAAATGACCGGATAAAATTTTTTTTAAATCATTTTAAAATGATGGGTTACGTTAAAATAAAACGAGTAATCATACGTTGTAGTTCAAACACATTTCAAAAATTTTGATATAGCTTCTTATTGAAACACAATTAAATTAAGCATTTGCATTTGTTTTTCGTGTTTCATAGGTATTATTGAAATCTGTACTCCATAGTCAAGTAACTATATCTATCAATTCTAAATAAGTACGTGGTTTTCATTTGAAAACCAGATCTCTGAATTTAAAAATATACCATAATGGTTCGATTTAAAACTGAATGTATGTTGGAGAAAAGGGAATTATAAACAAGACTTTGTTGATCTTGGAATAGTTTCACAGTTAGTCATTATAAAAAATTGAAATTTTTTGCCTTAGGGGACAGAAAGTCGAGGTTGCTTATTCTACATATTGAATATTGAAGCTGTTCTTACGCAATTTATTTATATGTGAATCATTCGTTGAAAGCAGTTATTTTCTTTTTGTAAAAGAAATGTAAAATCTACTTTCTGTTTGATAAAAATTGTAATCGATTGAGCTTAATTTGTCTATAATGATGACATTTATTTCTAACACAAGCTCCCTTATTCACATGCCGCTGCATGGAATTTTCAAAAAAAGTGTACCAAATGTGGTGTGGATTGGTCAAACGATCTAGATTTGTATAAAGAACAGACAGGCGGAAACTCTGCTTTTATACACTCTGTAACAAAAAAATCGACACACCAAGAAGGTGCTGAATTAAAGTGGTGCCGGGCTCGATCAACTTGAAACGGCGCTGACTGGGGTCGAGTCCAGTTTCCAACTGTGTCCTGACGACAATGACAGACATGTTTGGAGTAGAGATGCGGCATCGATGTCGATGTTTTCAAAACATCGATGTTTTTTTAAAAACATCGATGTTTTTAACATCGATGTATTGGAGTCGATGTTTTTGTAACATCGATGTTTATACTTGTCGATGTTTTTACGTTGTCGATGTTTTATTTTTAAATGAAAAAAAAAGTATTGTTATAAAAATTTTAAAATTAACAAAATAACATAATTTTCATAATCAGCAAATTGAACATACTTATAGACCAAAGTGGCCAAGAGTGAAGGACCTGAAAAGTAGGGAAGCGACATCGATGTCGATGTTTTCGAAACAATGATGTTTTATAAAAACATCGATGCATTGGAGCCGATGTCGCATCACTAGTTGCAAAACCAGTTTTAAGAACTGGGGGAAAAAAGTTTAAATACACTGAATTTTAAAAACATCGATGGTTTTGGTGCGATGTATTATCAACATCGATATTTTAATTTTGAACATCGAAGTTTCAAAACATCGATGTTTTGCTGTCGATGTAGCATCACTAGTTGCTAAACCAGTTTTAAGAAATGGAGTAAAAAGTTTAAATTCACTGAATTTTAAAAACATCGATGTTTTGCTGTCGATGTTGCATGACTAGTTGCTAAACCAGTTTTAAGAAATGGGGTAAAAAGTTTAAATTCACTGAATTTTAAAACATCGATGTTTTGCTGTCGATGTTGCATGACTAGTTGCTAAACCAGTTTTAAGAAATGGGGTAAAAAGTTAAAAATTCATTTAATTTTAAAAACATCGATGTTTTGCTGTCAATGTTGCATGACTAGTTGCTAACCCAGTTTTAAGAAATGGAGTAAAAAGTTTAAATTCACTGAATTTTAAAAACATTGATGTTTTGCTGTCATTGTTGCATGACTAGTTGCTAAACCAGTTTTAATAAATGGGGTAAAAAGTTAAAATTCACTGAATTTTAAAAACATCGATGTTTTGGGGTCGATGTATTATCAACATCGATGTTTTAATTTTGAACATCGATGTTTCAAAACATCGATGTTTTGCTGTCGATGTCGCATCCCTAGTTTGGAGACGTCCAGGGCAGTGTGGGGATTCTACCCTTACTATCGCACGCCACACTTGCCCACAACAGGGCGTTATGGTCTGGGATGCAATCTTCTTTGATAGCCGGACTCTTTTAATAGTCATTTCTGGCACACCATCCCGGAATGTTGACCATTTAACCCGACAGTTGGAGACAATTTGGCAATAAACTCTGCAGGACACCATCCTGAAACTTTTTCAGTCCATGCCACGTCGGGTGACAGCTTGCATCCTGGCCCGAAGTAGACCAACGCCTTATTGACTTCCTCCCTTTGTAACGGTCAAACTCTGAAATAAATTATTCAATTGTTCTGAAATTTTAATCGTTTGTGTTTCTCTATGTACATTCTTCACGTCCACCATTTTTTATCGCAATCGGACAATCCCTACTTGGTGCGTCGATTTTTTTTTTGTTATAGAGTATATATTCAGCAATAGCTCCGTTATTCTACGTGCCGCTGAATGGAATTTTCAAGAAAAATTGCTTTTGCTTCAAATTAACTTAGTTAAAAATGCTGGAAATATTTATTGACTCTCATTGATGATGAAATTCGAAAATATCGCATACCGGGTGCAAGAATTCCACACAAGTAAAACATATTCATAGGATGACTAAGTGCAAGACTATCCGCCGAAAATTCACCGTTGTTACTGAAAATGAATGCACGCGTTATTCGAAATCACTCCTAAACTCAAAATCAGCTTCTGAAGTTGTCGCCTTGTAAAAAAAAACTTTTAGAAGTGCGCAGAATATAAATGGATTATATGGATGGATGCATCAAATACAGATACATCATATTGCGTCCGAAGTAAATTGTAGAAGCTATGAAGAAGTTAAAATTATATTAAATTTATTTTCCGTACATTTAAATAATGATACCATTCTTTTATGAAAACAAATTGAAATTGATTAGTCTGATTACTTTTCAATCAACATATAATAAATTAAACCAGAGCAACGTCGGGTAATTCTGTTAGTACTATATGAACAAAGCAAGCTAATGGATTGAATGAAAACAATGAATTAAATTAAATTAACAATGAATGTAAAATTATAAAAAACCCAAACAATAAAATAATCCAAGCTGAAAACTGGGACGTTTAGAATAATGGCTTAATTGCATTAGAGGATAGTAAACAACTGGATGTAAAACTTAATCATTTCATTTAAATAAACAAACACCCGTTATTTTGGAAGGTAATTCAGACACTTTTTCTATTAAAGACTGACTCAATAATTTACTTGGTCAATAAATTAAATATATTTTAATGTATTGTAAATAACTGAAGGCTATAGTAAAATTTTTAATTAAATAAATTGCGACTGAAGTACTTAGTAAAAATGAAATTTTTATCTATTTAAAGCCTACTTAATGTATATTTCACAATTTGAAAGATGGAAGACCAGCAAAAGTTTAAATAAAATTTAGTTATATATTTTTCCTTATAATCAGACCTGAAAAATCAACTGTCTGAAAAACTTCGGCGATTAAACTGTTTGAGTTCCATAAATGATGGTAATCTCAAATCATAAAGATACAATATTTTTGTTGAATGTTATATCTCAAATACAACAAGGAAACTAAATGCGACATATTTAAGGAGAAATTTTAAATTAATAAATCTTCACATTTTTTAAACAAGATAGACGTTTTGCACAAACAGAAACCCCGAATTTAAATTTTATCTTGCGGTTGCGAGTATTACTTCGATGAAAATATTCATTATATCTTCGTAATTCATTACTTATGAACAATGAAAAAGAAATTCTTATTCGTTATTTTATGAATAAGGAGAGAATTAATAATTTTTCTTAATTATTTATTATTTTAGTACATTCTTCTTTACATTTCCGAAAAATTAAAAGCTTTGACTGATATTTTAAGTAATAATCTCATATAACTACAATACTTTCTTTATATTTTTATTATAGTATTTTTTTTAATTACCTAGACTCTACACCCAAAAAAAGAAAGTAATCTACTTTTGCTCCAGCCATTTGTCTATTTTATACATTCTAGGTGAAAAGCGATTAAGCTACTAATAGTTTTTTAATACATTAATAATACAATAAAGATATAAAACAAACTTGTACTACCTACTAAATCATGTCATATCTCTTAGAACATAAAAAAATCCACGACTACTAATGCCGAAAAAAATAATACATGCTGAAAAATATTGCTTTTAAACCATTATACGATATTTGTTTTATTCTTAGTAATTTGAAATAAATTACAAAGACCATTAATAATATCAAAATTTTCAAGATTAAATTAAATATACTTTTATTTTCTATATAGTTTCTACTGGTGCTCTTTATTATCCGTGCTTTATAAACTAGTATTATTAATCTAGTTATATAATTCCACGTCATGGTGTTATTGCGTGATTATGTAACGATTTATGAGTTAAAGTATAAATGTACATACTGGTTTATTAATTTTATAATATTAAAATTTATTCTTAAGTACTAGATTATTTTCTCTACTTTTAAAAATTACTTTTAGGTTCAACCATATGTGAAGTATGATACTTGAATATTTCATTTATGCAATTTTTACAAATTATTTTCAGTTTATATACATAGAATACTTTAATCGTGATAATAAGTTTAAGTTTTTGTATTAATATATTATTATGTATTAGCATTTTCTGTAATTTGTACAAAATATGCATAGTTACATTAGAGCTCAATTTCTCAAAGAGTACGTTTTTATTTCAATTAAATTTTTACTTTTTACTCATATATAGCAATTTATCATTTTAATTTTATGTTTAAAAAGCAAGTTATTTTCTTTAAAACTTCGCTTCACAATTTAGTTCTTTAATTGAATGCAATATTTTAATTTTCATCAATTGTTTTTGTATTACACTAATATTAGTTTAAACATATGTTTAAACTACTTTTAACTATTTCAATTTAAAAGTATGATTCAATGCAAAGTTACAGGCTTCATTTTGTTATGATTATTTCCAAGTTGTACGTGATTTGATTAGAGGAATGCATGTGATTTGAAAATGCGAAATGTCTTGCGCTGTATACACTATATGGACAAAATAGAATACTTTAATCATGGTGATAAGTTTAAGTTTTTGTATTAGTATATTATTATGTATTAGAATTTTCTGTAATTTGTACAAAATATGCATAATTACACTATAAAGCATTATGCATAATTAAGAATTTGGACACTGCAGAAATTCTGAGGAGGATTCATCTTATTGTGGGGTTGTTTTCCTGGTTAGGACTTGGCCCATTGCCTTATGTACCTGGTACTATGAACGATGACGTGTACATTGACGGTCTGGATAATTCAGCCTTGCCTACACTATGGCAATACTGCGGCTGTGATGGTTGTTTCTTTCAACCACATAGAGCTCCAAGTCGCACTGTAAAACGTTTGCTGGACTGGTTTCCTGAAAATGAGGTGAATTTGCTTGACTGTCCTGTTTAGAGCCCCGATCTCAATTCATTCGAGAACTTTTAGGACAAACTGGAGGGACGAGTACGACACCGCCATGCACGCCCATCTTCACAACAATCTCTTCTCACAGTCTTGCAAGAGGCATGGCGAGCTATTCCTGCCCTAACTTACAGGGAACTTGTTAAAAGTATGCCTCGACGTGTTGCAGCTGTAATACAAGCAAAAGGAGGGCCTACCCGTTTCTAAATAGAATAGTAGAGCACTTTTTTCTGAAAAACATGCAGTGTTCAAATACTTTTGTTCATATAATGTATATCTCTTCTATAACCTACAGTCCTCCCTTCATAACTTCTAACCAGTTTTTCCTTTCAGGGCCAATAGAATCATTCATGGGATTCTATCATTCTAAATATTCTACATTCCTCGGAAATCCCTTGACGTTCGAAGGGTCTACGGTTGGTTTGTTGGTTGTATGGCGATGAGGTCATATTTGGCCAAGCTGGGCCAAACCCAAAGTAGACGATGTTAAGATATTGTGAATAGAAAGGATGGATCGAAAGGAGAAAACAGAAAAAAAATCACTTGAACATTCTAGGGTCGTGACCCCCTGTTTGCCAGAAGCCGTAAACCTCGTGGGAAAAGAATAGATCACTTGGGTACCTCAGGATTGTGAATCCCGTACGCACATAAAGATTTAAAATACGATCAGTTTTATTCCAGAAAAACGTACGGGCCGTCTTGGCTCAATGAGTATGTCCCACTGTGCTAACAATCTTCGAGTTGTTGGTGACGCAAATTCTATTCCAGTCAGGTGCATAACTCCCAGGATCTATTTCTCTCTTCTGCGTGAGAAAACTTTCATTTTTGTGTTTGTCTGTTACTTTTGAAATGTATGTCTTATGTCTGGCGCAGCATGGTCCAATATGGACCTTGCGCTATAAAACCCAAAAAAAAAAAAAAAAACCAGAAAAAAGTGCGTCCAAACTTCATGTAGCATTTAAAACAATTTTCACAGATTCGATTAAACTAGGGGGCCTTTCCCCTGCTCGCTAACGCTTTTCAACCCTCGGAGAATTGCTCTGCAATCCTCATTGGTTCGCTGTACAAACCTAACTCGCTTCTCTCGCATCAATGAATACATGTGTTCTATCAGAAGAAATTGTTTACAAGATATGAAATTCCAAAAAAATATTTTTTAAATATAAATTTGTTGTGCTACTGGAAAGTTATACAGTACCTTTTGAATCAGAACTCGAACAATTTAGAATTCAAATGAAAACTTAGAGCAAATTTTGACTCGAAATGTGAGCGCTGCTTTGAAAATCGAATACCCAGCATGTTGTTTATAAAATGCAACAGCTCGACTAATATCCATTTTTTTTTTCAATAAAATTTCATCCGATAACGCTATAAATTCAATTAAGGCGCGAGGCTTCGTGGTAAACAAACAATCGTATAGTGTTGCCAAAACACTTTAGAAAATAACGTCTTTTTTGTGTGCCACGTAATATAGTTATATATATAAAGGATGTTTCGAAACTCATAGACAAAAATGTAAGGGGTGTTATAAAACATCTAAACAAGCAATTTTCACCATACAATGCATGGGCGGAAAGCAAGCGGTGAACCGCTAGGAAGTATCCGCCGTTACTGTCACATTAAAGAACGAAACACCAAACGTATAGAGGACGTACTAAATAATTTTATTTACAGCATGTGTGGCAAAATTAGAGAAACTGCTCAAAAGATCACTGCGGTAATGCAGGCGTTACACATGCGAAGTAGCGAAAGGCGCACTTTTTCAAACACACCCGACGTCTCGGACGGCACCTACAGCAATCCTGGCAACTAGGATCTCGTCGTAGTCGATGGGGCTTTGGTAGACGAGACTTATCAAATGGCCCCACAGTAAAAAGTCCAGATACGAAAGATCGGGTGAACGTGCCGGCCAAGGTGTGGGCCCACCCCGACCAATCCATCGCCCTGCGAATTTAGCGTCTAAAGCGCTCAGCACATCCAAGCTGAAATGGGGTGGTGCTCCGTCATGCTAGAACCACATACAGTCTTGTATGTTGGCTGCAACAGGTTGAAGTAAGTCTGGGAATACCTGTTGTAAAAATGTGAGGTACGTTCTGCCGTCCAGTTGGAATGGCAGAAGGTATGGGCCGATCAAATGGTCACCCACAATTCCAGCCCAAACATTTACGCTGAAACGCTTCTGATACGCATGAGGACGTGTGTCATACGGATTGTTAGATGCCCACACATGAAGGTTGTGCGTATTAGAAATGACTTCACCAGTAAAGGTGTATTCATCCGTGAAAAACTCATGTGCACTAAAATCAGGTTGCGCTGCTAGCTGTTGCAAAAACCAACGTGCAAACTCGACACGTGGCGCATAATCAGCAGGTGTCAAGGCTTGTACTTTATGTGCATGGTAAGGGTGTAATCCTTCGTCCCGTAGTATTCGCCAAACAATCGAGTGTGGCACATTTACGGCACGGGAAACCTTTCTCGTGCTAATATCCAGACGATCTTCCACTCTTTGCAGAATGTCCTCTACAACTTGTGGCATCCGCACACTCATGCCACGCCCTGTATCTTGCATGCCGATGACAAAGGATCACGTTCCGTACAGGCACCGATGCAATTGCTCGAACATTTTTCGGTCTAGCACGTGTCTTCTCGAGAAACGCTGCATGTACAGTCTTTCGGCTTCCAGAGCATTCTCGTTCGCAAGATCAAACATAAAATGCATGTCCGCCTTTTTCTGATTACTGTACGTTGCCATGCCTTCTGAAATCCACGATAGAAATGACGATGTGTAAGAAAACTCGCTCTTTATGTTTTCCATTGCAGCGCCGTCTAGCGGTTCACCGCTTGCTCTCCGCCCATGCATTGTATGGTGAATATTGTTTGTTTAGATGTTTTCTATCACCCCCTTGAATTTTTGGCCATGAGTTTCGAAACACTCTGTACAGATTTAACACTCTGGAGAGTTTCTACGCATGTATCCAATAGCAACCTGCAGTCTTTCCTGCATGATCTGTGGCCACTTTTGACTTTAGTGACCAATTTAGTCTTTCCTAGTATTGTTTCAACCAATAGATGTGTTTATTTATTCATTATGTGTTATTTATTCATTATTAAATCCAAAACTACACTTGTTCGGAAATCTCACGACACTCAGAAGGTTAAGTTCTAAAATTTCAAACTGTAGGAACTGTTGAGAAATACGTTTAGCATTAAATGTGGATGTACAGTACAAAATTATTTCGAAGAGTGAGAGATTTATATCAAAATGTGGGGTTACTTCTCTATCAACTTTGAGAATTGGGGGAATGGATAAAAAACATTAGCCTTCAAACTGCTTGACAGAAACCAGGCGACTTTTTGTTTCCCTAATGGTCCTGAGGGGTGGGGGTCAGTGAATTTAATTGGAGACGTGAGGCAGGGGTGGATTTAGTTCCCCCGATTGACAGCAAACTCGATGCAGCCACTCATCCTTCTCCTCTCCTAAAATGGCTCTAATTCACTTTTCAAGTTCGGGTACGGCTTAAAATTCTAATGCACTTGCATTGTTATTATAAACTTTGAAGACGGCAGTGTTTTCACATCAGAAAGCTAAAAGTGTTGAAGTGGACCAGTTTGGAAGCATCAAACGAGAGGTTTCTGGAATCCAAATATTTTTTTAAGTCCCTTCCGTATATGTGAGCTGGCTCAACATTGTTATTGAGAGAAGCTTCGAAAAGTGTGACTAGTTGTCACGTGACTAAATCCTTTCCGTATGCGTGAAAAGTGAGTAGGCTTAACATTGCTAGTGAGAGAAGCTTCAAAAAGTGTGACTAGTTGTCATGTGACTAAATCCTTTCCGTATACGTGAAAAGTGGGTAGGCTTAACATTGCTAGTGAGAGAAGCTTCAAAAAGTGTGACTAGTTGTCACGTGACTAAATCCTTTCCGTATACGTGAAAAGTGGGTAGGCTTAACATTGCTAGTGAGAGAAGCTTCAAAAAGTGTGACTAGTTGTCACATGACTGAACTGTGAAAGATTGACTTGGTGGGCCTATTTGTCAATTTATAGCCTCATTGGCTGATATAACATGATAAGGTAGATGTATGAATACACATTTTTATAGTGATGGGAAAAAACTATGCAATCGTCAAAATCTACTCGTACAAAAACCTGTCCCGAATGTCCCCCTGTCAACAGTTGAGTGTAAGGGACAACTTGTTTTTCCGATTTGGATCTTCCTCCCCCTGCAGTCATAGGACAGTTTTGTCCATACGATGTACCTCGTCCTCAACAAAATTGATCATACCTTCGACAAGGTATCTCGTCGAAACACGGAGTTTTAAAGAAGCTTTGTTTCAATTTTTCTGTTACGATCTAATAAGTAACGGGAAATTTTTTATGGGACTAATTACCCTGTCAAACCTATCCTGACACTTATGTCCTCAATTTTATTTATGTTCACACATTGGTTTGTATCTGTTCATTTTCTGTTCTTAAGATCCGTTGTAGACCGATGGGAGAAATTCAATTGGACTAACGAAAACCAATATGTACAAAAGACGTGCTATTGATTCAAAGTTTAGTTGTTTTTGTTTTTAAGAAAGACTTTTGCTCCTGCTTGTACTAGTATTCATTTTACTAGCCTTTTCTGTTCTTGCCAAAGGTGCCCCCTTTGCTAATAAGCTAAAAAAATATTTGGACTATCAGCTCCTTTACTTATAAGATAAATAAATATTTTTTCTGTGCTCTAAATGCATCTTCCTCCATTCTTCAATATTTACAACTATAAAATCTCTTTACATAAATCAAAATTAAAGCCATCCATCGTAGTCTTTTTAAGCTGCTTCAGTTATAGAAGTGCATTTGTCTGTAGTAATTGTTTTAAAACTTTACGGTACTTCCCTTTTTTACTCTTTATGGTCTCTTTCTGCTCTAGAAACTCAGAAACTTTAGTAGTAGTACAAAGATTCTTTTCTTAACTATTAGAATTGCTGTGGTAAACTATCGAGAGAATAAACTTTTGATAGAAAAAGTTCCTTTCGAATGACAAGAAAACCGGAAAGAAAACAAAAGGACATCTAAAGACAGAAAATCAAAAATTCTCTGATGCATTCAATACAGCAGAAAGCTTTCACTTCTCAAACGACCAACTATAAATACTCTACAGAAAAGTACTCCAGCTCATCATAAATATTGATCATCTCACTAAATGGTTTTAGACTAAAAATAATATGCTCGTTTAGATTCTTTTAAAGAACTTTTACCACATTTGCAAACTTTTCTTTTGAAGAATGGAGATCTCATACATAGTCTCATTCCGTAAACATACATATTCCTATTTGTGTACTTGATCTCAAGCTATTTGCGTAAGTCCATTTATAACTTTGTCAAATAATGGACTTCCGCAAGGAAGTCTAAAGCGCAGAAATAGCCTCAGAGTTAGTTTCAAGAATCTTGCAGCCTATTACAATAAACAATTAGTATGAGGTAGGGAAGTCCCATAAATATGATTCTCATTTCTTTTTGTTTATGATCTTAACAATTTTTTATTTTCTTCATATTATCTTGATTGTTTTATAATCTTCACTGTCTGCTTTTTATACATGATATATGATGCCACAGTAGGTAGATATTTAATTAACGTCACAGTGGATAAACACAACGGGATATTGGAGACAGCCCCTGATCTATCCCAAAGGCAAAGATCCTAAGACAACACCTCGTAATTCTGAACCACAGTCAACCAAGGTCAACACCTGTGTTGTCACCCCATTCTCCAAACCCCTTCTACGACAGCTTCTAATCTTTGCAATGTGAGGATATTTGAAGTCACGAAAGATTTGTGCACCAGCCCCCTGTGTACATAATGGTCTTTGGCTGGATATGATGCCACGGAAACACTCGAATTTGATCTGATGCTTTATATTGCCAATTTTAAACTCCCGCTAACATTATAAACTAAATATTCTCCTTTAGGTCATTTCAAGAGCTCGATGATAGTAATTTTTTTAATCTGAAACAAAAAAAAATATGCTATAAATTACAGTTAAGCATAGTTCTACCGCTGATGAGCTGGCACGCATTTATCGCATGCGATGTTTATTAGGTTTGCATAAACAAATAACTACTACTCATCGTTACGATCGGGAAGTTTCACAGGAGTGATGTAATTAAAAGTATCATAACATTGGAGAGGTATTTTAAAAGAAAAAGGTTAAGGAAACACTAATCAAAAGCGTTTATTACAATACTTAAAATGATCTCTGTATAGTATCAATATTTATTTATTTTAAGTTCCTTTTAGCAGCAATAAAGTCTAGTTAAGATTTTTTTTTTAAAGTTTTTTTTCTAAAAATGAATTTGCTACATATATAGTAAACTCTATTTTCTTTAGTAAATTATAAAATAATTTGTTTTGTAGTTAAACCATTCAGTCACCTCATGACAAGGTACCAAGTGTCAAATTAGCAGGTGTATAAAGATCAAAACGTGTCGGTCTTTCGTATTTACGCACCCATTCTTCGATACATAAAACCCACCCAACCAACTGCACATCAAAAAAGGGTAGTAGCAATGTTATAAAACTTTGAACTATTTAATACAAATATATTCTTATTATGTTTCGTTCTACTTGGGTGTACTTAAATAATTGCGTTTTTGAATCTTCGACTCACAGTATATTTACATTTCAATTTGGAAATTATATTTAATCGTTTGGGTTATTTACACACAACTTTTATCCCAAGTACTGTGCTGTAATTTCAAAATACTTTAATTAAATATGGTAGATGATAAGTAGGCTCAAATATGCAAGAAAGAAAATATGTTTCTTGTAACTGACAACCCTGATTTCTTGTATTTATATATTATTTCTGTCATACACATAAAGTTATTTACAGGATAGAAACAAAATTAACATAAAACAGAGATAAACACGAAACAAACATACTACGCGCTATTGAGTGGGCACATCTTTCCTTTCATTCAAGACCGGCATTTCCAATTCGTTTAAAATGTAACACTGAAATAACCTCCCCAAGGCAGGTAGTTCAATAAACTTGACACTAGAGCAACACAATGGAATATTGGCGATTAATCCCCATTGCAACGATCTGAGGACAACACCTCGCAATTTTGAAGCGTGTTCAGATGACGAGGTCAACACCTCACCTGCCAACCCACTCTCCAAACTACCACACCATGCCACCGTAGGGACATTCGAAGTCAAGAAAGATTTAACGTTCGTCACCCCCTCGTACACAACGGTGTTTGGTAGGATCGAGTTTTGAACTCGTAGCCCACCGGTTGCAAGTCTGCCATTCTTTCATCTGGACTACCACGATCTTGCCTCCCCAAGTCATCTTCTGTCCTATCTTAGTCTTGCAAGAGCGAATCTATGGAAGTCCTGATGTAGTGTCGAACCTTTTGAGGGCGTTTGAAGTGATGTGCATATTCTTGTTAAGACAAGCCTCAGGGGAAAAGTTGCAAGTAAACAATGCACAGAAAAAGGTATTTAAGGTAATTTCCAAACCTATAATACCCAGAAAAGGGTACTATATATTCGGAAAAAGAGTATGAAAGATATAAGTTCTTGTTAAGACAAGAGTTAAGGAATAAGTTGCAAGTAAACAATGCAAAGAAAAAGGTATTTAAGGTAATTTCCGAACCTTTAGTACCCAGAAAAGGGTACTATAGGTTCGGAAAAAGAGTATGAAAGGTGTAAGTTCTTGTTATGACAAGAGTTAAGGAATAAGTTGTAAGTAAACAATGCACAGAAAAAGGTATTAAAGGTAATTTCCGAACCTATAGTACCCAGAAAAGGGTACTATAGGTTCGGAAAAAGAGTATGAAAGATATAAGTTCTTGTTAAGACAAGAGTTAAGGAATAAGTTACAAGTAAACAATGCACAAAAAAAGGTATTAAAGGTTTATACATTACGAAAACTTTCAAATAAGAATACTTAACTAAAACAATTCAGCTGGTTCTTCCTCAAACTCTAGAAAGCGGAATAACTTTCACCAAAAGCTTCTTTTCCTAATAGCTTTTTAAAATGTCTACTCGCCAAAACAAACTTTACTCAACATTAACGATCTGACGACAGGAAATTATGCACTCGGAATTTCAATTAGTGCGACCATATCTTTAAAGTGTTTGAAGAGACATTTTTCCCGAAACCTTCAATGGCCCCCAAAGCGTTAAGAAAAGTCGAGAAGAATCTAATTGCATGCAACCAAAATGATGCCGATTATTTCGAATCGTAGGCTTTTTCCGTAACGCAGCGCTTCGCACTCTACTAAATGCAACCTATCTGCATACGAAATAAATGATACTTAAGCGTTTCGCAACGTAAGCGGCACTTACACGAGTCAAAATTAAGGTAAGTTGTAGAAATTTATACACTAATATGTTTTTAATGCCACTGCTCTCCTGTCATTTTTCATGCCCGTTAACATGATACAAATCACCACGATTTGCATAATGGTGGTAGACAAGCGCAGGTGTCATTTGGGCTCGAAAAAAATAACACGTAAGAAAAAAAGTGATGGAAGTTTACTTACAAAGCGTGATAACCGGATTTAAGAACATAAGTGCGCTGTCAGCTTTTGGGAGGAAACTTCGGGGGAGACGGTATAAATCGGTAGGGTCTAAATATTTTGTTTCAATCAAAAACGTATTTTGGTTTTCAAATGAGTGAATTTAGAGAAACAAAATCCTTGGGTGTGTATGAATCTAGAAAAAATAAATGGATAGCTGCGTATGGAAATTAGCTGTCTCAGGCACACTTCTATTCAATCAACTTGGTGTAGTACCGGCTAAAATCTGTATTTGATTAGCCGTCCAATGCATTTGAACAAGTTTTACTCTATTGATCGACAAAGGGATGTTATAGAGCCGAGTGAGTTTGCCGAAAACCCATTCCTCTATATACCTATGAATTTTGAAAGGGATTTCGTGGTGAAACTATTTCACTTGAGAGGGCCTAATGAGCTTTAAAACGTTGTTGCCTTATACATATTTAAAACTAGTCATAGTCGGGCTAATCAGCACTATTGCGGCGTTGCCCGTGCCTGTTGCTTTGGTGTGGTTATTGGTTTTCTTCGCAAACCAAATGGGAATTCGTAGCCTATTGGATAACAGCCATAACGGTGTTGCCCGTGGAGTTGGTTTGGAATTCGTAGGAATGGGAATTCGTAGCCTATTGGATAACAGCCACCACGGATTCCCATTTAGTTTGCGAATTTTTAGCCTATTGGATAACGGTAATAACGGAGTTGCCCGAGACAGTCCTTTTCGTGGGGGTCACATTGCCAATGTAGATGGTTTGCTTCACAAACCAAAAAATATAAATATTTATAATAGTAGAGACTAGCCACTGCGTGGCTAGCCCAGCGTTGCCCATGCCCGTGCTGTTTGGTTTTTATCTGGTGTAAAATTTTCCGCAGATTTCAAATCCGTTGAAATTTTTAATCTGTCTTTAAATTATTCCAATTTTACGAAAAAGAACTTAACAATCCTAGTCAAAATGTTTTTATTTCTTTGCTCACCTTCGCTAAAATTACGAGGTGTTGTACTCGGATCTTTCCCTTATTTGAATGTTCCCAGACCGTCGTCAATAGCCCGTTGTGTTGCTCTAGTACGACGTTAATTAAAAAATTACCAATTACCTTCGCTAAAATGAAAATCTCTTTTTATTTTTATTTTAACGCGAAGGGCCGAAAATGCAATCTGTTTATTTTTGGAAAGCGAAAGTTCACGTGACGTCACAATCTTTTGCGAAAATATAAAAGATTAAAAGAAAATCAAACGAATAAGGTATCTATCTGTTGTAAAATTTTCCGCAAATTTCAAATTTGGTTAAAATTTTTATTCTACCTTTAACGATCGCTGAGATAGAAAAAAGCACTGAAGAACCCCAGTGATAACTTTAATAATATTTAGCTTTACTAGAATCCGTTTCGCAAGAAATAAAAATGAATGAATATCGAAACAAACGAAGGTTATTCGAATATGTTCTCTCCCCGGAGATGAAAAAAACTTGGCATGGTTCATGGTTTCAAAAGTTGACGTCAAGGTGACACGTTAGGGCGAAAAGTTCAAATATTGATGTTTCTTCATTCCTCTGAATTACCGCTGTAGAATGAAGGATGGTGAAAAAAAGCTATTAAATTCATTAAAAATGTTCTAGATTAAATATTAAAATTCGCCTCGACCCTAAAATTGCAAAAAAATTCGCACGACCTGTGTGCCAAATCTCATTACTGTAAGTGCCATAGATTCGTCAGGACTTCGCTGGCAAGAAACAAACAGACAGACAGACAGACAAACACTTCCTTTTATAATAGTAGAGATACGATGACTTCAAAGACCGGATATATGGGTTAGTCTAATAAAATTATACCTACACATATAATTTTTAATCATCATTATCATTCCAGATCAGAATAATGGTTTTAATGACCTTAGCGAGAGATGGAATAGTTCGATGTAAAACAATAACTGTCTGTATAGAGGAAGACCGTGCTAAGACAACATAAATGCATGCCATATTTAAGATCCATTTATATTTTTAATACATCGATTCGTCCTTTTCCAATGTAATTGCTTGCAAAAGTATTTTACTTTTTTTTGTGATAACATCTCAATTAACGTACAGTTTTTCTATTACATCCTCTTTTAAAATATTATTTCATCGTTCTGAAGGTTTTATGATTGTTTTATCAATCACCGAATTCAGACTAAACAGACATTTAAACCAGATGTGTCATATTTGGTAATTAATTTTTGGATATTAGTTCAGGTCCTGTAGCTTAAACAATAAAGGCATTAATGAAACGGTCATTGATCTATGGATCCGGGTGTTTGGATTTTATCTACTTAAAAAGCTCCATGTGAATTTTTCCATCAATGTTCATTAAAGGTAATAACAAAGGAAGTTTCTGTCAATCTTAACATAAGTAGGTTTTGTACCGGCAGAACGTGTTTCCAATACGTATTACTAACCTATCTTGTTTTTCGAATACGGTTTCAATACTTCAGCAATAAAAATACCAAAGAATGTATTACGAATCGATATATCGTCTTCAAAAGTGTGAAATCACGTAATTCGAAAACACTAAAAATTAACTATACAGATGCAGATGATTTAACTGCGCATGTTTGCGGAACATCCCGAAATTAAATTATTTGGACAAACATGGTTTCACACGTTTGCCTACTATATGATT
This sequence comes from Metellina segmentata, assembly GCA_947359465.1. Classification (NCBI taxonomy): domain Eukaryota; kingdom Metazoa; phylum Arthropoda; class Arachnida; order Araneae; family Tetragnathidae; genus Metellina; species Metellina segmentata. The sequence continues at coordinate 49,491,358 of OX375875.1, forward strand.
AATTTCCTGATCAACGTGAGTTAGATTATGAACTACATTTTAAGATAATCCCATGTGTATCATGCTAGAGCATTTGAGCATCGAAAATAAAGCTTCATATTTCGTCAGGTTTGTTTGACTGCACGGCAAAACTTTCTCGCACTCGAAACATTGCGAGAATGCACCAGGGTTATCTGAGATATTCCACGCATTCTAAACCCTTCTGAGAAGACAACATGAAACATTCCCTCAAAGCCGGTCCGAACAAAAAGTCTTGTCTTGTTGCTTTACTCTCGTTTTAATGAAACATAGGAGTCCACAAATTAAAATGAATAAAGATTCGTACCCAACAAGAACCTATTACGCTATCTCCTAATTCACTTCACATGAGCATACTTAGGTGGGGGAGAGTCTTGAAAGCGAGTGGGTTCCAGAACATTCTGTTTACAGTAGAAAAGCCGCTATTTAGGGCTTGATGGAATGAAAGGAAGGAGGTTTTGGACTATTTGCATAAAATGCTACTCGCCATCAAAAGCGTTCCAAAAAATAATATCCTAATAAATTCAAGCCTCGAAGGATTTATGCTGGCAACATGGCTTCTCCGTAGTTCCCGCTGCGGTGCTCTTAATTGTCCCTTGCTTTGAGAGAAATTATGGGATATGTTTCATCTTTTTTACCCGTCTGTGCCCTTATTATCTTATCTCCAAACGGACCACCCCCTGGCTTGGTTGGTCTGATGGTGGAAGAGACACAGACATGGCGGCACTGGGAGGCATTTTTGAGATTAAAACGCTCTTTTTCATCCAAAGCGTGTGAAAGGGCTGAGAATGATTTAAAATTTAATGGGAAAAGAAATCAAAAGACCTCATCAACAAGAAACTTCAGCTTAAATGATAGCGCTCCGTGTCTGACTTTTTTTTTTACGTAATCTCGGATGTTTGTTGTACAGAACAACGGAAATTGTGCGCTTTAATGGAAGAGACCCAGAATGATTAATTTCGTACAAGGCAGACATGAAATTTAAAACCGTTGAACATGAAACGCACTTAAAACTTTGTGAGTTTTAAACGGCAGAAGTTATTTTTGTGCTGAGAGTAGCTGTTGTTTCTGAAATGGCCTCAAGTAAATTATCTAAGAAAGTTATTCACTAAAAAGCTCCCGAGAACACAGAAACCGCCATCGTTAGGTTTCAAGGACTCGTTAAATTGGCTTGATGGATTAATTGATTTTCCCTAGCGTGGGAGCCCTCTTTTCGGCTTTCGATTGTTCAGTTTGATGACACCCTATTCTAGCTCCAATTAAATTTTTTAAATTTATAAATTAAATGTTATTTAAGGACGTAACGTTACCCACAAGTTGAAGAATAAATTGAATTTCTTCAGACAGAGAAACGATAGTCCCTAATCTCTACTATTATAAAAGGAAGTGTTTGTCTGCTTGTTTTTTTCGTGGCCGCAAAATCCTGACGATTCTATGGCACTTACAGCATCGAGATTTGGAACACAGGTAGTCCGAATTCTTTGCAATTTTTGGGTCGCGGCGAATTTTAAAATTCAATTTAGAAGATTTTTAAATGAATGTAATGAAATTTAATCATTATTTAATGCTACAGCATAGAAGAGATCACATATTCTGAATTTACTGCTTTCATTTCCGTTTTGATTTTGATCAGAGGAATAATTTTTCAGCCAGATGATAAAAACAAACAATATCTAACTGGAGTCAATTAGTTCTTTTTCAATCTCCTAGACCGTTAAAGATAGAGTAAAAATTTCAGCGGATTTAAAATCTGCGGAAATTTTTACAGAAGATGCATACCTAAAAATATGATTTTTTTTTATCTAAATAACTTTTATATTGAATATATCTTTTATATTTTCGCACGAGATTGTGACGTCACGGTAACTTTCCCTTTCCAAAAACAAACAAATTCATTTCGTGCCGTTCGCGTAAAAAAAAAAAAAAAAAAAAAAAAAAAACATTTCCTGTCCCATTTCCACGAATAAGAGCAAGAAATAAAAAAAAACTATTGACTGGGATTGTTAAGCTTTTTTTCGTAAAATCGGAATCTTTAAAGATAGATTGAAAATTTCAACGCGATTTGAAATCTGCGGAAAATTTCACTTTAGATTGTTACCTAAAAATATGATTTTCTTTAAATAAATAATTTTTAAATTGAATATATCTTCACCGGATTTGAAATCTGCGGAAAATTTTACACCAGTTTAATACCTTACATCGCGGCGTTGCCTGGGGTGTTGGTTTGCAAACCAACACCACGGATAACGCCGGGCTAGACACGCAGGGGCTAGTGTGATTATATTTGAAATTATTTTTATTTTATTGGTGAAATTTTATCGCTTACACTTTAACAAAGTAATATATGGCCATAAATAATGTACAAATGAAACACACCAAGTCAGAATTTTCAAATAATAGTTTTAGTTAAAAATAGTTTAAACAGGTGAGAATTGCGAGCGCGCTTGTGTGTGTGTGCGCGAGGGTTAATTAAGGTATACGAACACGTACGAGACCCTTTTTTTTTAATGTAGTAAAGAAACATTTTAATGGTATTTTTATGGTTAGTTTTATTAAACAATAGAATTGGGCTTTTCAAAAACTTCAAATGCGCTGCATAAAAATCTGTTCAACCAATTTAAAAAATGATGCTGCCAAAATTAATTAAATGTCTTTTTCTAAGGAATGAACTAGAATCAAAAGAATATTTACATAAACATAAATAAATGTTACAAGCGATCGAAAAATGAATACAAGATTATTTTTGATAGTTTTACAATCCTATTTCTTAAATAAATAGCCATAATTTAAGTACTTTTCAACTCAGCATAATTATTCTAGTTCATTCCCTAGCATTATAAAGAACAAGTTCTCAAAGTTTTACGAGAATCCAAAATAACTTTTTGTGTTATAACATTTTAAGTGAGAAAATAATGCATTATTATTTTAGAGCAAAAAAAAATAGTTTGAAGTGTATCCGTTTTCACTCTCTTGCTTTTACTGTTTGTGTAAACAATTTTGTTCTTCACTTCTCTTTAAAAATACTCACAATATTTCCAAAAGAGAAACCATTTAAACATTTGATAAAACTGTATAAAATTGTATTTGCAAAAAAAGTAAATTTTAAATTCAAATTTTGACATGTATTTGATCTTTAAACGGCCATTTTCGGTGTTTTCCATACCATAATGTTTACGGGAAGACCAAAAATGTAGGCTTGTATGAAATAAATCTCAAATCGCCTTATATTTATTCTGAAATTAGGACCAACGGTACGCTAGTTATTTTTCATAATTCATTATTATATCATATTTTTAAATCCAGTGCTTTAAAATGTCATCCAGTGTTTTTTAATCGAGTTAAAAACTATTTATGAATGTTTGAAGGAAGACAAAACTTGTAGGCTCGTATGAAAGAAATCCAAAATCACCTAATATATTCTAAACTTTCTTATATATTCTAAAACTAGGACCAACTGCACACTAGTTTATTTAAAAGTCATCATTATATCATACTTTTAAATTCAGTGCTTTAAAATGTTACCCAGTGTTTTTTAATCAAGTTAAAAATTATTTAAGAATGTTTACGGGAATACCAAACTTGTAGGCTTGTTTGAAAGAAATCCAAAATTGCCTTATGTATATTCTTAAATTAGGACCAACGGCACACTAGTTTATTTATAATTCATCGTTTTGTCATAATTTTAAATCCAGCGTTTTAAAATGTCACCAAGTGTTTTTTAATCAAGTTAAAAACTATTTAAGAATATTTTCGTAGAAAGACCAAACTTGCAGGCTCATATGAAAGACATCCAAAATCGCCTTATACATACCAACATTAAGCTTCCTCCATTAGAGACTTTAAAAAAACTAAGAAACCCCAACCGATGCAAGAAAAAGTCATTCCAGCAAAACAACAAATCATGCCCTGAAAACCTTTCAAAAAAGTACCTCCAAGATATACTCCTCCATAAAGCTTTTTACAACCCAACAAATTCTCCACATGCCCACGCGCCTCTTAAAATAACCTTTCATTACGCATTACTCCCTTAAAGCCTTAATGACCTCTAAAACAGAAGAAAAAAAGTAATCCAGCCGATAAGAAAACGCCAATATTGACTACCAAAAGCACACACCGCTTCAAACCATAACGGGAAACTTAATTCATCATCCTACTGGAAGAAAACATCGAAAAAATCCTTGAAAGAAACCCTCTATAAAGGAAATTCGTGCCATCGAAAACAAAAAAATTAACAAAACCAAACGGTCCTATCGACCGCAGCAAGATCCCACAGCAGTATACCTCAATCCCTAAGTCCCCCGAGACTCGACTAGTGTGAGAAATGATAGATACTCGCATCTCTAATCATCCCGCGGAGGCCCATAGGATCGGGGGCCTGCAGCCTGAATTTTTAATTTCCAGTAAAAGTCGCCGGGAACGTGCCGAGCGCAAGCCCAGAAACTAAATGATTTGCTGCAGAAATAAATAAGAAATAAACGGGTGCAATAGGCGACGGTGTTATTTTTTTACGTGACGCTAGGGTTAAATAGCAGGTGGGGCAGCTGGGATGTAGGGATTTGTAGGGAGGTGGCGAAGGACCTTTTGATTGGATTGCTCGGGCTTTTTCCCTTTCGGGTGCTGGGAATTTTGGTTTTATTTTTTTTTTTTTACGGTCCGGTAAAAATTCTCAGGGTGATCGAAAAACAATGGTCAGTGGCTCAAGGCGCGTTGGCATTCGTGGGGAACGGTGCAGTCGGCGTGCGTTTTGTTTGGTTTCGTAATGTCGAGACGTGTTCGGTGGGATTTCTTTCGGTTTAATAAGTAAAGCGTTTTCCTGTTTGGTTTTCAGACGCGAAATCATGATGTGGTTTTCTGCTTGGGGGTGGTTGTTTCGAGCGTTAGGTTAGGTGGTTGTTTCGAGCGTTAGGTTAGGTGGTTGTTTCGAGCGTTAGGTTAGGTGGTTGTTTCGAGCGTTAGGTTAGGTGGTTGTTTCGAGCGTTAGGTTAGGTGGTTGTTTCGGGATTTATGGCTCAAGGGCCCAAGTTTGTCTAAACACATGACAGCATCCCGTGTTTGGACAAACACACACTTGACAACGTCTGTATAATTAAAGTTACAGTACACATAAGGAAATTTTTAGTAACGCAGAAGAGAGAGAGAACTATACCGAAGATAATTTACAATAATGTAACATGTGCCGCTTACAACTCTCAAGTTGCTATGCAGTTGGCTTTACCACTGAGCCACATCAACTTCTTGCTTTTGAATGGAAGGACTCGTGCTATAATTTGTATGGATTGTGCTTTAAGTCAGAAGACATTAATAATTTTAAACTATTTCCTTTTATTAAAGAAATCAATCAAATTATATATTATAGATAAAATATAACAGATAACACACACAAGAAAGTTTTTACTAACACAACAGAGAAATACTAATATAAGCTAGGTAGGTAGTTGAACAAACTTCGCATTTTTTGATAGGTACACCCGTCAAAAAAAAAAACGACTCACCCGATTGCAACTGCGCAATTTACATCACAGAACAAAACGGAAGGTAGCAGTCGATAGGGGTGAATGTTTTCTACAAATACCAATATTTAAAATTGGTCTAAGGGGTCGTCTTTATATTAAATTAGGTGCTTGCTCCGATATTTTCAGTACGAACCCCATCTTTTATCACAAATTTTGATTCTACACATAATTTCAGGCGGATTTGATGAAAACATAATGAAAAACTGCGTAAAATTGACCGATAAAATCCATAAAAACCAATGAAGGAGCGTGTAAATGTGAGGAGATCAATCACATTATAAATATTAATAAAGACGTGCAGTGACCGTAGCAGTCAATGACCTGTTGCAGGCGTCTTGGTATGGAGTCCATTAAGATGGTGATAAAGTCAGATCCCATTCTGATTGAATTCCAGGATCTGTAGGCAAAAATTTCTGTTTTCACTTTGTGAGCAATCACCAATAACGATAATAATCATCGAATTTTGCTCCGACCAACCGGTATAGTGGTTAAGGTGTTAGCCTCTAGATCGGAAGGTTCCTGGTTCGAATCCGGGTCCGGGCATGGATGTTTGTAAGCGTATGGTGTAGAGGCGGCTGGTGCACATAAATCTGTCGTGGCCGAATGTCCTCACGTTGGGTTGGTGTGGAAGTTTAAAGAGTGGGGTGCCAGCTCAGGTGTTGCTTCGTCATCTGACCGTGGTTCAAAATTACGAGGTGTTCTCCTCGGATCTTTCCCTTAAGGGACTGATCCCGGACCGTCGTCAATAGCCCGTTGTGTTGCTCTAGTACGACGTTAACTAAAATTACCAATTACCATCGAATTTTGCAAACAGTCTTACTGCGCTACTAATTATGCACGTGATGATCTGAAATTTGGAATTCCGATGTTTCAGTTACAGTTGAATCGCATGGTAAAGGTAATGGTCATTTTAGTTAACATCGTACTAGAGCAACACAACGGGCTATTGACGACGGTCCGGGATCAGTCCCTTAAGGGAAAAATACGAAGAGAACACCTCGTAATTTTAAACCACGGTCAGATGACGAAACAACATCTGAGCTGACACCCAACTCTCCATACTTCCACACCAACCCAAATTGAGGACTTACGGCCACGACAGATTTAAGGTACACCAGCCACCTTTACACCATACGCTTACAAACATCCATGCCCGGACGCGGATTTGAGCCAGGAACATTCCGATCTAGAGGCTAACACCTTAACCACTATGCCAGTTGGTCGGTTTGAATCGCATGGAGTCAAAATTTGCCCAGGAATCTATTCATAATTTTTATGAATATTAATTTCATAATTAAAAAAAAAATTGTAAAATTTAGTTTGATAATTAAAATGTTAACAGATTGCGTTTGGGTTTTTGTGTTGCAAGGGATGGAAAAACTATATTCATGGAAAATTAAGGTTTTTAGCAAATGTAACAAAAAAACGTGAAACACTAATTAAACATTAGAAGATATAATTTTCAATCACTTTCAAGTGGGTTCAAAATCCAATAAAATTGATTAACTTTTTTTTATTTCCGCCTGAAATTGTGTGTAGAATCCAAATTTCTGATAAAATTTGGGGGTTCGTATTGAAATTTCGAATCAAGCACGCAAATTTAATATGAAGACGGCCCCTTAGACAAATTTTATGTATTGATATTTGTAGAAAACATTCATCCCTATCGATTGCTACCTTCCGTTTTTGTTCTGCGATGTAATTGTGCAATTGCGATCGGGTGAATCGGGTTTTTGTTTGATGGGTGTACATGTTTTAATTAGCTTCGCACTGGAGCAACACAGCGGGCTATTAGCGATGGTCCAGGATCAATCCCGAAGGGAAAGAGCCGAGTACACCTCGTCATTTTGAACCACCGTCAGATGATGGCCACACTTGATCTGACACCGCACTCTCCTAACTTCCATACCATGCCAACGTGAGGATATTTGAGTCTCTGACCGTTTTAGCGTGCACCAGCTCCCCCCTACAAGACGATCTTTCGTTGAATCGAGTTTTTAAGAAGTAATCTTCCGGTTACCAGTCTTTTACTGTTCCAACCAGGCTACTTTGGCACACACGTAGGGTAAGTTGGTATCGAAAACCATTGCCAGGTAGATAGTTGAACTAACTTCGCACTGGAGCAACACGAGGGGCTATTGGTGATAATTCTTGGATCAGACCTGAATGTTTGAGAATCGTGAACTTGATTTTTTCGGCTTGTGTGCAACTGCTACAAAATAGTATTGTATAGTGTATTTCTAAAAGTAATTATGTGTTATTGTTTTAAGCACGTCAAATTAATATTAATAAAAATATTTATACGTATGCACTTGCAAACTGTAACTGATATGGAATGCGGAAAAAGCATTAATTTGTAGCTTATAACAATTAAGACAGTAATTTTGATAATTGTCAATTAACGTCGTACTAAAGCCTCACAACATTGACGACGATCCGGGATTAATCAACTAAAGGATAGATCCGAGGACAGTACCGCGTATTTTTGAACCGCGGTCGCATGACAAGACAACACCTAAGCTGGCACCCCACTCTCCAAACTTCGACATTAATACAACTTGAGGACTTTCAACCTCGACAGATTTAAGAGGCACCAGCCGCCTCTACACCATACGCTTACAAACATCCATGCACTGACCCGGATTCAAACCAGGAAACTTCTGATCTAAAGGCTAACACCTTAACCACCAGAACCGGCAACTGAGACAGAGTGCAAGAGAGTTGATCGATATTCTTTGCAGGGACTGATCCCGGACCGTCGTCAATAGCCCGTTGTGTTGCTCTAGTACGACGTTAACTAAAATTACCATTACCATCTTTGCAATTTTGTATCGTCTGGTTTTTAACAAATGTCAAATTTTTGCTAACAAGCTTTTATCTCCATGTATTCGAATAATGCCCTTATCTCTGTGCCTGTTTAATACAGTCAAATTTTCATTCTGATCTTCCTTGTGAGTTTTAATCTCCTGGGTCAATTAGGAACCTCCTCCCGACAAATGTGCCTAAAAATGTAACTAAATCAATACTCAAGAGAAAGGTCGGATTATATACAAATTCACAAGCACATGTCGAACTGTATATTCCCGCTACCTATCCTCCAGAACCACAATCAGACTTCAGTTTAAATTTAAGTAACATTCAACATCAATGGGGACAATACCAAACGCTAAACCAAACTTTAATCCCACCGCATACAATCGAAACCCCGGCAACGCTTAAAAAAATCGAATTCCACTTTGAAACTCGAATGCAAATTCGCAGCTTGATGGGTGTGCAGTCATCATGCTGTGTGTGCGCGCGAGAGCAGTTGCAAAATATCATTCGTTCGTGTTTTGAGCGTAATCGAATTAGCAAACGCTCCGCTGCTGTGGACTTTTCCGCATGAACCGGGAACTGTTGAATCCCCGCGAGGCATCATTATCGCATACATGAATAATTCCATTGGTTTTCTTGAAAACAATGTCCCCGTCTTTTCTAATTGATTAATTCATTTGTAGTTGAAGCGATATGCTGGAGTTGACACTTCCATGTAAAGTGTGCTCCCGGATCGGATCTCTTTTTCGTTCGATTGCATTTTGGGTTTTTCTCGTTTTAAATGACGTTTGCGATGTTTGCATGCCATCGATTCCGTTAAGTAAATACTCATTGAGATACGTATTGGTTCTTAAAAGGGTATTTGACGCATTACAACTGACTCGAACATCGCTTTTTGTCTCCCTTGTATTATTGTTTTACCGATACGTTGCGACCTTCTTTTGTAGGCAGGTGAGTCTTTGTTATCGAGTGGAAGCTAACAGGTGAGAGATTTCGTGTTATAATAATTCTATTTCATTAATGATCGTTAAGAAATATCTGTTTAAATGAATGAGTTGTGCACAAACGTCCATTGCGTTTGAGTGGATAAAGCACTCATTTGGGTTGGTTGTTTTGGAGTTTTGTAGAGCTGCGTCCACACACACAAACAGACAGACAACAAGTAAACAACGTCGTGGAAGCGGGTAAGAAGGATATGGAAATCAAATAATGGGATAAAATCATATCACGGGGTATTCCGAGAGCGTGACACGGACATTAAACACCGTGGTAAAATAAAAGATCGCTAGAATACCTCGGATCCTTGAAGCGTCCAAAAAGGGATGTGCCTCGAAGGGTGTACGTTTTGGGAAACAAGATTGTGAATTCTATCCTCGTATATATCAACGTTGCTCTTCTATGTACCCTTAAGAGATTAGTTGAGATGTTGGGCACCAGAAATGTGGTTTATCTAATATAAACCACATTTGGTCTGTTCTGGCGTGAATGGTTTTAACAAAACAGGTTATAAACAGCGTTCACCTAGTAAAATAACAAATTGTGGGATGTTCCGTTCTGGCGCTCGACGTCTCAGTTGTGAGTTTTATTGTTGTAACTTTGCGCTGACTGCTTGGAGTCTCTTGGTTTCATAGGTAACCTGAAGAGATCGTCTGTGAGTTTTATCCTTATAACTTTGCGTTGGACTGTTTAGAGTCTCTTTTTTTCATAGGTACCCTGATTATATTGGTTGTGTTTCATCCTCGTAACTTTGCGCTGGACTGCTTGGAGTCTTTTGGTTTCATAGGTACCCTGAATAGATTGGCTATGTTTCATTCTCATAGCTTTGCACTGTACTGCTTGGTGTCTCTTGGTTTAATAGATACCCTGATTAGATTGGCTGTGTTTCATCCTCGTAACTTTGAGCTGGACTGCTTGGAGTCTCTTGGTTTCATAGGTACCCTGCGTATATTGGTTGTGAGTTTTATCCCCGTATGTATCAACGTTGCGCTTGCTGCTTGGAATTTCCTGGTTTCGTGGGTACCCTGAAAAGATTGGATATGAGTTTTATCCACCTAACGTTGGGCTTGGTACTTGGAGTATTCTAGTTTTATAGGCACCCTGAATAGATTGGCTGTGAGTTCTATTCTTGAGTATATCAACGTTGCATTGGATGCTTTGGGTTTCCTGATTTCTTAGGTACCCTGAAGATAATATGAGTTCTATTCGCGTTTTCGTCAATGTTGCGCTGGCTATATATCTTAAATCCTATTGGAGATCAGGTATTTGGATATATACTGGTGTTTGTTAAACGAAAGAAAATACCTTCCTAAATCCAAAGTTAGCACCAGGGGTACAAATCGGTTTGATTCGTTGCTCAATGGCCGGGCTTTTAATACACTGTAACTAGCTGAAATCTCGGAAATGAAGTGAAATCTCTGGCTTAAAGTGGATTCTAAGCCACTGCAAGCCCTGTTAAGATTAATATTACTCAGGATATGTTAAACGTGGAAAAGGAAGAGCTAGCTTGTAAACCATTTGGCTACAGGGACGCATTTATAAGAGAGTAATACTTTCTCACTCTCTCTCCCTGTCTGTTTCTCTGTCTATATCATTGTCCCTCTCACTGTCTCTCTCTCTCTTCTCTCTGTCTATATCATTGTCTCTCTCACTGTCTCTCTCTCTTCTCTCTGTCTATATCATTGTCTCTCTCACTGTCTCTCTCTCTTCTCTCTCTCTCTCTCTCTCTCTCTCTCTCTCTCTGTCCAACGAGGTGTTAAACTTTTTTAACTAACTTTATATCTTACGTCATTTCAAAACCTTCTAATCAGTATGTTATAGAACAACATCTAAACAAGGAAACATTTTCACTTTTTCTCTCTCTCTCTCTCTCTCTCTCTGAATGTTTTTTTAAACTTATCTTCCCTTTCTACATCGCTCTAGGTCTCCTTTTTTCTATTATTCTCCCTCTGTTTCCCTTTCTTGTGGGTTAAAGATACGTGTATATCTACAAATAAGGCCAACTGCATTGCATTCTCCGTATTTATCTTTAATAAAACACAATTCACAACGGTATAGCTTCAAATAAATAGGAAATAAATCTGAAAGACCATACCTTGGTTCTTCGATTTCTTACCCAACCTTTCACAAAATTTTAATACATTTTGTACATATCCATGAAAAGATTTTTTAGAAAATTTAAATATAGATAGCGCTAGTGTTCTGGTTTTCTCTTTTTAAATTTGGTAATCTTTTTTAGTAATTTGGGATTTTATTTGGAATATTAAGCGGATGCAATTTCAGAGTGTCGCTAATATTTAAACTCAACGCCGAAAATCGTCCCAAGTGGCGATCAATAGAATTAGTGCTCAGCCCTCCAACTGGTTTTGACGATGTATCGCGTCAATCAAGATCTAACCAAATTTGCTAATGAAAAGATATGTCATCATCAAGACATTGCCGAATATTATTATGATAACGAGATCAAGATCTGGTCAGTCTTCATCTAATGATCGTGATCATATTTTCTTCTATTAATCCTTATCGTATTATTTTTATAACGACAAGATATCTCGTCTAACAAGGTTTGGTCAGTTTGTTAATGACGAGATACCTCGAGATACCACCAGGAATGGTAACCAGAAGTATTTTTTTTTCGCCTATGATTTTCTCCATGTTCACACAGAAAAAGATCTCCATAGCTTTGTGATAAGGCCGCAATCTACAAAATTATACACTCATGGGCAACAGAAACGGAAGTGTTTCTACATTCCTACCTTTACAATTTATCTTTGGAAGCTAAATTTAATCCTGGTTTTAAATAATATTAGAATTTAGAATACAGGATCTAAAGACTGTTCGTATTTTCTTAATACTGCTGTTCCGAAGTTGATAGATGCTTTTTCATCCCAATCTCCCACCATTCGAGCTAAAATAAATTGATTACGTGAAACGAGAACAATAGCTATAGGTTTAAGGACAAAAACCAGTATAAAAACAGAATTTATTGTACATCGAGAAAATAAATTATTTTAACTTTTCCAAGACTCTCCATTGTATAAAAATAGACTACTCTTAGAGGACAAACAGAGATATGGTCCATTAACTTTTAGTGCACTTTTACTCACTATATTCATCATGCTTTCAATTTTTTAAGACGCTGTACTGGTCAGTTTTAATGTCTTCAATTCAGCATTCTCAAATGTGTTTGTTTCTTACGGTGGTTAGCAGACTGAGAAAGGGAGTAATTTTCAGCCAATTAAAAACCGAAGATAAGCAATATAGACTATAAATCGATAGATAATTGTTTCCAAATTCAATCCAACAAAATCGAGAGATGTTTGTTAATAAGCCAGATTTTTATTTTCAGAATACTAATCAGCGTTCTTTTTTCTGAGAATGAATCAACAAGAGCATAATGTAATTCAGAATCATTACATTTTTAATTTAGTATAATGAAATCATCATTAAAACTATGTATCAATATAAATGGATCAATATAAATACCAAAACTATTACCGTGCATCAAAAATTACTCCCTGCTGTGGTAATTTCTCAGTTTCTTAAAAATTAGTCACTTTTCTATTCTTATTTCTCTAAAAACACATTGTAGTATGATATCACAGAAAAATTTACTTTAAAAGCTTAACTTACATACTATATTCAAATCAGAAAGTAGAGAGTCATTTGTAAAAAATCCTTCCTACCAACAAAATGATAACGAATATATTTTTAATATTATTATGTAAAGTTACTTAACACTTTTCACGTTCTCAAGTAAAGTTTAATGAATTCAACCATCTTATTATTTATTAGAGCTACTGTTCACCAAACTTTACCACGTTATTTTTAAACGGTCCTATATTCAAAAACGTTTTTAAAAATCGAAAATTCGAATCAAAATTTTATATCGTTTTATTTTTTTGCAAGATTTTTTAGAAAATTTTTACAAGACAAAGCATGGGCATTAAAGTATAATTCTAAATTCCTAATACGAATATGAAAGCAGGTTTCCTATTCACAAATTTCTATTGAAATAACTAGCGCCATCTGTTAGGTAAATAACGAGGTTTTAAGAACTTTTTATATAGTGTAGATAGAAAATAAAATGTATTATTTTTTAATAGCGAAACGCGATGTATTTTATCTTTTAAATTACACGACTTTTCTTGTCTTTCCTTCCATCTCTCTCTCTTTCTCTCTCTCTCTCTTCCTCTAGAACAGGGGTACCCAAAGTGTGTTCCGCGGCACCCTGGGGTGCCACGTAGATAGATGAGGGGTACCGCGAAGCGCCCATGATCTCGAATCTAAGCTATTGCTGAGCAACAGAAAAAAATGTTTCAGTAATTCATCAAAAATCGGTTCACTTTATAACCAAGAGCATGTTGAAGGTAATTTTATTTATATTTTCACCTACCTGTTTTCCTATTAAGTACAAGTAAAGCATTTTTGTGAATTTTAAACGCGAGTTGTATTAATTATGGTTATGTTCTTCCCACTTACTTTTCTAATTTCTTCTTCAAAGTCGTACAAAAATATGAAAAACATAATACAGCAAGGGTGTTTAAAACACATCTTATTTTTTGAAGAACGTGAACTAAACTTTTCATATATAATTTGAATAAAATGCTCTTCATAAAAATATAAATATTTGTCTCTAACACAGCTTAAAATGAGTATTTTTGAAAGTTGGCGGTTCAGTGTATTGAAAAATGTGATTCGCTCCCATATGCATTGTGACAGCAAAGCTTCTTATACGCAAACCATCTGCTTCAAGTGTGCCACGTAGTCCTGACAGATTATGTAGTTCCTTTCCGTAATGGGAGCGTGATACTATATGAGAAATGGTGCAGTTGATGAAACAAATCGGCACCACTTAATTAGACGATTAGTCAGGAAGCGATTAGCATTCACTAAGATTAATAGTAGTATACACGTTTGAATCACGGTATGTAGACAATCGACCATTTCTGAGGTATCTGCTGACATTCAAAGGTTTCAACTTAAAACTTTTGTGCTTGTGGTCAAAGGAACAGAATAAGCGCCTGGAAGAAAACTCCTAAAGCCTTAAAATTCCCGGCAAACAGTTATGCCGTAGGGTGCTAAGTTTAATCCCAGCCGCTTCTGAGAGAATCGTGGATTTCAAGATGGCTGACGTGATGACAATCAAAACGACTTAAATCTGAGCTTTTTAAAAGTCGAGGGCAGCCAAGGGGACAGATGTTGACCAAAGGCGCTATTTCGTACAAAGATTAAAGGAGTCGTTCTCAAAATTGGTATACACTCTATGAAACAAAAAAAAATCGACGCACCAAGAAAGTGCAGAATTGCAGTGGTACCGGGCTCTATCAACTTGAAATGGCGCTGACTGGGGACGTATAGCCTTAAGCGACGAGTCCCGTCGTTTCCATCTGTATCCGGACGACAACCGCAGACGTTTCGGGTGATGTCCAGGGCACCGCAGGGATCCCGCTTTTACTATCGCACACCACACATGCCCACAACAGGGCGTTTTGGTGTGGGGTGCCATCTGCTTTGATAGCCGGACCCCTTTGGTAGTCATTTCTGGTACACTTACAGAACAGCGGTACGTAGACGACATTCTACGACCGTTTGTGTTACCGTTCCTTTAGCGACACTCCGGACTTGCTTTTCAACAAGATAATGCCCAGCCGCACACAGCACGTGTTACTTTGAATTGTCTTCCAGCTTTCCCAACACTTCATCGGCCAGCTAGGTCCACTGATCTTTCTCCCATACAGCACATTTGGGACGTTATGGGAAGTCGAAAGCAACCATTCCGGAATGTTGACCATTTAGCCCGACAGTTGAAGACAATTTGGCAAGAAGCAGGACGCAATACGGGAACTTTTTCAGTCTATACCACGCGGGGTATCAGCTTACATCCATGCCATAGATGGACCACTGCCTTATTGACTTCCTTCCCTTGTAACTGTCTGTACTGAAATGAAATTTTAATCGTTTGTCTTTCTTTGCATGTACCTCACATCCATACATTTTTATCGCAATCGGACAACTCCTTCTGGGTGCGTCGATTTTTTTTTGTTATAGAGTGTACATAAAGCGGGTTGTGTTCGAATCTCATATGTGTGGAAATCCGATTAACTACTTGATATTTCTAGGTTTTTTTAACGCACGCTTAAAGGAAGGCCAGCTTCCTCAGTCCTTTTTTTAGAGACCGCCATAACCGAGTTAAAGCGCAACGTATTACCAACGAAAGGGTTGCGAGTTCCATACTCGGTCAAGCCAAAGAACGTCGGGCACATGGGAGTTTGTTGCACTTTAAATCCGTCTAGGCCTCAAATGTCCTCACATTGGAATTGTGTGGAAGTTCAAGAGTGGGGTGCTAGTTCAGGTGTGACCTCGTCATATGACCTTGGTTCGAAATTATGAAGTATCCTCGTATCTTTTCCTTTGATATTGTTCCTCACGTTGTGAAGCTTCGTTAGGATATATATTTCTACTGCCTACCTACCTTCTACAACAAGATATGTAAATGAAAGCCAGCTTCCCCAAACTCCTTCAGAATGCTCATATGGGACATATACACTGTCCTACAATAATGGGCCGGATGCCAGTGGATTTGCATAAAATTCGACTACTTGTTTGAAGGTGTTTTTCGTGGTATGGCCTGGGACCTTTGCATCTTGTTCCTGGTCAATTGAACACCGACGCCTGCATGAACATTTTGGACAATCAGGTTCTTACTACGTTCTGGCGATTTCATGGAATGGACGACAACTCTTCATGTCATGTTGCATCCTCTGTCAAGCAGTGGTATCAGGATATATATGTAAAACGTCTTCCTTGGCCTGCTCAGAGTCCCGACCTAAACCCCATAGAACATTTGTGGGACGAGTTAAAACGATGCTTACGGACCAGGGAGCCACGCTACAGCTGAGCTGCCGACATTCTTGCAGCAAGAATGGACACAAATACCCATACCTTTGTATCAGAACCTTGTTGAAAGTATGCCCAGAAGGGTTGCTAGTGTAATTGCAGCATGTCTGGGACCATTCCCCTATTATTCCTTCTCTTATACCATCACATCTTGGTGTTCGGTCCATTATTGTAGGGTAGTTTATATAGGGGCAGACATAATGTTAAGGTAACATGTCTTCCCGTATGTCCTTACCTGCCGTGAACGTTTTGGAGGGAAATGCCTTTCATGCGTGCATGTTGGTTTAATGTGGCTGGGTGCTCCGGGGTAATGCATTCTGCCATGTTCCCGCCAATTAGTGCTTAAAGGGTTACGATCCTTTCAAGTTATTGAAAAAAAAATATTAATAATGGTATGCATTTGTTTGAAACACGATACAAACAAGACTACGTACATTCAAAGCATGATCCCTTATTTTAAACCTCAACTGAATTCCACAAACTTATAAATCACTGACACTATGATTTGCATGGTTATACGCAAATTACATTATAAGCGCTTTCACACTTAACTTGCTAACTGCACATCTGTACTTCCATCGAAAGGCAGTCGAAATGCTAAATATCTGGTAGTCACTTCAATCGCTTAATACCATCAAATCAATATTAAAAAAAAAAAAGAGCACAAACGACGATCGTGAAACTTTTCCGTCGACAGCCCGAATAAGAGGCTGCAAGAAAACCCCTAAGGCCGGAAAATTCCCGGCAAAAGAGTTATGCCGTAGGGTCGTAAACTAAATTTAATCCCAGCAGCTTTTGAGAGGAAGATCGCGGATTTCGGGATAGCTGACGTGACGGCGATGCGGCAATCAAAACGACGTAAATCTGGGCGTCGTAAAAGCCGACGGAAGAGAGAGGGAGGGCAGACGTTAACCTGAGGCGCTACTTCACACAAAGGGTGAGATTCGAGCGAGTCGTAAAAACTGTTTGATGGCCGCTAACTGGGTAGCGATTAACCCGTATCCACGTCTAAGCTCCTTAAACGTGCATGCGGACACGAGGAATTGATCTTTGATGGTTGCGAGAGGCCCGACTGCGCCAGTCACGAAGTTTCCAAAAGGCAGGGATCTTTCGAGCCTTTTTAGTATCCAGACCCAAGGTTCGTCTGAGGAAATATTTTAAGGGCTGCTCCCATGTTTCCCGAGGTGAAATGGAGTTAAAAATTAATTTGTTAAAATTGTATTAGAAAAATGTGAAAAAAGCAGTCCTACATTGAATTTTTTAACCTTTTGACTACGGCTATTGATATAACAAGTGCGATTATTATAACTTTCAAGGTACAACTGCTGTAAGAACCGTAGTCTAAATTCTTTCTTGGTGCGGTTCTTATAACTCAAGTTACAACTGCTGTAATAGCCGTAGTCTAAATTCTTTCTTGGTGCGATTCTTATAACTTTCAAGGTACGTACTGTACTGTATGCTGTAGCAACCGTAGTCTAATTTCTTTCTTCGAGCTATTCTTGTAACTCAAGATACAACTGCTGTAACAGCCGTAGTCTAAATTCTTTTTGGGTGCGGTTCTTCTAACTTTCAAGGTACAACTGCTGTAACAGCCGTAGTCTAAATTCTTTCTTGGTGCGATTCTTATAATTTTCAAGGTACGTACTGTACGTACTGTGTACTGTATGCTGTAGCAACCGCAGTCTAATTTCTTTCTTCGAGCGATTCTTGTAACTCAAGGTACAACTGCTGTAACAGCCGCTGTCTAAATCCTTTTTTGGTGCGATTCTTATAACTTTCAAGGTACAACTGCTGTACCGGCCGTAGTCTAAAGGTTAATGCAATTTCCCAGCACAGTATCGTTATCTGGCCGTGGTTCGTAATTACGTGATGTTGTCCTCGGATCTTTCCTTTCAGGATTGATCCCGGACCATCGCCAATGTCCTTTTGTGTTGCTTCAGTGCCGACGTTGATTAAATACCTACCACAACACACTAACGAAGCCGCGGTAGCTCAATTGAAAGAGAAGCGGGTGAGAAACTTGAGGGTTGCGAGTTCTTAACTCCATCCAACGAAAGATCGTTGTGTATGTGGGGCTGGCGCACGTTAAATCTGCCATGGCTGCAAATATTCAAGACGTTGGCGTGGAGTGGTAGTTGGTGTAGAGTGGGATGCCAGCTCTGGTGCTTACCTCTTCATTTGACCATGGTTCAAAATTACGAGGTGATTTATCCCGAACCGTCGCCAATAGTCCGTTGTGTTGCTCCAGTGCGATATTAATTCAACAACACCCCTTTAATTTATGGAAAACAGTCTATATCTTTGATAACTTAAAGCAAATTTTGATTTTTCTTATGAAGAAGTTTTATAATTTAGAGACATGTCGGTGATCTTAGGCTAATCGCACATTAAAGAGCCCGGTACCGTGAACTGATATTCTAAACGCGCATGCGCATTTAAATTGTATTTCCGTGTTTGAAAACATTGCGGTGGATACAAATGTCAAAATACTGTCCGCTAATTATCCAATAACGACACAATGCTGTGCTTGCCGAGAAGCTTGTTTTCATCCGTTTATTACAAAAACCGCACACTTTGCTCTTAAATAAGCACAGTGAGATTCAATTAAAATAATTCCACCTACACTTTCTATTCAAGATTTTCGTGTGAGAGAGAGTATGAAGTATTTTCTCATTCCAAGCGAAAAACAGGATAATGAGATCGAAAAAACAACTTGAACTATTTTCATCTCGTGCATCTTTTGCAATTCCGAGATATAATTTGTCCAAAGAAATTCCTCAATATTAAAAACCCATTCCCTTCAGCTCTGTAACAATAAGAAAATAATTGTGTATCTCCTTCCCTCTGCAAGAAAATGAGATAGGAAAAACGTAATTCAATTTATTTATCAAGCCTGGGAAATATTCCTCGGTCTTGTAGGACGAAAACTTCAAAGAGCGATCAAAACATCCATTGTTATTCTTAATATTTGTCCCGCTATATCCTCCAGTCATACACAGCATCGCTCTCTTCTGAAGGGTTTCACCCAGCGCCATCTAGTGGGCGGTAGTGGAGGAGAGTGTGTGTCCTTTCATCAGAGAGACCTGAAGATGATGATCACGTGATGCAACTCCGGCCTATAGGGTAGCAAAGATGAAAACGGGGGAGCAGAGCAGCGAGAGGGGGCCTGAAATCAATTATGAAAGTCCTCATCTTGTTGCTATGGAAACAGTGTCGTCGGATGAGATGCGGAAGATTCAACAGGCTGATGAGGGAGCAATGGACGAGAGGGAGGGCAGAACCGGTCCCCCCCCCCATCCCCACTGGAAGTTGTCAGTACCAGCCGTTGGTTTTCCAACCAAAGCCTCAACCACAGCGCGTTGGCATAGAAAACCCAATGACTGTGAATAACATGAAGGATATATTTTTGTGCATTTTTCTGTTGTGTCGTAATCTCTTCTTTTTTTTTCGTACGAAGCATTATTATCGTTGCCGTGTGTTTTTGAAGGAGGGAAATTTTTAGACAGGTTCCGAGCAAAAAAGGCACAATTCGCATCAAATTTTCTGGGAATAGGCAGGCGATTCGTGAACCTGTAGCTTTTTGTTCCAACTAATTACCTGTGATGGGCAGTGTCGATATTAAATAGTTTTCGGAGTCCGATTCTGGTACGTTGGACTTCGAAGTTTAAGCTGAAATTTTAACGCTTAGGAATTCTTTTTGTATGATGATTGCAAATTTTTATATTTAGGCAATATTCATCATGTG
Organism: Metellina segmentata; assembly: GCA_947359465.1. Classification (NCBI taxonomy): domain Eukaryota; kingdom Metazoa; phylum Arthropoda; class Arachnida; order Araneae; family Tetragnathidae; genus Metellina; species Metellina segmentata. Next base: position 49,511,344 of record OX375875.1, read on the forward strand.
ACGTTTCCTGAAAAATGAAACTGGAAAGTTAGCGTTGAAGACTTTTTTTTTATTGAGATTATAAACACTTAGTCAATAAATAAACGTTACTAAGGAAATTAAGCTGTATAAAAATTGTGTGGAAATATTTTCAGATTGTAAATTTATATTTAGGAAATATTTATCATGTGACGTTTCCTGAAAAATGTAAGCTGAAAAGTTGGCATTGAAGACTTTTTTTATTGTGGTTGTAAACAATTAGTCAATAAATAAACTTTACTAAGAAATTTAAATTGTATAAAAATAGTGCGAAACTATTTTCTTATTGTAAATTATATACTTTTATTCAAAGTCACATTCTATAAAATATCACATGGTTATTTGAAAGCAAATTGCTACTATTCAAAGAATAAAAGCATGCACTTTACTAAAGAATTTATGTTGTATAAAATTAGACCAAAAATATTTTCGTATTGTATAAATTAAATACTTTTATTCAAATTAGATACTTTAAAACTAGACAGTGTTGTTTAAAAAACAAATTACTAATATTCAAAACTTAAAAACACGCATAATTTATAAAATAACATATAAGAAAGTAACATCATACTATGGGCAATCAACTGCAGAAATCAAAGCACTTGTAAATAGTTACATTAAGTAGCATAAATGTTTAAAAATAGTAGCAAAAAGTACTTTTTTAAACCCTCTTCTAGTAACAATTTAACTACCCATTCATACAAGGAATCGGTTAAAACGCAAAATGTGCTAATTAAGTATGAAAGACATGTTGAAAAAATCTCAACAAAAATTACATAAATTTAAAAATTGATAACAAAATTTTTTTAATTTATAAGGTTTTTATACACCAAAACTTCGAAATGGCGTCCTTTGGAAAATTTCCCACTCAGGAAAAATACGATAGTTTATTTTTTTTTGGCGACAATCACAATCTTGGCGACACCCCTTGTCGCCAAGATTGAAAAATAGTTCCAAAAGGTCGCCTGTGGCCCCCTGCATATGCAACAACCTCATTGAATGTGGTAAAAAAAAACGATATGCAACAAGCTCGAATTTCACGATTAGAATTAATCGGACGAAAATACTCTGAATTCGACACAAAGGTTTTCAAGGTTATCTGTGTTCGCTGTGGTTTTTGATGTTCGGTTATAGAATCTAGAACATCTATCGAGAATATTTTTAAGAAAAAACTGAGTTTGGTTATGAAACTAATGTTGTTAGTTTTAGTTGAGACCTGTTTGTATAAACCGAAGCTGTTGAGGGCTGTGATATCAGTCTTGAAAGATAATAGAGCATTTGATCAGATGGTATGATACTTAACTTAAATCCGTCATGGGATACCGACCCTAAGATTGGGTTCACGGTAACCAAAATTTCCCAAATCTTGAAGGTGACAAAGTGAGAAAAGCAAAAAAAAAAAATTTTGGTGGGATGCAAAGCAGAAAATACGAGTTAAAAAATGTACACGCAGGTGATGCTCTAATAAAAGTTTGCTATGAGGTTATAGAGGCTATTAAAATCTTGTAGTCAGAAAGTGAACCTAAACCGCTTGCTCGAATTCAAACTCCCTGGAGGCCACAAATCGCACGATTTGCATTATTTTACTTTGAAGCCAATGAGAAGTAAGAAAAGAGATAGTATGAAGAATTAAAATTTCCTTTCTATATCAATCTATTTTTAAAAAAAGTTAGCACCGCCGCAGCTGCAGGAATGAAAACTCGCTCTTTTCTCTCGATTCTTAAACGGTTTTCCGAGAAAGTACGGATCGGAAAATTACGAAATTAACATGGTTTGCTCAAAATTGTACAGAGAATAAGATGGAGAAAAATTTTTTCGATGCGGCTATTAGTTTAATGTGCCTTAAGTGTCAAAATGAAGTCTTGAATTTTGCACCTTAGTTTTTTTTAGAAAGTTCAATTTGGTTTCTAATGATGTTTTTTTTTTTTTTTTTTTTTTTTTATAAATTCTGAAAAAATCGGGACATCTTTGTTAAAACTTTCATATCTATAGCTTGTTACTATTAGTTTTTAAATTTGAAAACTTCACGGGAAACTTTGGAATGCACTCTTTCTTGTGGTGCAATTACTTTTAAAATAGGTTAATAAATAAATTCGATGCAATTAAAAGTTGGTCCTACAAATTTCGTAACTGTCGTTACAAAACTAAAATTATCATATCTATAGATTAATACTATTATAGTTTTAAAATTTGAAAATACCACGTGAAAGCTTAGAATATACTCTTTCTTATGGTATAATTATTTCTAAAATTGGTTTATAAATTAAATAAACTCGATGCGATGAAAAATATAATTTATATTTTAAAAACTTTGCAAAACCGTACATTATTCTTAACCGAAATAAAAGGTTACATTTCTAACTAACGGATTTGCAAGATCTAAAATTTATCATAGCAACAATTTTTTTTATTTGGCCGTTGAAACTCGTTGTGATGTCATGGCCCGTAAAGTACAAAAGGCTGAACTCGCTTTTTTCGCTCGATTCTCAGACGGTTTCCCGAGAAAGTACAGATCAGAAAATTACAAGATTAACTTGATTTATTCAAAATTGTACAAGGAACAATATTGAGAAGATTTTTTACTGATGCGACTATTAGGCTTAGGGTGCATTAAACGTTAAAGTAAAAAAAGCGACATCACTTGAGAAAGGAGTGTTGGTCTGCGAAGCAAACCAAATAGGATTGCGTAGCAATGACCCGGGACTGGCGAGCGTTATCGATCAGGGAATAGAACCCTCGCTGTGACATCATGGCCTGGAATCATGGCCTTCAATCAGGAATATACAAATTATTAAGATAGTGTCGCCGTCGCAGGAGATTGAAAACTCTGCGAATGTTGGTTTGCGAAGCAAACCAAATAGGATTACGTAGAAATCACCGGGGTTTGGGGAGCGTAGGTGAGCAGGGGTCGGAACAGAAAGAAAAAAAAGATTCATCCGTACATCGGATTGCAGTTATAGTCTGAACTAGATGTTTCAGTAAAACTGTCGAATCATAATTACACTCATCGGAGGAAAGTATTGCGATGTACAATAACATTTTCTTTTCTTCTCTTTTTGTTCACGAATGTTAGTTGTTGAAATGTTTGATGGTTAAATTGATATAGGTAATTAAAATATAATAAGTTTAATTATTTTCGTGTAAATATCCTTTATGATTTGTGCTTTCTTTCCAATATCGCTTGACCACTTGGATATAGTCAAACCGAGTGAACGGGAGAAATAACATGCAGCCGAGCACGCCTACTCCTTCTATTTCAATAGAAGATTTATAACTCCCACTTATAACCAGATTAATACTAAGCGAAAACGCAAGAAATGTAGATGTAACTGCTGTATGTATTATACGAAATTGCTACCAGCTATGATTTTCAATACATTAAGTATCCAGTCCGGTTAATAGATATGGTGCTCTGTTGCTTATGACATTTACTCTATACTTAAATACAAACCATACAGTAGGTTAACCATTTAGTAACCTGCTCTTATCCTTCCTTTTCTCAGAGTTCCAATTATTTTTATCGATTCTTTTGTCTCTGCAAATCGTTAAAACTGGCCCATACATCAATCCTGTTTTCTGATTGATGTTACTTGACATATCTCTGCCTAGGTCCCTCTGTGGTAATTTTTAGTAATTTAATACAATTATACCGAAACATAAAACAGATAATTGATTAATTGAATTCTAGACTCCAATTATTCAAATTCGAGTCTCTGAAAGTATAGAATATATTCGGTATAAACAGTCGTAATCGCTGGTAGGAATATCCTTATACTTTAATAAAAACAAGGTGCATTTTCCTTTCTCATGCTTGTTTTTAAAACAAAAATGGATTCGAGCTAACACACCAACAACAACCTGTTGTTGAAGAATACCCTTTAATTTCAAACCTCATCTTTCCTTCTGGAAAAGTATGCACTCAAATGTTTTTGATCCGAATCTGCAATAGAATAATTGAAAATAAAAACAAGTGCGTATACCAAGCATATTTGTTTTTATTTTGACTCAAAGATTCCTTAAAGATTGATCATTCCTACATTTATGAAAAATGATAGAAATAATGATTAATAATAATTTTAAGAATTTATTTTTCCCGTGACATTAAGTTCACCTTTTAGGAGTAGTATTTAAATTCATTATTATGAGAAAAATAAGCCATTTTCTTTGTTGATTTGTTTTCAAACAAGTAAATATTGGAGATTAAACTAACTTAAGTAACAAATAGCTATTTTCATCCTATTATTAAAGTTAATCGAATAATTCATGACACATACTCTCATATTTTTAAACTTAACTTGCTAAATTCATATATTATTACTTTTCGTATAAATTTGTAATTATAGTGAAGACTTCTTATATATATATATATATATACAGTAAAACCTCAATAAGTCGTCACTCCATTTAAGTCGTCGTTTTCTTTAGCTCCCTACAAGGTCTCATACACAATAATGTAAAATAACTTTCCTTTACCCGTCACAAAATTTATTCTACTCCGGATAACTCGTCACCCTCAAAATTGGCCAAAAGCATCTTTCTTCAACATTTTGCATACCATCGTGTTGTCTTTTCAGCCCCTACCCTTCACTTTAACCCTCCAACCGGTCGCGACGATATAACTCGGTGGTAAAGATGCGCCGAATTTTAACAATGACGAGCCCACAGAGTTTTAAGCATTAGTTTTCACTGCGAGTTTGACCAATTCACCCCGTTTAGGAAGCTTTTACAGGGGGAACCGTTAATGACCTTCCCTAGTGTCCAGCAACTGATGTCCGACCTCTGACTGGGTGATTGGAAGGTGATGATCACTTGAACACAATGTTGTGCCTTGAATTTTCTTATCACTTGAACACAGTGTTGTGCCTTGAAATTTCTTATCACTGTTACTTTTTTCGTTCAGCACCTGGATGCATTTGAAAAGGTATCATAACTTATGGCCTTTCAAAGAATCTCTGTTGTACTGTAGTTCCTATCTACTCTGCTTCTGCTGAGGGGAAGGAAGAAGAGAGCAGAAAACACAACTTGCTATTGCCCAGAGCTCATGGCACTAAATGGCAGGCTCTTAATTAGGAGCTCGAGCGGTGGAGGGTTAAGAAAGCCTAGCCTTTACGGGAAATTTTCGATCACCCTTGTCACTTCAGCAAAACATAAACATTCCTTTCCATTCAATACCCATTTTGGAGAGTTGGGTTCTTGGAATATTCTCAATGCACATCTCTATTCTCAATAATTCTCACTTATAATCATTCAAAGTACACTTCTCGCTGCGACTATGTCGAGTGTGGACGTTTTTCTCGACTGCTCCTGAGTGTGACTTCCTTCATAGCGAGTATAAGGGCAATTTTTTTTCTTGCAATTTCGTGGTTCGATTACGTTTTTAACATGGCAGGGAAACGAAAACTTACCTCGTTATTTTTTAAAGAAAAAAAAAGACTTAATTGCACTTTTTGAAAAATCAAATGTTTTGAAAACAGCTTTTGACAAAGAATACCATATTCCCAGGACTACATTAAACTATATTCTTTCATAGAAACAAGTCATTGAAGAAGCTGACTGCAAAGACAAAAGAAAGAGAGTGAGGACATCGAGGAGGTTTTAGTTCGATGTTTAAAACATCCCAGAGCGCAAAATGTGCCAATTTCTGCCGTGATTCTAAAAGAAAAAGACATTGAAATTGCAGAGGAGTTGAACTTTGAAGATTTCGGCGGCAGCAATGGTTGGCTGGAACGTTTCAAAGACAGACATTGCCTTTCTTTTAAAACGATTTGCGGAGAAGCAGCAGATGTTGATGGTGATGCTATAGAAGACTGGAATAAATGTTCTCAAGGACATTTTATCTAGGTTATAGCAAACACATAATCAGATGAAATCCTCAGCGAAGACATCGACTCGGAATCATTAGAGACTTTGATGCAAACAGCAAATGAAAAAGAATGCAGCGTCAATGACGTTAAGGCGTTTGTTAACATTGATAACAACATGGCAATCTGCTCACAAACGACTGTAAAAGTTTGACACCTGACTTTTTGGAAGGAATACAAACAGTTCAAGTGAGGATAGCGATGTCGAGAATATGGATCAAACCCCACCTAACAAGACAGAAACAATTGAAGTCCTGGAGAAAATTCGACAGTACTTAACATCCATTCAAGGTACAACATACCAAGAATTTAAAGCCTTAAGTATATTAGAAAAGAAAGTTATTTCCAGTAATCAGCACCTTCATTCAATCAACAATGTTGGATTATTTTAATGTACCAAAGAAATAAAATAACATGTGGTAACTATAAAAGAGTTTTTTTTATTTTCCACTCATTCATTTGCATGTATTGATTTCTGAAAATCTTGTTTTTGTCACTGAATTCTACAGCAATTCATAAAAATAGTATTTCAGTGATTTTTTTTTTAAATCCCCACCCCGCCTAAGTCGTCGCTCCGCTTAAGTCGTCAAAAATGTTTGGTCCCTTTAGTGACGACTTAACGAGGTTTTACTGTATGTGTGTGTATATATATATATATATATAGTAAATGATATCAGAACTTAAAAACATTCGTTAACCTTAACTATTTGAAAAGAATATAACCATCAGCTTTATGAATTATTTTTAATCATTAAAAACTATTGCTCTTACCGTTTAGAAAAGTGTTGTTTCTTCTTTAGCATGCGGTCTTCAACATATCACTTACAATGCTTCATGCGATCTAAATCAATTCAACACAAAGGGTTTCTACTTTATTTTCATTTTAAAATAGCGTTTCTGATAACAGATACTGAATAAAGTTCGTCTGTACAAATATGAATGTTCAGTGATAGTAAATAAAAAATTTCTAAACACACGAAGAAAAGTGAGAAAATTCAGAAATATCTATTCATTATTGTTACAGATATAACTTGCATATACTATAATTACAGAGAAACAGATTTAAATTTTAAAATTGAATATCTTTGTCTCATATTTTTGGAGTATTAATCCTTTCTACACATCTATTAATATTCAGAGGGAAAATCCGATAATTGTTTTATAATTACAAGATGCACTCTGCTTATTCGCAATAGAAACTTTGATAAAAGCGATTGAAGTAGTCCTGAGCTAATTTGACTAAAAGGGTATAAATTGTTCCATACTCCACGCAGATCCCTATACTGGATAAGGTAATTTAATCTCGTTTCACATAAAATTACATGCAACATTGTTTTATTGGAATTTAAGTAATTTGTATAACTTTTGTACGTGACTTGAATGGGCATAGTTATACATTTTAAATTATAGGATATCCATTTTGGTATCAAATGTGTATCTTCAATGTAAAATCTTTTAATCGTAAAATTTCTAAACTAGAAATTTAATTTCAAAAGACAAGAAGGCCACGGTAACCCAGTTATAAAAGCAACAGATTAGCAAACGAAGGGTTGTGAGTTCATAACTCTGTCCAGTCAAAGACTGTCGTCTATACGAGGGTTGATGCATGTTAATTCTGTCGTGGCTTCAAATATCCTCATGTTGGTTACCGCCACCTAAACTTAAAACGAAATGCAGCATATACTGACACATAATTTTGTTCTTAAATGCACACAAACTTCAAATATTGCAGTATGTCCCTGTGATACTTATCTTGACAAAATCTGAATCCAGATGTCATGAAAGGGATTGATTTTTAAGTAAATTGAATCGAATGGTAGTGAAATATAAATATATTTAACGGAAGTTTATTTTTTACTTTTCTGTTAATCTTGAGTGTTTCTTTAAACCTCTTGTTGGTCGCATTGGCCAAGTATCTCGTCATTAGTAAAACAGACCAGATCTTGATGAACGAGATATCTCGTCACTAGCAGAATTGTTCAGATTTTTATGGACGAGATATTACGTCGAAACTACTCAGAGGGTTAAGATTACTCAGTGTTGATCCTTGGAAAATGTTGCCGATTTTAAAATATTTAGTTAATACTATAGATTCACGATATTCCGACTCACGATTTAACGACCAGTTGAGAAAGCCTCGGCAATTTTCCTATAGCTGCAATGCTATTTTATGGTTTATATAACGACCATAAAAGGTAAAAATCTCGTGACAGCGACCTTTATCTGGATTGGGTCTGCTGATCTGTTGGAGAGACTTAGGTTTCGTTAAGGGTTTCATAGGCTCGATTCGGCGATATTCTGATATCGTCTTATCGCTTAGGTGGGATTTCTCCTACATCAATCAATCACTTGTCATTTCAGACCAAACAACTGTGTGCCACTTAGCTGACGCTTTCTCAATCCAAGGCAAAGCATTCAGCCTGTCCATTGAAACAAAAAAGGAAAATATTTTAGAAAGTGTCGATGGAAAACGTCTTTTGTAAACGAGATTATCAAATTGTAAAACGTTCCTAAAAGTACTCTCTAAACCATAGTAAACAACTGGGTCACATCATGTGTTGCAAGCTTCAGATGAGCTGCCAAACAGGGCAGAAACAAAATTCCCTTTTATAGTGGCTGAAATATATCGCCCAAGTCATACAACTTTTTTGGAAACGCTTTTTTAAATTAGTTTCAAGGATCGACGGAGTCAAAAATCCAAAATTACTAAAACAACTTATGTGTTTAACCAATAGTGAAGAACATAGACCAACACGTTTCAAGCTGCATGGAAGCTTCCAAAGAGTATGCAGAACATGAAAGCAAAATTTCCGCTTACTGAAAATGTACTTTCAGAGTGGCTGAAGTACATACGCCCGAATCATGTTCCTTTTTTGGAAATGTTTTTTTAGTTTGTTTCTAGGAACGACGGAGTGTTTTATATCAGAAATTACGAAATAAATCTCATGTGTTTTACCATAGTAAAGAACAAAGTCGATACTTTTCAAGCAGCAGAGAAGCTGCCAAACAGAATGCCGAACAGGGAATCAAAATTCCCGCTTCCAATAAATGCACTTTTAGAGTGACCGAAGTATATACGCCCGAATCATATTCCTTTATTGGAAAAGTTTTTTTTTAATTTGTTTGAAAGAACGATGGATTGTGTTTTACATCAATCAACAAGAACGCAAAATTCTAAGCTGTTTTACCATAGGAAAGAACTTAGACAACATGCTTGCAAGGTATAGAGAAACTGCCATTTAGGATACAGAACAGGGAACCAAAATTTCCGCTTCTAAAAAATGCATTTTTAGAGTGGCTGAAGTATATATGCCCGAATCATATCCGTTTTTTGGAAATGTTTTTAAAAAAGAGTTCGTTTCATGAGAGAACGGTGGTATGTTTTCCTTCAAAATTACAAAACATTTTAGGTGTGAAAGCGACATTCTCTTTTCCACTCTGCCCAAAAATATAACGGAAGAGGAATGTTCGATACAACGACCCTTTGTTATAGCGTCTTCGGGGCAAAAGTCCCATCAGGGACGCTATACACTCTATAACAAAAAAATCGAAGCACCAAGAAGGAATCATCCGATTGCTTTGAAATTTCGTATGCAAAAAAGGCTTTGACCAACTATGCAAATGATTAAAATTTGGTGTCCAATGAATGAATAGTGCGATCTCCAGCGCATCGGAACTAAGCATCCAGCAGATGTATATAAGGAGTTGTTCTTGAACTGTTGTTAAAAATTTCTGCTGCATTGCGATTTAGGATACCTTTGAACGACTGAAAAAATGCCTCGCCACAGGATTCGAGCTCATTACGAGCACCTTTCAGATTTTGCAAGAGGTCGTATCATTGGATTGAAAGAGGCAGGTTGGACAAATCGGAGAATCGCTCGTCATGTGAGTCGAAGCGATGCGGTGATTAGAAGATGCTGGCAAGAGTAGATGGACAATGGCAGATTTCAGCGTCATGATGGTAGCGGTTGACGTAGGGCCACAACAGATCGCGAGGACAGAGTGATTGTCAGATCAGCTGTCACAGCGCCTGATTCATTACTATCAACCATCAGTCGTGCGACCCACACACGAGTGTCCACCATGAAAATTCACAGACGGCTGAGAGAGCGAAATCTACTCTCGTACCGACCGTTACGCCACCTGCCACTCACTCCTGCACACTGTTGAGCCATATTACAGTGGCGCTTGGCTCGATCAGGCTGGAATGATGCTGACTGGGGACGTATCGTCTTTAGCGACGAATCCCGCTTCCAACAGTGTCCTGACGATCATCGAAGACGATTCTGGTGACGGCCAGGGCAGCTTGCCGATCCTGCTTTCACTATTGCACGCCACACGGGCCCTCAACAAGGAGTTATGGTCTGGGGTTCCATTTCCCTTGATATCCGGACCCCTTTGGTCGTCATCAGAGGTACACTTACTGCACAGTGGTACGTTGACGACATTCTGAGACCTGTTTTGCTACCGTTCCTTGCGCAGTACCCTGAGTTTATTTTTCAGCAAGACAATTCCAGACCACATACGGCACGTGTTGCTATGAACTGTCTTCAAGCTTGCCATACACTTCCTTGGCCAGCCAGATCACCAGATCTCTCTCCCATCAAGCATGTCTGGGGAAAGGCGATGATATGATGATATGATGGGAAGCATGATATGATGGGAAGGCGACTGCATCCGGTAGGTAATGTTGATGACGTAGTCCGACAATTGGAGCAAAATTAGCAAGAAATACCGCAGGAGATCATCCGGGAGCTTTATCGGTCTATGCCACGCGGTGTGGCAGCTTGCATCCAGGCTAGAGGCGGGTCAACACCTTATTGAGCTCGTTACTGTAACTCTGAAATAAATCATTCAATTGTTCTGAAATTTTAATCATTTTCTATTCTGTACATAATCTTCCTATCCACCAATTTTGGTCTCCATCGGACAACTCCTTCTTGATGCTACGATTTTTTTTGTTATAGAGTGTATTATGCTTCTATTGTATTTACATATATTGTATTCACTCAAACCAGCAAGAAAAATGTTTTCATTTAGTTTCCTTCAAATCTCTTTTGCTTGAATAAACAAAATTGTATGTAGCAATAAATAAAAACAGAAACATATTTTTAGATAAATTTTTATTTTGTCAAATATGTTTGTAGATTATAACTTTCTAAAGCATTAAGTGGGAGAGAAAATATTGATCTCCATAACTTCTGAACATCTTTTTTTCTTACGTACTCGTAACGAATCATAACCAATAAATTCAACGTAAATTTTCAGTTGCAAAGCTGTGAAAACTTTTGACACTTTTGTTTGCCTTTACAACTAGAACAATTCACAAATTCTAAGGGCTCAGTCTAAACTACAAATTGTCATCTTCCTTAAAATGCCTGACAATCTTCTCAAAGCAAAGTGAACAAAATAGAAACTTTCTCTTCTAGAAATTGAACTATGGCTCTGAATATTTCATTTGGCTGAGACAGGAAGTATATCTTTCGTGCATTTTCTTTATTTTTACTGTGCATAAAAATAAGGAAAATACTGCGAGATAAAGGGAGTTTCGTCAATTGACTTGAAGTGAAGTAATAAGTTTCGTTCCCCGTAGGAGCACAGGAGAAAAGTTTTCCTTCATATCTTTCTGGTTTGTTTTCAAGTAATATATATTATAGCTAAGGAAATTCAAAGAGCACGCAAAAATATGAGTTAAGCTAGAGAAACTCCAAACAAAAATTTGTATGTCAATTTTTGTTTGAGATATCAAGTTTAGGAACTTAATTTAATTACATTAAGTACTCCTAGTCAAATCATTATTCGTTATTCGTATGTGGAATCAAATAATTAATATTCACTTATGTGGGTACGTTAGGCATAAAACAAGTTATACGTTTTTGTCTGGTATTCTAAATTTTTTTTTCAAAAAGAATGTAATACAATAGAAACACGTGTTTGTAAAAACATTAAGGTATATTTAACTCTTAAATAGAGTTTTGCGACCGTTCTTTTTAAGTTGAATTTCAACTGGTTTCACTTATTTCTGTGTTCCAGCTAAGGACATCTAAAATACTTTATATTTCTAACATATGCAGTTAATACAATTTCTAGAGGTTATATGTATAGTTCTAGTGATATAACATGTGTAAAACTTGCTAATATATGAAACTCCTATAACATAAAACTTAAACAAACAAAAGTACCTTAAACGCAAAGCAAGAATCTTATTCGTGTTTTAGTATTAGTAAGAAGCAAAAAGAAACTACTGAATAAGTAGTTATGTTTATTTCGTTAAGAACTGAAGTGGTACTCTCTCCTCATATTCTTAAACAAAAAAAAAGGTTACTATTTACCATACACTTACAAAATATGTATATGAAACTGATTTAAGTTGTTTAAAAGTACAAACCAAAAATCTTCTAGTTCGTACTTTTGCAGTCATTTACAATCACAAGTTGGATAAAATACCAAAGTAGCTCTTGGGAAAAGTAGAATGTAAATATTCGTATACAAAACTGAATATATGAATAAATTTCATTATCTCATGCAGACAAAGTCGCGAATATTTAGCAGCTTCAAAGCATAGGATAGTAACATTGCAAATATATTTATCCTCGAAAATTATTAAAAACCTGTTTAATATTTGAAATTTATTCTACTATGGAAGTTTTCAGAATCATATAACAATCATCACTCTTGTGGTTTTATTTTTACTAGGAAAAGTTTCAATTATAACATAACTGTAACCTTTGGCGACAAAAATATCACTGTTTTCTATAAATTACATACAGCGAAAAGAAATCTCCATAATTAAGCTAAAGCGTAAAGTAACAATAATTTTACTCAATGAAACAGGGTAACAGTAATAGTGGAACAAAAATTAGAGACGAAGTTACACGCATGCTTTTCGTATTTTTACAACACTCCAGACACTTGACTTGTTTACACTCTTATTTGCTTAAACTCACTTCATTTATATTTTTCAAAAAAAATACTTTCCAATGCTATTTCATGGGTTACACAACGGGGCAAGCGCATACCATAGATTATTTTCTTGTTTGTAAAGTAATAGCATTGCGATAAACTCAAAAGCATTCATTTCATTCCTGCCCTTCTTTGATCTGCGCATCTTCCGAAGCTCTCTAACTCTGAAACAAATCAAAAGAGCCCTTCAGGTTTTTCGAGCAGGTGACAGCCCCTACTTTAATGACATTCACGTTTTAAATTCAGTGGACGCATTTGCTCAACCTCATCTTATATTAAATTTAGTCTTGTAATATACATTACCCTACAATAATGAACCGGACGCTTGCGGATTTCCTTAAAATCCGACTACTTGTTTGCCGGGGACCTTTGCATGTTGTTCCTGGTAAATTGAACGCTGAAGCCTACATGAACATTTTGGACAATCAGGTTCTTTCTACGCTCTGGCAATTTTATGGAATGGACAAATGTTACTTCCAGGACGACGACGCTCCATGTCATGTTGCAGCCTCAGTCAAGCAGTGGTATCAAGATATGGATGTAAAACGGCTTCCCTGGCCTGCCCATAGTCCCAACCTAAATCCCATAAAACATTAATGGGACGAGTTAGAGCGATGCTTACGGACCAGGGAACCACGCTACAGCTGAGCTGCTGACATTATTGCAGCAGGAATGGACACAAATACCCATAGCTGTGTATCAAAACATTGTTGAAAGTATGCCCAGAAGGGTTGTTAATTGTTAATAATAATTTCAGTACGTGGGGGACCATTCCCCTATTAAAGCATGTATTCTTTCCCTTATACCATCACATCTTGCTGTCCGGTTCATTATTTATTGTAACAATATTCATACAATATTTATTACAACCCGTACTTATTGAAATTAAGTTAATCCGATCTCATCTTAACCTCTGAGGAGTAGACATGCATAATTTCACCGTGTGTTTCTTCCCCGTATAATCCCCTTTTGGAAATGTTTATTTTTTAAGTTTGTTTCAAGGATCAACGGAGTCAAAAATCAAAAGTTACGAAAAAATCGGCCGATGAATCTTTTCTGCCAATATAATCTTTTCAAGGGACTCTATTCTAATGACACCCAAGGGCACATTTCCTCTAAGTGTGAGCGGGCTTCACGGACCCAAAGTACCTTAGTGATCTTTTTACTTCCCAATAGGTTTGCTGTCTTTAGTTAACACAGGAGCCTTCCTCCCGGGATACCCAAGTGATCTTTTTCAGCTTCCATCTCACTCCCAAATTCTCCTTTTAACCTTTCACATTTTTAGTTGACGCTATCTTGTGTTTGGCTCAGCTTGGCCAAATATGGCCCCTTCATGCCAGGAAAACATAAAAACCAACCAAATCGAAGGAAAGGAGCAATAAATCTTACCAAAGGATTCTATTATAAGGAGAGGTCTAATACAATCGTTCCAAAGGATTCGATTCTAAAGAAAGGAACAACAGAATCTTTTTAAGGGATTTTAGATTATAATAGAAAGATTTGTTCCAAATGATTCTATTATAAAGAGAGGTCTAATACAAACGTTCCAAGCGATTCTATTTCAAGGATAGACGCAATAGAATATTCCTAAAGTATTGTATTCTAAGGAGAGATCTAATAGAATTGTTCCAAAGGATTCTATTCTAAAGATAGGTCTAATACAAACGTTCCAAAAGATTATATTGTAAGGAGAGGAGCAAGAGAATCTTTCTAAAGGATTTTATTATAGTGAAAAGAATTGTTCCAGGGATTCTATTCTAAAGAGTGGTCGAATACAAACGTTCCAAAGGCTTCTATTGTAAGGAGAGGAGTAAGATAATCTATTTAAACGATTCTATTCTACAGAAAATGACAATTTATTATGCTTACTATGTTACAATAGTTAGAAATAATCACACTCATATTCTAAGGAAAAGAAAAATAGAATCTCTTTCTAAAGGAAGAAATAATTTATGGATACTTTCAACCAATAGCTGTGATTATTTACTCAGCATGTGTATTGAAAGCAGTACAACACAACTTGGACATCTCATGATGTTCATAAGGTTAAATTTGCACCAATTTGCAATACAATTTATTTTCCAAAAAAACTAAAGGATTGCCAACACGCAATATAAAGCTATCTTGACTTAATCCTCTTTCGATGCAAAGCATTTTTCTCCTGAATGGCTGTTTGTACTAACGCTCCCCCTGTCGTTTTCCCCCGAAACGGTTGGAACCATTTTCAATTCTTACGCATGAAATTTCTTTGGGATTGGATGCATTTCGGCGATTTACTCTAGGAAAAGACCCGTTCCCATAATAGCATCAGCTTTGCCACACGCGAATGTTATTAGCAGGGGTCTTTTTTCCATATCCCTTTTCCTTTCTATATTGCACAGTTGGTTGCGACGAAATTTCCTTTTGAATGAAAATATTATACCGCTTTGTTAGTCTTTCAGCCTTTTGACCAAAAGAATAGCAGGCTGGGGTTTTTTTTTTTTGTCTTTTATTCGTTCTTTTATTCCGTGCATGCTGTTTATTAACATCAGGTAGGTTCCTTATCATAGTTTTTCTGGTTTTAAACAATTCAAAAGAATAAATTCTTTCACATTTACTTTAATCAATTTTCACTACGATATCTTATTTATTTTCATCGAAAGTGCAAATGAAGAAGTGCTTTTGTGTCAACATTGCGTTATTTATTAAATTATATATGTGGCGAAATACCGAAACACTTTTCGTTTAATCTTTAAATCACAACATTTATAACTCGGTAACTTACTTTGAATATTTCTCCCTTCTGTATCAGTAAAACATTCTGAATGTGAGGTGTGAAAGAGAGTGATGTGCTTCTGTTCATTACTTGATGTTGTCTGTCTTGTGTTTGGCGCAGTTTGTTCAAAATAGCACTTGCTCCATACAATTTAACCAAGCAACTCTGTCACAAATTCATTAATTCGACGTAATCACTAACCTCAAATGCCTCTTTCCGAACCCCTAAATGTGAAAATTATTTTTTATTTTTTACATGCTTTGATCGCCGTTTCCCACATACACTTTTCTTACTTTCCAACTTTAATGTACATTCAGAAAGAACATATCACCCTTAGGTACGCCATCACGTTATCAATATATCATGGCTTAGTAAATTAAATTTTTTTGCCGTAACAAAAAAGCCCCTGACTGCTTAGTTTTAATACAAATATTTTTGGTTATGTTACAAATGTACACATTATTCCTTCAACCACCAAGTGTTCTTGACAAGAAGGTATTCGCATCCGAAATGGCAGCATTTTTGGCTTGGTACATTTTCTCTTAATAAAACACTAAATAATCACTGAAGAATTAAAACATACAAAAATGTACTTATCGTGTGCTTATAGGGTCTCATATTTTTAATATTTCAATAATTTCACCGTCATTTACTCATTAACATGATAGATATCACAATTAGAACTTGAGTGAGATAGATTAATGTATCGGACAGACAAATAGGAGAAAATCGAAAGAAAAAATATTAATTTAGTCGTCTTCAAAATACCTTAAAATCATCGTATCATGTCAAAAGCAAAGATTACATTGAAAAAATTAGTTTTGTTTCCATTGACAGGATTGTAAGCGGCGCAGGTTCGATTCTTGTCAGATGCAACTCCTCCCTGGGTGTATTTCTGTGTCAGTAAAACTTTAGTTGTGTTTGTCTATTACTTAGTATTGTATATCTTGTGCCTGGCGCAGTATGTCCAAAGTATGGCTCTTGCGCCACAAAATTCCAAAACCCAACCAACCATTGACATGGTTACAAGGTTAACTGGCTTCGGAATTGATCTCGGAACGTCGCCAATAATGTTGCTGGAGTACTACGTTAATTAAGCTACCTACAAAGAGAAACTAAAAATGTGATAGTACATAGAAGCATACACGAGCAGCTACAGAAACGGTGAATAAATCTAAAATGCCCCTGACCTAGCAGTAGCGATAGAAAAGAAATGAGGTTAGAGCAACAAAGTTGTTGATTGCTGTCTAGTTCTATACGAAGATCGCAGAGTCTGCAGGCGGGCGATGTATTTCTACCTCTTCGTAATGCAGAGATGGGTGATACTGTTTCGATATTTGGTGTGGCGATACTTTCGTCTATAAATATCCGATATTTTGTATCGATACGCAAAGAGCGCATCGATACATTTTGGGGAATATCGTTATAGACATTTCGTAAACCGGCATCCGTTCAAATCAGGTCGGACCTAGTCGAAACTTTCCATAAGATACTGGTCCAATACCGAGTTTGGTTCAATCTAAAATCGGTCCGATTCCAAGTGATATGCATTATGGGGACAGATACTTTTATATGTCCTGTATGAGTGCATCGAATACCGGTCCGATGTACTCATTGGACCTGTATTCACATAAATCGAATGGGACCAATACTTTTTCTAGGATATGCTAGTCCGATAACAATGTGACGTGAAGCGCTGGTGCAAATAATTGGAGAGTGGAAACGAGAAGAAAACAGAGGATATTACGAAACAAAAAATTTTTGATGGTGTCTAACATCGTTCCTAACGGTAACTTTGTCCAATGTTTTATGTGTATCGATACTAAGTGCTTTGAAACAAATCGATTCATAATATCGATACTTTGACCAAAAGTGAACACCCCTAGTAACTCACCCTGGTAGCACTAAACCTTTTCTCGCACAAATGATTCACAATTTGACAGGCAATCGCGATCTTAGAGAGTGCGAATTTTAAGTTGTTAAAAATAAGATATCTGGTCAGATAAGAGTGCTTAAAAACTCGTTTTGTAGTTAATTAGCTACTGAGTTTAGGCATATAGATAGTTGCAACTATATAGAGTCAGATATTGTCTAGTAATGCTCATATGCTCAAGGGGAGTCTGACAGATACAGCATGAGAATGGGAAATAATATTTCTACAGTCCAAATTTGAGTTCTGAATTTGACTGAGCAAACGTTGAGTCTATTATTCAACAATAATGAAGTAAGTGTCATACATTTTCTGAGCATAATGGGTTTTTCAAGCCTATTACATTTTTTGCAATTGGACTCCGAACAACATAACGGCAAGTCACTGAAATATGTTCCACAATGAAAAAAGTTAAAACAAAATATTCAAAAGTATAAAAAATAATTTCTGTTTATTTAAAAGATTGCGTAGTACTTTAAATTTTAAGATAATGGAAAAATTTGAAGTGGTTTATCACTGTGTCGCCCAAATCTCCCTTCAATTTAAAAAATTAACTGCACTCAACATGCTGCATATAGTGTTATATAAAAATGTAAAAAAGCGAACTTGAAGAAAATCCCATGCAAAAACAAAGTATAATAAAATTTAAAAAAAGCATCGCAACCACATAAAATTTGCCTAGTCTATTTTTCGCATAATACATAAAATAATAAATCACTTTTAGTGCATTCACATTTTTTCAGAATATCAAAGTAGAAAATAAATCACATTTTCATTTTCCTAAAAGGATACAGCAAACTTTTTCTGATTTTATTTGTTTTCCTTGTTCCTATCCTTTTTTGTTTCAATATTCGAAGGAATCGTGGTATCCCTTTTATATTTAATTAATCTTCACAGATGAGATCTGTTTCCAAGCTTGCGTATTACGACCAGGATCCACGATTTAAAAAATAATAAATTGCTGGTGTTGAGACATTGGTTGTTTTATCGAAGTGATGGATTTGGATTTTCAATCCTAAGGTATAGAGACCCCTTCTAAAACTCAATCAAAATCTCCTAAAGTGCAGTTGACAGCTCAGTGAGGTGAGTGACACATGGTAGGAAGAGTTGTAATTATTTAATTACTGTTGTACCCCACCTGTCAAATGGGACGGAATATTTCTCAGCTGTTTGACTTAAAAATAGGGATTTAGCTTGTGTGTAATAAATGCCTAAATGTGTGTTTTACCTCTGCTTGGAGTTATTTTCAATCATTCATTTTAATTATAATTATTCAAGTGAGAAATTATAATTTAAATTTGTTTAACTCTGAACCTTGGAGGATGGAGGCAATGTTTATTTTGTAAGGTTTTCGGTAACAGCTGGTGTAGTATATTTTTAACACAACTTTCAAAAAATACTTCCCAATGCTTTCGTAACGTATTCACTGAAAGATATTGACATTTTTCTATTATTATTCTTAGTTTTCATTACCTCGAAGTGATTCGTGGTCATAGCTCAAAATCAGTAAATTGGGCATTAGCTCTTGCTAACAAGGTACATAATTTATTGGCCCGGTTAAATATATTTTTAAAACATATATAATGTTCAATCGTTAATAATTTTAAAAGTAATTCGTAAGCTTTCATCCCATTTTCTTCGTCTTTTGTAGCCTGCATTTTTCACATGATTCATTTTTGCATGGATTGTTCAGGAGGGAATATTCTAGATGGAATGTTCTACATAGAATATTCTAGATGGATCACACCGAATTATGTATAAGCGAGTAACAGTAGCTGAACTATATTCTTTTTTACATTCAGAAAAAGGTCAGCTAATATCTTAGTTTTTTAGGCGCCAACTTCTTTTCTTTTTGTATTCTTATTCTGAATGTGTGTGGAGACAGCAACGTGCTCCGAAATCCATCAGGGATTTTTCCTTGGAGTTACAGCACCCTTTTTGTGTTATATTCTTCACATGAAAGAATGAGGTATTTGCATGTGCGAGGGTTTTGCTTACAAATTATCTTTTCTAGTATTTCTAAGTTTAAAAAACCTTAAATATTGCGTTTAAACTTTCAAAATAATTTTGAAATGATTATAAAATCAATTTTAATTTTGTTGGAAACGAAACAAAGTCACGTGATTCGAAAACAGGCCGCCATAGGATGTGACGTCATTGCGCATAGCTGAACTTTTGTTTACATCTCTCATCTATGCTCCCTGTCTCGCAATCGCTCTTGTATGAAATCAACCTGGGTCTATATTGATTCGCAAATTTATTTCATAACCAGCAGTAAATAAGATAGTAACTGTTTATAAAAAATACTTCATGAACCAACAAATCACTAGTACAAATACTGTTTACAAAAGGGCAATTATAAAAAATAAACAAGTGAAAGGTTCAATTAATAATTTAAAATATTATGCAGAACAGAAATATTCGAAGAGTTTTGGAAAAGGTTTTAGAAATGCATAAAGCCCTTTTACACTAAGTATCATTACTGAACTTGTCCAAATTATAAACATTTTGCCAAATGCAACAATCAAGATGGAGGCATATTAATTCTGATTAAGCGAAAACGAATGTAAACAACCATAGCAACGCCGGCGCAGTGGGTTACTATGCGCTTTGACGTCACAGAGCATCCATTACGAAATTCCTGTTTTTCCCGCCAATACCGGAAACGAAATTTAAAAATTATATCTCGGGGAATAGTTTTCCAATTTCAATGCATGCTTTAATAGGAGGATGGTCCTCTACGCGCTGCAATTAAACTTGCAACCCTTCTGGTCATACTTGCATACTTTCAACAAGGTTTTGATACACAGCTATAGGTATTTGTGCCCATTCCTGCTGAAAGAATGTCGTCCACTCAGCTGTAAGTTTCGAACGTGGCTCCCTGGTCCGTAAGCATTACTCTAACTCGTTTCACAAATATTGTATGGAGTTTAGATCGGGACTCTGAGAAGGCCAGGGAGGACGTTTTACATCCATATCTTGATACCACTATTTGACAGAGTTTTCAACATAACATGGAGCGTTGTCGTTCTCGAAGTAACATTCGTCCATTCCATAAAATTGCCAGAGCGTAGGAAGAACCTGATTGTCCAAAATTTACATGCAGGCGTCGGCGTTTAATTTACAAGGAACACCTTGCGAAGGTCCCAGGCTGTACCACGAAAAACACCCCAAAACAAGTAGTCGCATTTTACATTTAAAACAATTTAACCCTCTATACATTTAAATTAATTAAATCTACGTGGTAAAATAATTGCAATTATATCGCAATCGAAAATTTAACACCATGAATGAAGCATCCAATAGCCTTGAGTTTTGCATATAAGGCTATCATAAAAGGCTATGACAACTAGCACTGAAGTTTATATGCAAATTATATGGACAGTAATGCCCTTAGTAAGCAATATAAAAAAGGATAACATAGAACCGATTTTTAGAAATGTAATTGTATTTTCTCTCTGTTTCTGGTGTATAGGAAGCTTAATTTTGCCTCATCGAAAAATATGGCATTGATAAGAGCATGTTCTTCAGTTTGAGGAAGTTGACGTTGACAAAGGAAGAATTGTGACTTATCGAGACTGCGAAATTCGGTGCTCGTGTTGAACGAAATCAAGCCGCACTGATAAGATATGGAATTGGTGGATGCAGGAGAGACGATCTGTCCAATATGAACGACTGTAGCAGCCTCATCACACCACCGATGAAGAAGACAGACATCATGTGCACATGGCTATTAAGGATCTTACTATTAAGATTCCTAGCTCAAGATTACATGTGTGTCGCATAGCAACCTGGTGTTAGCATAAACAATTCAACGTAATCTGCAGGAGCAGGAAATTTTTTCAAGGTGATCATTGCTGCAACTATCTTTAACTCCACACCACAAGCGTACGTGAAAAGCATAATTATGCACTGTTCGCCAGGTTCCACTTCTTCCGTGGTCAGCTCGTTCACCAGATCTGTCGTCCACCGAACATGTCAGGTTAATGATCGACTAACCACTGGCACACCACAAACCAGTCGTGACTTCTTCTGATGAAATTTGGAGTAGCATGGACTTCTATACCCAAAAACACATCCAAAGCCTCTTTCTTCCAATGCCTGAGACGTTGAGCAGAAATTATTGCTACTAGGGCCCTCTACTCAAAATGCTGAAGCGTTCTGCAAGTCGAACGGAGCAGTAATTTCGATCACTTCACCGTTGTGTTTTAAGTTTTTGGTATTATAAATATTATGTGTTTGATAGCTTTTGTCCTTCATGGTGTTATAATTTAGATTCTAGGCCAGCAGTGCATTAAATTTTCTATTTCAGGTTCTTCTCTTTTTGACATAAATTGCTTGAGACTTCAAACGCTTCAGTAATCAAATCCTATATTTAAAATTTTTCCATTTGCTTTCTAGCTTCTGTACATATTCCAAACGCGATAGTTTCTCGATTTAATTATAACGCGATAAAAACTTTCAAAAGGAAGCAAATCAAAGGGACGAATGCAAATTCCTGAAACATCTTTACAATTAATACTCTTAACTAGTTTTATACTAATTTATGGATGATTGCTCATAATATACGATGTAATTCAAATGCTGAAATTTTACACTTATCTATAAATTTTCAATTTAATCTTTTATTATGTTAGTTTCAAGTTTTGACAGAGGTACTAGCGTCGAATTTATTTTGAACAAATAAATATGTGTTCAGCTCTCAAATGCTTTTCGCTTTGTTTTACAGGCCCTTTATTGTATATAAATAATGAATTTATCAGAGAAAATTTTACATTTCACAGCTTTGTAACTCCGCGACATTGTTAGTGGAGCTTTCGTTTGATAAATAGTTATAATAATTTGTTTTATTTTATTTCGTTGGCAAAATAATACTATTTTTTCGATTTCTCGCTTTAATAAACTACGTGTAAGAATTGAACCTGCTGAGAAATTTTAAAAGAGTTACATTAACTATTTCTTAATAAATAATGTAAATATTAACATTCAGCTTTCTAAATTAACTCAATTATTTCAAAAAGTGCTTTGCAAGCTCTTTGAGGATGAAAGAGAGGACTGTAAGTTTTCCTTATTCCAAATAATTATATGAGACAGTTTTGGAAGCTTAAGTTATTCGAATTAAAGTAAGTACAATAGTCGAAATATGGGCATGTCACATACCTTTTATTGAAAACAACAAATTTTGTTAAAATATTAATCATTTTCATTTTAGTCATTTGGTTCTTCTCTTGAGGTTTTTCTATCTTAATGCATTCTAATTAATGCCATAGTTAGTTTAAATTTTACCATTACGTATAATGTAATAAAATGAAGTTATTTTTCATGTTATACAGTTCTTTGTTTTTTTTCCAAAAATATAAAATACAATCATGGACCAAAGTTGATCCTGAAGTATGATTATCGTTGTCTTTCTCCTTTATTGTATTACATTCATTAGATATTCTAAAGCTAAATTTAAATTATTTATTGGTGTATTTCCTACGCTTAACGTAAAAATTTAATGTACATTTTCCTGCATTTTAAATTTTCTTGAGTTTAAACATTACAAATTATAAAACTTATGAGAAAAAATATGCAGACGGCATTACACTTAGTTATTTTTAAAATAAACCATAAAATTCTACTTATTTTATTTAAAAACATAAATACTTAAAATATTGATTTATTATAAATTTTGTAAGACATTCTAAAATACATCATTAGTTTGTTTTCATAAAGCAGCATTACAAACGTTGCATAGCGTTAGACGCTAAACAATTAATTTATCATTCCTACCATCACATAGTGTTCCTAAAAGCTTAATTTCACATAAAACTGGTTTCATTTGACTGAAAATCATAAATTAAAACTGCAAATTTCACCTCTAATACGTGCACAATTGTTGTATACCTGTTTATATATCTATTTGTAATTGGTAATTTGTAATTAACGTCGTACTAGAGCAACACAACGGGCTATTGACGACGGTCCGCGTTTAATCCCTTAACTCCCTGTACTTCTAGTAGCGAGTTACGATAAATTAAAGCAGCCCATCTTTCGTTACGGTTGTTGTGGTTTTCATGGCAACCTCGGCAAACGGAAACTTTTATTTTTAATATTCTAGAAAGTTCTTCCAAAATCCGTGTTAAAGTCCTTTGATTTCAATGATTCGTTCGAAATTTTTTCTTTCCTCCCGTTGGTTATTTTGTTTTTATAATATCCTTTGATTGAATTTGTCCTTTTAAATCGTTTTCTGTGATACCATTGGTCCTTTATTTGTATTTTGACAGTTGTGGAATTTTTATTTTACTATAATAGTTTTCACAAAAGGATTAACAATTTTGTTTTTTTGACCATTTTCGTTTTCATTATTTTTTTACGAAAAAATTCTGACATTATGAGATTGTATTATTTAAGAAATAATTCTTTCCTTGGCGACTTTAGAAGTACGCCAAAAAAATTGCCAAGGCCGTTGCCATCTCTCATAAACGTAGAGTGTAGCTGTTCCCTTTTTCTTTTTCAAAATGCCCACTGTATTTAGTGTAATTGATAAGTTTTCAGGGTATTCTTACCTAACATTCGTAGCTCAGTTTCTCTGCTGGTTCACAGATGTGTTTTGATATGTGCTTAAGCTTACTTCTTTTTGTGAAAGTTTTTAAAACATACTTTTCAAAACGTTCTGAAATGTGTTTAACCCTTCTTTGCATAATGGTGAAAATTTCCATCATAACATTGAATGCCCAAAAATTATATAAAAGAACAAGTTCACTTTAAGTTGATCGTGTCTGGATACCTTTTTAATGTCCATTGCATAAAAAAAAAACATAGCTGTCAAAAATAAGCAAGTGTCACTATCAGTAAAACGAGCTTGAAGTTGTCATTCCGCTGTTTGTTGTAGTTGCGATAAACGTATGATTTCGTTTTTAATATTGTTTTATTATATTTGAGTTTCTATTGCTAAAAAAGTGAAAATGAATGGAAGAAAGGTTTGTAACATGTGTTTCTGCTATTTTTAGAGCAATTTCTGAAAAAGTTTGCGTTTAATTTAAAAAATACCACATGATACCATCATATTGTTTTTTGCTAAATTTATACTATAAATATATACTAAGATTTTTTCAACCATTTTTCCTTTAATTATGAACATGAATTATATCACCTTGATTTATTTCACCAATAAAGAAAAAATCATGCAAAGAAGGGTTAAAAAGTGTGTTGTAAAAAGAAAAAAATTTGTGACAGAAAAAGAGTTAGAAAATAATTATTTCCTTGGCGACTTTAGAAGTTCGCCAAAAACATCACTAAGGCCGTTGCCATCGTTCATAAACGTAGAGTGTAGCTGTTCCCAGAAAATATATATACAGTACCCTAAAATCAGAATTCAAATGAAAATTTTGAGCAAATTTTGAGTCCAAATTCGAGAGCTGCTTTGGAAATTGAATACCCAGCATGTTGTTTGTATGTGCATTTCCAGCACTCTAGTCACCCACACTTTTTCATTGAGTTTGTTGTCGAAAGTTATAGTGCAAGCGTCTTGTTGAACTATTGTTGAATTGTTGGCCCTGGTAATAGTAATTTTAGTTAACGTCGTACTAGAGCAACACAACGGGCTGCTGACGACGGTCCGGGATCAGTCCCTGAAGGGAAAGATCCGAGGACAACACCTCATAATTTTGAACCACGGTCAGATGACGAAGCAACACCTGAGCTGGCACCCCACTCTCCAAACTTCCACGCCAACCCAACGTGAGGACTTTCGGCCACGACAGATTTAAGGTTCACCAGCCGCCTCTACACCATACATTTACATTCCGGACCCGGATTCGAACCAGGAACCTTCCGATCTAGAGGCTAACACCTTAACCAATTGTTGGCCCTGATTAGGACCGTTTTTTAAATGGCCCTGAAATGATCCTCCGTTTTTTTTTTTAATTTCTAATTATAAACTGCAATAGCTCGACTAAAATTCATTTTTTTTAAATAAAATTTCATGGTTAACAAATAATCGTTCAATGTTACCAAAACGCGATAACAAATAACGTCTTTTTTGCGTGCCACGTAAGAGAATTATATATATAAATGCACTAGGTTTTGATAGTACGCTGACGCATGGCTGCATTGATGAAATTGTCGCGTGTGACGAAGCTAGTTTTTGCTACAAATTTCATGCACGTCAATTCTGCAAGCAACTCTATGTCTGAAAAATAAGATAACGTAATTACGAAAAAAAACTCAATAAAGTGAAAAAATATCCGTTCCCTTCTTTCCTCCGCAACAAGCTGATGTATTCCTCCTCCTTCTGTGCCTCGGAACGCAAACACAAAACCACCCTCTTCTGGATAACTTCCTACTATTACCGCTTAACCCCTTTTCCCGGGCACAAAGACAGGAGGCGGTTCTCGTTAAGGGAAAAACTCCAAGAAGAGAACGGTATTCCTACGTGTAATTTGACATTGATGTGCACGGGATTTGATTCTTACGCTTTGGCGATCATTGGCGACCACACATGCAAATGGGATTTTAAAAGCACATTAGGCGCAAACTGTCCTCGTTTCTCCTTCCTCTTCTTTTTTTTTATCTTCGCTGGAAATAAACGTGGAAAGAGCGCGGGAGAAGAAAAAATATCCTCTGACGCGAAAGTTGATAGACTCCGTCCATTGCTTAACGGGCCGTTTAGAAGCACGGGGGCTCCTTGAGGCTTGGGGGAGGCTTCAAGTAATGGAGGCTCGTAGACGCCTCGTGGCTTCAATTAAGCGATTACGGAAATGAGGAGGAGCTATCTGTGATGAGGAGAGTTCATGCCTCTCTTGCCCATTCGTTGAGGTATTTGTTGCTGGTGTTTCTTTTAACGTCTTATTGGGTTGGGTTTTTTCTTTTTTAATTTTCCCGGAATGTGTGTGGGCTAATTACTGTGTTTAGTGGATTAGCATACTTCGCTCCGATTACGAAATTTTGGTTAGGAGATGGTTATTAACAACTTTTATTAGTTTACGGGTTTGGAATTTAAATCAATAAAAGATTTCGAGATGTCTAGTGTTGGAAAAGGTTTCCTTTCGTGCATGCAAAGAGTTTTGAAGTAGCGTGAAAGAGGGGTAGGTAGGTGTTTCAATTAACGTCGCACTAGAGCAACAGTATGAACTATTGGCGGTACTCCGGGATCAAACCCGAAGGAAAAGATCCTAGGACAACAACTAAATCTGTCGTGGCTTCAAATGTACTCACGTTGGCGTAGTGTGAAAGTTGGAAAAGCATGGGGTGGCCAGCTCAGGTGTTACATAGTAACACCTGAGCTGGCCACCCCATGCTTTTAATAATGGTCATATGACCATGATTAAAAATTACGTTGTGTTGTCCTCGGATTTTTCGCGTCGGGATTGATCTTGAACCGTTGTCAACTATCCGTTGTGTTGTTCCAGGGCGACGTTAATTTAATACCTACATACCCACCTACCGAAGACACCGCGTAATTTCGAACCACAGTTAGATGACGAGGTCACGCCTGGAATGGCACCGTACTCTCCAAACTTCCACAACATGCCAAAGTAAGGACATTCGAGGCTAAAGCAGATTTAACGAACACCAGCCCTCTTTGTACACGGTCTTTTGCTGTATTCGAAATCGCAACCCTCGTTGCAAATACGTTGCTCTTCTAACAGGGCTACCATGGCCCGTGAAAGAGGGCAGTCGCAGCTTTAGCAGCAATCGGAACACAAAATGGATGAAAAGGATATTACTAAATTTGTAATATCATTTCATTCAAAGTTAGTTACTTGCTTGTTTCGAATTTTTTTGAATTATATCAATCATTTTTCAGTAAAAGCTCTTTTTTTTATCTTATTGTATTGTGGTTAAAAACAAAGTTCTAAGAGATCTTATAGATAAAAATCCTTATTAGGATCTTATAGTTCAATAAAAGTTCGTATTTTTTATCTTATATATAAATCTTAATGATATTTTATTGAAGTAAAATTCTTATATATCTTATTGTAGATAAAAGTTCTTACGATATATAACGTCCTATTTGGTTGATGTTTTTTTTTCTAACTCTCTTAAACTGGCATTTTATGTATTTATTGAATTAGCATATATATATATCTAACATCGAAATTTTAGATTTAGAGATGGTTATTTATAAATTTTATTGGTTTATGGGTTTGGGATTAGTCAATAAAATATTTCGGGATGTCTAATGTTAGTAAAGATTTCGTATATGCAAGAGTTTTGAATTAGTATAAAAAAGGGGAGGAGCAGCTTTAGTAGTGTGCGTAAAATAATTTAAATACAAAGTATTTGAAAAGGGGATACCGCCAAACTTTTGTGTTAGAGTATTTAGTATTTATTACATAATTGTTTGAACGAAACGTTTTTCCCTAAAAGTTTTTGTGATCTTATATTTATTGTCCGGCCTTCTTTGACAATGCTTATTTTCTAATTTATGAGCGAAGTATTGAATTTATCTGCTTGTCTAGGCAGTAAAAAACATTTTAGTTGAAGTACAAAGGTTTCTTATCTAATTCTAATAAATAACTCAAACTAATGAATAACTCGATTCTCCCTTTGTACATCAATCTAATCTATCTAAAAGTATTCTGATCTAGAAGAAAGGCAATGTTTTATATATGCTTTGAGAATCTGCGTTAGTTTATAAACATAAATGTATTTCGTAGAAGTAGTTTTCATCATTGGAGAGCAAAGAGTACAGTATATGTAATACATACTTTATATACTACACCTAAACAAAGTTCATCTCCGAAACTTGCTTCAAATTACGGAAGTATCAAAAATCGATTTTGTCGCTGAGTTACACTTCCTAATAGGTCCATTTTTCCATTCTGGGCTAAAAATGTCGAAACTTTATGGAAGAACTATTTTTCTTAACGCTTCAATTTTATCCTTGTCTTTTTCAATTTAAGAGAAGATTTCAAAGTATATAATTTTATTTCTCATCTGTACATTGAAACCGGTTATGTTATCTTTTAGATGGTATCAGCTATATGGTATTTTCACTCGGAATGTTATGAGTATGTTAAAGAAAATCAAACAAGAAACAATTAGCTTCCTTGTGTTTTTCCAAGTGAAATTTCAAATTTGAATTGCTAGTTACCAGAACGAATTTGAGAATTAACTCTAAAGCAAATATTTTCGTTCTTCAAATTAGTAGAACTTGAAAGAGCATAGCTTGCCTACGCTTAGTATGAGATGGGCGATTTAATTCCTGCCAGTTTAGGGCCGCGGAAGACCAGTAGGAAGAGTAACGGGCTAGCAACCGGAGGGTTGTGAATTCGAATCCAACATAAGACTGTCGTGTACAAAGGGGTGTGGTGCACGTTGTATCCGTGGTGGCCTCAAATGTCCTTACGTTGGTGTGGAAGTTTGGAGAGTGGGGTGCTAGCTTAGGTGTTGCCTCGTCATCTGACAGTGGCTCAAAATTACGTGGTGCTGTCCTCGTATCTTTTCCGTTTGGATTGATTTTGGATTTCTCCAGTACGACGTTAATTAAAATACCTACCTACTATCCTGCCAGTTTATGTTTCTGCTTCTTCAGTAAATTCTTCTCTGGTTCGTTTTTCACAAAAATCAGACTATGCATATACAAAGTTCTCGAATCGTTGAAGACGTTTACATAAATTATTTTGCAACTATCAATTTTAAATCACAATGCACAATTAATTTGACAGATTTGTACTGTACCCTGTTTGTTAAACGGATTTTAAGATCTCTTTTTTTGTAGATGTCTCGTATATACGTATATTCATTAGATTTTCCTTAACCCTTAACTTTTTATCCTCCTGATGGTAAGAAATTATAGTGCTGTTTCCCTAATACCATGTTGTCTCTCATCTGAACTAACGAAATTTTAACTCACCTTGCATTCAACTAGTTACCACCGTCACAGCCTAAGCCAATCGGTGTATCGACACGTAATTTTGAACCACGGTCAGGTGACGAGGCAACCTCTGAGCTAGCACCTCACCAACCCAACGTGAGAACTTTCGGCTATAACAGATTTAAGATGCACCAGCCGCCTCTACACCATACGCTTACAAACATCCATGCCCGGACCCGGATTCGAACCAGGAACCTTCCTATCTAGAGGCTAACACCTTAACCACTTTTCCGGTTGGTCGGCGTAACTGGCCTTGTATGTATGTTGTACAATTGCAAGTATGTAGTATACAAATGGTAAATTCTGAATTGAAGTCGTTTTGTAATGTAAAAAATGAGTCATTCGCAATGCATCTAGAAAAAAAAGAAAATAAGAAGTGAAACAAAATGACATAAAAATTAATAATTTAACAAGAGTATAATTATAATTACAATTTCTTCTTTAAAACATACCCACCGTGTAATTAACATTAATTATAAGATTTAGAGAAAGATGGCTGAAACTGTTATTGGGATTTTTACTTCACTGGAAAAAGTAATTTATTTCCACTGTAGCAAAAATTTTGGTATAGGAAATATGAGCGTTTCACTGAAGCCATTGAATCTGTAACGCTATTTTTTCTGCAATCCGTTTCATACCTGTTGTGAAAAGGATGAATGAAAGAGAAAGTGACATGCAGTTTTCCTGAAAAACAGGGAGACGCGGTTTTCCCCGTGTTTCTTTAAAACCACTTTCTGCTGAACATTCGCAAAAGTAAAATTACAATGATGGTGTTTGGGACAGCTGACATAAAGTAAAAGATCAGAGTTTGCCAAATGTCATTCGAAATTTAGAAGTGTGCGAGCCTAGCCATTTGCTGCCATCTATCGGTTAAATATTTGACTACATAACATTGCGAAGGAATTTCATTTCTATGAATTCAAACCATCGAAAAATGTATGCTACGGATTCGATCATCGCTGAAATTTAAGCTCAAAAATAGCATATATATTTTTTTTCTTCATACAGTATCTTGCTTTCAACTGTCATTTGTTTTATGAGAATTAAAAGTAACCTACTATAATATTATAAAATAATAAATTTGAGTATATAAAAAATATGTAATGAATATCATTTTTAAAAGCAATCTAATTTTTGATATTTATTAACTTAACAATACATGATTGATACATGACAACAATACATGATTGATACATGACAACAATACATGATTGATACATGACAACAATACATGATTGATACATGACAACAATACATGATTGATACATGACAACAATTCATGATTGATATAAAAAAAAAGTTTATGAAACCTTTATAGATAAATGGGGTACAGGGTAGAGTTCTTATCCAATTTTTGTGGGTAACTGCAAAATTTTTTGGACAGTTAGGAATCCGCGATTTGTTTCGCATACCAGTAGATTTCAAGTGCTAGGAGTGTGATATTTGTTATTTATATGGTTGGGTTACCATGGCGCTAGGCCCATATTCGACCATGCGGCGCCAAACACGACATACAATATCAAGTAATAGACACACAGCGAAAGACTGAAGACTGTCACAGAAGAGAGAAAAATGCCCAGGGAGGAATCACACTCGACAGGAATTGAACTTGCACCGTCTACAACTCGAATGTTGCAATCGTAGTGGGCATATCGACCGAGTAACGACGGCCCCGTAACTTTTATTTGGAAATTTAGCTTTGATTCCTGTAACGCATAAAACCCGTACATCACAGATATATGACGGGCGAATTAGTGAGTCTACTCTACTAAGTAGAAAAGACTAGAAACGCTTTAAGTGTACAACGAATAGACTGGTAAGTAGAAAAGATGAATAGCAAGCAAGCACTGCACACACCAGCTTATTTCAGTTGAAGTCAAATTTCGTACATCACAGATATATGGATTCGTAAGTCTACTCTACTGAGTAGAAAATACTAGAAACGTTTTTAGTGTACAGTGAATAGGCTGGTAAGTAGAAAAGATGAATAGCTAGCACTGCACATACCAACTTATTTCAGTTGAAGTCAAATTTGATTGAGGTCAGACAGTTCATGTTTTTCAAAAAGCATAAATTATTCATTCACAAAACCACCTAGTTTCAAATTTGTAAACACTTTCCAACATCCGATGAAATTTATTACCAGGATGCTTTTTTGCCGGAAGATAACATAACGAGTACATGAAGATTATTTGTTACGTTCAAAAACCGAAGACCGAAAAAAAAACTTCTCGTGTAACGAAAAAAAGATTTTAAATGAAAAGAGAAAAAAACAAGTAAAAGAGTTTTTTAATTGAACGTACACTGCGTCCAAACCTCTGATTTCAAATCATTTAAAATGCGTATAAAATATTCTATTCCACCGCAGTTATCCCCTCCAGTTCGGCAGGATCCGCAAGTTCGAGTCATTAAGC
The DNA here is from genome assembly GCA_947359465.1 of Metellina segmentata. NCBI lineage: Eukaryota > Metazoa > Arthropoda > Arachnida > Araneae > Tetragnathidae > Metellina > Metellina segmentata. The sequence goes on from OX375875.1 coordinate 49,543,151, forward strand.
TGTCCGAATACGAATCTCATCTTCGCAGCAGTTGCAGCGGATGAGTCGTTCTTTTTTCTTCCCCTACTTTTCATCTGGGTAAAGGACATGAATTCAGTGTCAGTTAATTAACCTTGGAGGATTATTCCATCCAAATCCTTTCCACCCGTTCATTTAACTGGCTTCCCCTTCCTTGTACTGACTGTGTTGGTACACGCCTGATTTAGGACGGACTGATTACTTTTGCACTCACTGAGGATCGCCGAAATGCAGCAACAGAGTGAAGTGCCTCGTGGCAGCACTGGACTAAGTCATGCACGTTCTGCAAATCAAAACGGGGTAAAAAAAAGATGAGAGCGGTGAAACTTAAATCCTCAGAGTCCCTGAACGTCGCGAGATTTCAGAATAGTGTAATGTTGCTTTTACCCCACAACACACTTGATGACTAAATAACCACATCTCGTTTGTCTACACCTTTAGAAAGATTCTATTGATCCCTTGCCTTGGAATACAATTCTTTAGAACGATTATATTCTTCCTTTTCTTAGAATAAAATCCTTAGGAACGACTTTATTGTCCCTTTTCTTAAAAAGAATCCTTTGGAAAGACTTTTTGCTCATTTCCTTGCAAATTATATGGGTTTTTTCCTTAGAATAGAACTCGGCCTAGTGTGGACCTCGTCATTTGACTGTGACTTGTGTTTACCTCGTCATCTGACCGTAGTTCAAAATTATAAGGTGTAGTCCTCTGATCTTTCCACACTGGATTAATCCCGGATCAACAGTCCGTTCTGTTGCTCCAATAAGACGTAAATTCAACTAACTATCTTACAATAGAATCTTTTGGAAGATTTTATTGCCCTTTTTCTTGTAATAGAATTATTTGGAAAGATTCTATTGCTAATTTCTTCCGTGTTATAGGCTGCCGACAAAACGGTCTAGTGGTTAACGTGTTGGCCTCTAGATCGGAAGGTTCCGGGTTCTAATCCGGGTCAGTGCATGGATGTTTGTAAGCATATGGTGTAGAGGCGGCTGGTGCCCCATAAATTTGTCGTGGCCGAAAGTCCACACGTTGGGTTGGTGTGGAAGTTTGGATAGTTTTTTTTTTGTTCTTGTTTGCAAGAAGTTTGGAAGTTGGAAGTGCCAGCTCACGTGTTGCCACGTGACCGTGGTTCAAAATTACGTGGTGTTGTCCTCGGATCTTTCGCTTAGGCGATTGCTCTCGAACCGTTGTCAATAGCCCGTTGTGTTGTTCTAGTAGAACGTTAGTTAAAAATCATCAATTACCTAGTTGTAGGCTATGCAGGTTCTATTCCTGTAACTTACACGGGGTTCTGTTAATAAACTCTTTTTTTTTTAAAGTTATTTTGTTTTTGGCTCGCCATGGCCAAATATGGCCCTTGCGACATAAAACTCCAAACAACCACAATAAATCTTTTTCCTGATTTGATTCTTTTCCAAATTTATTTTATGGAAGCATTGAAAATGTACTAATGATGGTACTATGATGTAGTTATTGGGGTGCAATTTCCCTCCTCCCCTCAAATTTCTAAATTCTATATCTAAATGCAATAACTAGGTAGCTCGAAAAGTAGCGTATTTTAAGTTACACCAATACTTAAATTAGTAAAGCTGAAATCTTACAGATAAATAGGTACTTTAATTAACTTCACACTGGAGCAACTGGTATTGGCGTTGGTCCTGGATCAACCCCCGAAGGAAAATATCCGTTTAGATTATACAGATTTTAATGCAAGCACTAGGTAGCTGTGAGCACTTGAGCTCTATCGGTTAATGGAGCCACGGTATCCCGGTTGGAAGAGCATCGGATAAGCAACCAGACTGTTGTGAGTTCGAATCCAGACAAAAACCGTCATGTACAATGGGGCTGGTGCATGTTAAATCTATTCTGGCCTCTAACGTCCTCATGTTGGCATAGTGTGGAAGTTTGGAGAGTGGGATGCAGCACAGGTGTTGCGTCGTCATTTGACCGTGGTTCAAAATTACATGGTGTTGTCGGGGGTAGATCCAGGACCGCCGTCAATAGCCCGTTGTGTTGCTGCAGTACGACGTTATTTAAAATGCATTCCATACTATCTGTTATTGAAAAATGCAGGTATTTATGAGACTGCGATTGGCAGCAAACTGCTTTCCATACATAACCCAAACAGAAAATTTCAATGTGGGGATATTGAGTGATCCTACCACTTCCACCATTTAATGTCGGGAGGTACCCCAGTGATCGGATTTAATTCACCTTGGGGTGATGAAGACTTTCTGGTCACTCTTCAGATGATCAGAGTACCAATACAATTGTATTAAGTAGTAGGCAAACATTTTGGTTGCATACAGAAAGACGAACTTTTGTTAGAAAAAAATTAGTTTTTAATAAAAAATTAAGGACGATACAAAATTTAAAATATCACGGATCAACTGTCTTTTTCATTCAGTTTTTAATCACACTTGATATGGCTACAATTTGCACGTGCATAGTTACAAATACATTCGCAATATCATTGTTTGCGTGTGTATAATTAAACATGCATTTACTAATAATATAGTTTGTGCATGAACAGTTAAAAACGCATTTACTAATATCATAGTTTGCGCTTGCTTAGTAAATATAATATCCAAGACACTATAATGCCTGCAAATTCACTAAACAGTAGTTGCACGCAAGTAAAAATTCCACGGAGAGCTTCAGTTTCCTAGCTAATTACATTCAAATGACGAATTGTGATCACATGTTTTAAAGTATACTCCTTCCATTGAAAGCAAGATGGATGGGTTGTGAGAATTTAAGAAGCAAAACTACTTTTGTGCGCATGTAGTTTATACGTAAATGTTAATTACTACCCTCAGCTTGACTATGCATGTGAAAATACAGTTGTATGTCTTAAACCTGCAACCATTTCATGGACAAGAATAATGCACCAACTGGAATAAGTTGTTTAATTATGATAACATATCGAATGTACTTGAAGACCCTCAAGATGCATTGAAAATACTTTTTATAACCATATGCCTATCAGGTTGGCGTGGTTGAAGTTTGGAGAGGTGGATTGCCAGATCAGGTGGGGACTTCGTCTGACAGTGGTTCAAAAAATTACAAATCGTGTTAACGTCGGATCTTTCCCTTCGGGTTTCAAAATGGACCGTCACTAATAGCCCATTTTATTGCTCCAGTGCGACATTAATTAAAATGCATACCTGCCTACCATATGCCCAATTCAAAATATCTTTACCTAACATTCGAAAATAGCCCGTTGTGTTTCTCCAGTGCGATGTTGATTATCTACCTAACTACCAAACATTCGAAAAGATAAGATTGTGCTTTCAAATATCTTTGGGAGATGATTGTGATGAGAAATAACGGATTTGTGCATCAAATTAATTTTGATGAAGTTCCTTAAAGCTTGAAGAGACATCCACTTGTGTGACACATGAATAACGCTGATGCTGGTGGAAAGCTTTCACAAGTTTGCATTTTTCCACCAAGCTTCAAAGGAGGTTCATTATCTAGGTGCAGTTGCTAGTTCTAAAAAATGGACCCATAGGTCATTCAATTGCGTAGATTATATTCACTATTTTAAAAGTATCACAATATCAAACAGAATCGACTGTCTCAAACAGTACAAAGTTGCACGAAGGGTTACCAGATGTAGTAAATTTGTGTGTGTTTCCTGAATTCTTCTGAGAATTGTTAATTGTCAATTGAATTTTCAGTGGAATCAATTCATTCCAAATGTATTGTTTGAATAGGTTTGTGTATAAAAAAAAGGGGTTGGGTCGTTAATGACAGAGTTTGCCGAGTTGTACATGCGTCGTCATATTTTTTTGTTGGAGATGCATTTTTTTTATTGTACTGTTACATTTCTTATTTGTAACAATGCTTATTCAACAGATTCAATGGGAAATATTTTATTAATACCCCATCAATTAAGCTGTGGTTTTAGGGGTTTTCCTTGAAATGTCATTAATTATACTTGAGTTTGGAAATCACTCTCTCTCTCTCTCTCTATCTATCTATCTATATATCTGTCTTCTCTCTCTATCTCTCTGTCTTCTCTCTCAAGTCTTCTCTCTCTCTCTCTCTCTCTCTCTCCTCTACTCTACTCTTTCTTTCACTTGTAATCCTAGTTGTAGCGAATACTTTCTAAATGTTGTTAATCGCTCAACACAGGAAGCGATTCTGAATTACGGACGATTTTACCCCGTTGAGTGCCTCAAGAGCAGCCAAAGTAGATCACGTATCGAAACACCAATACTCACAAATGAGTGGTCCGCACGAAAAGAGGGAAGATCCCAACATTACTATGATTACTTTTTCAGTCAAAGCATCCACATTCCATGTATAATACGTGGAGTTGTTCTTGTATCTTTCACTAAGGGGATTGATCCTGGACCGTCGTCAATAGCCCGTTGTGTTGCTTTATCACGACGTTAATTAAAAATTACCTATTACCATGTATTTGGTAATGTACCATGTGTTTGGTGATTGTTATGTACCATGTATTTGGTAATAGGCAATGTACCATGTGTTTGGTGATTGTAATGTACCATGTATTTGGTAATAGGTAATGTACCATGTATTTGGTAAATAATCAAGGGACAAAAGTATAATTCTTACACCGGGCGACTGTTGACTAGATCTTTTGACTAATAAAATATTCAGCAGTTTCTTTTGACTCTATGAGAGTGAGGTATTTTGGTCCATAAGTTTATATCTGAGCACCATTAATTATCATTAGATTAGTTAAAACCAAATAAAATGTTTAGAGCTTTTCTATATTACAGAGCTTGTAGTACAGTGTTTTAAAAGTTCCTGTACTCCAACTTTAAAAAATTACTGCCCGTAGTATTTTTTTTTTGTTTGAATTATTGAATTTTATCGCTTGCTTGTAATTTTATCGGGTCTTTAATATTTATCGTTTGGTTGTCTCAGCTCTCAAGCTGTACGACAATAAAGCTCCACGTCATTTTGTTCTTCATTGCAAGATGAGTTTATCGCGCATTCAGAGAATTGCGGCTTATTTTGAATGTAAGTCATATGAAAGATGTAAAGAATTTTGGCAGCATAAATATCCAAATGATGTAATACCGAGTAAAGATACGTTACATCGATTCGTTCGACGATTTCGTGATTTAGGTTCGATGGAACACAAAACACAGGAGTGGAAGACCGAAAGTCGTTACACCAGACTTGTGCAAAAATCTCAACGGAGGATATTGCAATCCCCTCATCAATCCGTGAGGCGTTTGTCGCAACAAATGGGCACATAACAGGGATAGGATAAATAAGGCTTTTAGAGCTCTGCATTTTCGTGCTTATCGTGTAAAAATGTTACAGGAGCTAAAGACACCGGACAATGAGAAGCGACTTATTACTGCCGATGGTATTGCGATCGACTCATATCAAGAAACCTTTGGCCACCTCATTTCCCTGATCTGAGCATCCCTGACTTTTTCTGTGGGGATATTTAAAGATCAAAGTTAATGAAGACAATTACCAAACAATAGGTAATCTGAAAAGTGCCATTACTCAAAGGATACAAGAAGTTACTTCCAGCATCTTGAAACTCGTTTCTAAAAATATGCGCAAACGACTCCAGCTGTGCCTCCAAGGAAAGGGAGGAAATTTTAGACATTTTTTATAAATATAAGTTAAAAAAAATTTTCCTACGTTAGGTTAAAAGTGCTTTTTACCATAAGCATAAAATTAATTGTCTTAAAGTTTGTTGTTTTTGTATAATAAATTCACTAATCGTCAGTACGGGAACGTTTACGACTCTGTAATTTACTTGTTCAAAAATCTTATTAATCGTGTCTTTCAAAGATATTCTAGAGCATTTTTGTATATATCTTTCTTAATGGTAAGTAAGTAGTCAATTAACGTCACACTGGAGCAACATAATGAGCTATTGGTGATGGTCCGGGATCAAACCCGAAGGGTAATATCCGAAGACAACACCACGTAAATTTGAACCACGGTCAAATTACGAGGTACTGTCACCCCACTCTCAAAACTTCCATATCAAGCCAACGTGAGAACATATGAGACCACGACAGATTTAACGTGCACCAGCTTTCTATGTACTTGATGGTCTTTGGTTGGATTCACAATCCTCCGGTTGCTTGTCCGTTACTCTTTTATTTGACCTACCGTTGCCCCTTTAACAAGAGTTGAAAAAACTTTTCTATTACACTTTCAAGGTACTGACCGTAAAAACCAGAGTATCACCCAATTCTAGTAGACACCTGTAGATTGATTGATAGGGTTCTGTTTTTGCTTTTAGAAAATTTAGCTCGCTAATTTTTTAATAACCGATAAAAATTAAATTCGTCATTTGAGAAAATAACTATCACCGATTCTTTTTCACTTTTTCTGTTTTTGCTTTTGTAATTATTTTTTGTAGAATTCTGAATTTTTTGAGAAATCCAATGTTGAATAATCAGCGAAAACTCGAAACCAAAGTAAACAAAGATTTAAAATTTTAAACAATCAAGAAAATTTACAAAAACTTGTTGAAACAGCTAGAGAATTTATAAAAAAAAACCTTTACATATCACTTAATCACACTAAAACGAGTAATTTTGATTTAAGTAACTTATTTTCCCATTTCAAATGAATTAATTCAAAGAAATGCGTTTTGAGCAAAAAAACACTCAAAATATAAGAAAAAGCACTTAAAAGTATCACGTAAATATTTTCAAGTAGGGTCAGGCGGGGGGTAATTGTAAACAAGCTATACAAGCGCCCACGTGAAATTCTGAGAAACTAAAAAGTTGTGAAATATGAAAGCTGGTAACCCAGAGAATGTAATATGGTGATCCCGTATTTCTTTGAACCACAACTGATAGCAATCTGTTTAGTTGAAAAAATTGTGGTTGAAAAGTTTGGTTTTTAAAGTTTTTGTGTGTTGCATTTTTTTTCTGCTGCATTCCATAATACAGAGGCTGTTCACACATTTTTTAGACAATGTATATTGTATTCACAAAACTAAATTACATAAAATTCTTGTGTTTTAAATGTTCTATTTTATAGCCCTTATTCTGAACTATTTTTCGACACAGTAATTTCTAGGATCATAATGCCTTTTGAAGTGTCAGAAGCGGTATTCTATCCCATTCCTCCTGAACAGCTTTCCAGAGTCTTGTAAGGGTTGTGGGACGACATTTGGATAATGCAGATTTTAAAAGTCCGAAAGCACAAAAATCCATAGATGATACATCTGGAAATTTAGTAGGGATATCAGTGAAGGGTATGGCCTTGATACAGGTTCTTGTTTTGTTCCATTTCTTTTAGGAAATTTACAGTGGATTTTGATGTGTGACTACTAGCCTCGTCTTGATGGAGTTCCACAGATTGATGGCACTGTGGGAAAAGCGATGGTATTTAATTCAGAAAAATTGGCGGTAAAATATGTTCCTGATAGTATTTGGAGTTAATCTTGACATTTTTTTCCACTCTCTTTATTTTTAACTTGCCATTATATGAAAAAGCAGCAACAATCCTGAATCCCTTAGAAAAACTTTCTTTCGATTCTGTGAACCATGTACTTAAATTTTTTTCTCCCCTTTTATGATAATAAATGGCTCTTTTATTGCTGCAATCATTTAAATACACCCATGATACATCTATTGTGACAATTTTTTTTCCATTTTTCTTTCGATCAGTATTTTCCATATAGAATTCGGCAGCGTGTCCTCCGTTCAGCGATATGCTTTGGAGAAAGACGATGCACATTCTGTTTTTTCGCTTTCTTAAGATTTAAATCAACGTTTATCATTTTGTTTACAGTGGACACCAAGCATTTTAATGATTTTGCAACTGTTCTTTGACTAGGGGGATTTTATTTTATCATTAAACAACGTACCTTTGCAATAGTCTAAGATGTCCGTTTCTTCCTTGGATACTTGTTTAGAGTTTTTGTCCCACTTGAGGCTCCAATTTAACGTTTTTTTCCCTTTCTTGTTGACGATATTACCTATCGACGCTTTAGATATCACAAAACCATGACTCTCACATCGTTTTTGGATAACGGAATATGAATATTTTTCTTCGGAAAGAGCATAAATATAGCCTTCAAACCACTGCTTGTTAAAAACGCCATTCTTTAAAAACGCCATTCGTTAAAAACGCCATTTTGAATAAAAACAAACCTCTCACGATAATTTTGACTTTTAAAAACATAGTACAACTGCAATTATTTCTTTTGCAGCAAACGATTTTTTATTACCGCTAACCAAAATCGTCTAAAAAATGTGCGAACAGCCTCTGTATATTGAAAAATATGTTGTTCCAATTCTTTACTACGGTCAGTTATGTTTCTATCGGACAGAAAATCACTGACTTTCCTTCTGGGAATTTTAATGCATCTACAGTTGAATGTTTGCAATTACCTCATATTTTTCAAGGAACGGGGTAGTTGTAAACATAACTTTGCCAATAGTTTCGGTCAATTTGGATGGAAAACCAATCTGTTTTAAACATTGAAGCAAAATATAGAAGATTAGCTTGTAAAGAAAGTTAAATATTTTGGAGCCATTCATGAAAAACATTGAAACGACTACGTTTCTGCTTGTAGGTATTGAGGTGGAAAAAAGAAAGAAAACCCATTTTTCGTATATATGAAGGGTGGATGTCATTTCAGAAGAGGAGTTTGAGATCACCTGACTCAAATGCATCGACTAAATTCGCTGTGGTTGAAAAAGACTAATTCGGTGTTACCAAAGAACATGTCAAAGCAATTTTACCTGTCTCCAACCTGTAGCAAAGAAGGCCGTAAAGAAATGTTCCAATTTGAGGGCAATGTTAATGTGTAAGAAATGTAATGTTTGCTTGTTTTCTGTCCCTAAGTTTGTATTTTTGAATTCTTTTTTATTATTATTATTTTCTGTTTTTTTTACACTAAATACATTCTTTGTTCAGTAAATGTTTGAATTATTTATTCTTATGCATTCCTGGAAGTTCACCTCATGATCAATGCAACTTTTAAGTGTCACTATATTTTGCTGGGGCAAGAAGTGGAACTATTTGGTAAATGTAAAGATCAAAACGGGGTGGGTTGTTATAAGCATGGTATTAGAAGGGTAAAAATACTATTGGAGTTGCTTCTACTGCCATGACTACTGATCATGCTGTCACTTGTTCAATATTCAATACCACGAGGAAAAATTCGTTGTTTACAATTACCCCTACTTTCAGGGGTAATTGTAAACACGTGGGGTAGTTGTAATCAGCCGAGGTGCCTTACTGTGTTAAATTTCTTTTCTGGAATCTTCGTACTAATTAAATATCAAAGTATAATAGTGACAAGTTAGTTTAGTAGGGTGAACAATGTTTAATTACTTTTGAAAATAGGGATTTAAAGTGAACACAAATTATGTTTACAATTACCCCGCCTTACCCTAATGCATCTTAATAAAATGAAATGATTTTAAAATTTGGCGCGATTTTTGGCATAGATTAACAAAGGTATCTTTCACGATTACGAGTATAGACTTCTGAGAATGGTTTTTCGTGAAAGTAGACTCATGTCATGCTAATATTTTAAAAAATGAATCGTTCGGTAAATCTGTTAGTCTCAGTCTCACATTACAAATTGATTTGTATTATGTATTAAGCTGATTATGATGTACAAAATCAAACAATTGCTCTTACTCCTTGAGATTTGCTTGCTGTAGTTAAAAACAATTGTTCCTTTTTTGGCTAAAACTAACAGACTACCAACACGGTTCTAAAGACCAGACTAGGGGTAGCCAGAAGGGGACTCTTCTACAGTAGTCTGCAGTAGGAACCGGACTCCCTTTATTTATATTCTATTCAAAGACGTCATATTATATACACTATATGGATAAAAGTATTTGGACACTGCAGAAATTTGGAGGTGGATCCATCTTATTGTGGGGTTGTTTTCCTGGTTATGACTCGGCTGATTGCTTTATGAACTGGTACCATGAACACTGACGTGTACCTCGACGTTCTGGATAGCTAGGCCATGCCTACACTCTACTGCTATGATGGTTGTTTCTTCCAACAAGATAGAGCTCCATTTTCATACTGAAAAACATGTGCTGGACTGGTTTCCTGAAAATGAGGTGAATTTGCTTGACTGATCTGTTCATAGCTCCGATCTCAAACCGATCGAGCACATGTGGAACAAACGAGAGCGACGAGTACGACACCGCCGCGCACGAACATCTTCACAACAGTCTTGTAAAACGCAGGGCGAGCTATTCCTAACGTACAGAAGACTTGAGGAAAGTATGCCTAGACGTGTTGAAGCTGTAATACAAGCAAAAAGGGGACCTACCCGATACTAAATAGAATAATAAAGCACTTTTTCTGAAAAATATGCAGTGTGTCCAAATATTTTTGTCCATATATATAGTATCAGAAAAATTTATAACAGACTTTTTTCTAAACAACTCAAGCAAAAATTGTGAATTTGCTTGACTGATCTGTTCATAGCTCCGATCTCAAACCGATCGAGCACATGTGGAACAAACGAGAGCGACGAGTACGACACCGCCGCGCACGAACATCTTCACAACAGTCTTGTAAAACGCAGGGCGAGCTATTCCTAACGTACAGAAGACTTGAGGAAAGTATGCCTAGACGTGTTGAAGCTGTAATACAAGCAAAAAGGGGACCTACCCGATACTAAATAGAATAATAAAGCACTTTTTCTGAAAAATATGCAGTGTGTCCAAATATTTTTGTCCATATATATAGTATCAGCAAAATTTATAACAGACTTTTTTCTAAACAACTCAAGCAAAAATTGTGAATTTGCTTGACTGATCTGTTCATAGCTCCGATCTCAAACCGATCGAGCACATGTGGAACAAACGAGAGCGACGAGTACGACACCGCCGCGCACGAACATCTTCACAACAGTCTTGTAAAACGCAGGGCGAGCTATTTCCTAACGTACAGAAGACTTGAGGAAAGTATGCCTAGACGTGTTGAAGCTGTAATACAAGCAAAAAGGGGACCTACCCGATACTAAATAGAATAATAAAGCACTTTTTCTGAAAAATATGCAGTGTCCAAATATTTTTGTCCATATATATATAGTATCAGAAAAATTTATAACAGACTTTTTTCTAAACAACTCAAGCAAAAATTGTGAATAAGGAGGACAGTTGTTAAAGGACAAATGTAAAAACGTACTATGTTACTATTCATTTAAAGCATTCAAATCGTTTAAAGGAGATGAACACAAATGCCAAGACTAAATTAAAAGTATTGAAGCAGTATCAACAGACACTTTAATAAGCTATGCATTATTAAGAATCATATATACTACATTCACAATCAATGAGTTATTCAAGTGAGAAAATCTATCTTAAAGGAATGAACATGTACAGGTTTAAGATGCCTCCTCTTCAATCCAGGGCTTACTTCGCTCTATCCTCGGTGATGAGTGCCACAATGGTAGATCAAGATTAAAGCAAATAGTTTTATTCGCCATCTATTTTTTTTTCTAGTCATTTTACTCGTTTTTAAGCGACAGCCTAAACTTCGCCGAGTATATCAACTAATAGAAATTTTGAGATGCCCTTTCTTCTATAAGTCAAACGTTGATGCCTTGTAAGGTACACCGAGTCGAAGGACCCCACCCTTGCCTACTTTTTAAGCCGCCCCTTTCCGAATGCCCACTCTTAACGCATTGTCGCTCTCAACAAATGTCTCCAAAGCTTGTACCGGGGAGAAGCTTTTCGGTTCTTTGTCAGAGAAAGATTAGAGATTATAAAGTACAAGGGGAGATCGGGTTCATGGGGGTGGAAGGGGGTAGCCGAACAAACTGATGAAGGGGGTTGCACGTCTGAGGTGATTTCTGGAAGCATCTAATGAGAGCGCCTCGTGACCGGAGTGGTCACCATAGTAACCCCCGGAGTAACCACCGCCACCCTCATCCTCGCGTCATTAAGCAAAAGAGTCTATTCGTAACGTCCGCCCTTGGCCCGCTGATGCTTGATTAAGCGGCCTAATTAGCTTCCAGAGAAGTGCACAGATGGACCGGGATATTCTCGCACACACCCATGCGCTGCGGATAGGGAACTGGGGTTTGTGATTGCGGGAGTTGTGGAAATTGTTTTCGGGAAGAGGGGGCAGTTCGGGACTGACTTTTCCATTTGCGAACCTCATATTTCGAATGACATCATTTCAGTCAACCCTTTTCCTGCTGGGAGGAAGTGACTGACATCGTTCGCTGGTCGCAGCAGTGGTGTATTTTTGCTTATTGTATTCGTCGGCTTACAAGTGAAACACACTAAGTCAAAACTTTCAACTGCAGTCTGCTTTCATTTGAAACACATAAGTCAAAATATTTAACTAGGGTCGCTTTTCAAGCGAAATTCACTATGTTAAAATTTTCAGCTATCTTTGGCTTACAAATGAGACACACTAAACCAAAAGTTTCAACAATCATCGGCTTTTTTTCAAGTAAAACACACAAAGTCAGAATTTTTCAACTATCGTCAACTTTCGTTTAAAATACGCCATGTCAAAATTTTCAACTATCGTCGACTTACAAGTGAAACACAATCAGTCAAAATTTTGAACAATCATCGAAGTTTTCAAGATATGAGTTTTTTATATTGAAATGAAATTATCTTTACACCTATAAAATCCATTAAGTTATTTTTTTTTTGCATTGAGGGGTTTGATTTCTTCTTGAGAAACACACTTAGTGAATAAAGCTTAGGGAGTAGAATTTTTTCCCTTTCGTTTTGCTAGAACAATACTTTTTACTTAGTGTGTTTCACTAGAAGACAACGATATACGGTTATCATTTTTTTCCTTGAACAGAATTTGGTGGTATTTGGGCTGATGAAGTTTTCATTAAGTTCTTTTATTTGCATGAAGGTTAGATTTCTTTTTGAAAAGCACTCGTTGAGTACAGCTTAGAGAATAAAATTTCCTTCCTTTATTTTTTTCAGAATTTTTTTGTTTTTATTTGGTTTATTTGATAGACTATGTTTCACTTGTATGCCGATTATATAGGTTTTTCAGGGTTTTTTTGAACAGAATGGTGGTGATCTCTAGACTGGTGAAGTTCAGTATGTTCATTTTTCTTTGTATGAGGTAATTTTTACTATGCTTCGTCATAAACGCACTTAAAAAACGCACAAGCAAATGAATAACTATACATTATTTAAAATAATTGTATTAATAAATTGCTTAAAACGTTTTTTTTTTTTTTTTTTTTTTACTTCTGACGATAGACATGTTTTTTGCATGTTTGTTGCACTTGGCTTGTTTTTCAAACACCATTAAGAGTGATAAACTGCATTTTAAGTATGATCGTGTGAGACTGTCCTGATATGTATCATGTGAAAGCTTTTGGGATGATGAAAGTAAAATCTTTTCATTCCGTTTGGTTTGATTGCTTACACTGACTCTCGCTTTCATAGTAATGCATTATCTCATAATGAAAGTACATCTCTAAATAACTGCTGAATTAAGTAATTTCGATTTGTAAAAAATAATTGTTCAAATGTGAAAATACAATATTCACTTTTCTGAACATTAGAATTCGTCCCTTTGTTTCCTTAGAACTATGTTATTTGATTTAGTTATGTTTCACTTGTGAGACAATGTTATACAGTGAGAAGAATTCAAAGTGTATTTACAAACTTAACGAAATACAGCAATTAAAGATCTCCAAGCAAACTCTAAAATGTCGAGGTGCAGCATCCTCTCAGTGTATAGCATCTTGGTATGCCGTGCATGTGGCTATATCGCTCAGTTTTATTTGTCCCCTATATTCATAGGGGCTTACAATCACCAAAAATCTTAATCAGAATCGGAAGCTCAAAGGTCACTCATTTCAAACAATAATTCTAAACCCAATCAATGAAAAGATTTGGGTGGGTCGAAAGTGTGAATGAAAAAAGTTTATTTAAAAAATATCCTACGATGTTAAGTATTATTTTAAATATTTTTTGCATTAATTTTGTGTGAAGTTGTGGTTTTTCAAAATTAAATAAAAGATATGGGTAATTTAGTACGCAATTTGGGATTTATATTTTTCATATACATGTTTTCTCGCTTATTTCTACCAAAAATAAATGATGTATCAAGTGATTATTTTATTTCCATCAACAGATGATCAAAAAATCTTACACGGACAATCAATCATCAATTCAAGCAATGGAGTATTCTTATGATAAATCCTTTGGGAGCTTGGGTTTTAGAAAATACTAGCAGAAATGCCCGGCTTTGCTCTGGTTGAATTAATAATACGTTGATTGAAAAGTCATTAGCAATTATTTTTCATAAAAGAATGTTAGCATCATTTAAGAGAGTACGGGAAAAAAATTTTAAAATCCATTTTAACTTCTGCATCGCTTCTACAGTTTACTTCTGACGCAAATATACATTCGTTCATGTTGTATCCATCCATATAATCCCTTTCATATTCGTCGCAATTCTACTGAAAGTTTTTTTTTTCTAATGTGACTACTAAAGAAGTTGATTTTGGAGTTTTCGAGAGACCGCGAATATTCCCGTGCATTCATTTTCACTAAAAATAGCGAATTTTTGCCGGATAATCTTACACTTAATTTTTCTATGAATATGTTTTACTTGTGCCATTCTTGCACCTAGTATGCGATGTTTTCGAATTTCTTCATTAATATGAGATTATGGTAAATTAACTTGTTACGGCAATAGTGGCTAATTTAGTTTAATCTGACGCAATTTTTCTTAAAAATTCCATTTAGCAGCAGGTGGAATAAGGGAACTTCTGTTGGATTTATAAAGCAGAGTTGGCGTTTGTCTGTTCTCTATACAAATCCACCTTTTGACAAATATACACCACATTTTGTTCACTTATATTTTAGAACCCTGTGGGTATGATAGGCAACATAATAACTAGCGTTCTATTTGTCCAGGGGGGTTAAAAATTTACGGCATTCATGACTTATTTAGTTTGAAGCAAATGGACTTATTCCTGAAAATTCCATTAAGTAGCATGTGGAATAACGGAGCTTGTGATAGAAATAAATGTCATCAGTGTAGACAAATTAAACTCAATCGATGACAATTTTTTAATATACAGAAGGTTTATTTTACAGCGCTTTTACAAAAAGAAAAGCCCTACGAGCGGATTTTAATTTTTCAGCGAATGATTCACATGTATCTAAGTTGGGTAAGAACAGCTTCAATAAGTAGAGCAAGCAACTTTGACCTTCTGTCACTTAAAACAAAAAAAATTCAATAATTCAAAATTACTAACTGTGATATTATTCCAATATCAACAAAGCCTTATTTAAAATGCCCTTTTTTCCAACAGACATACAGTTTTAAATTGAACCATTATGGTAATTTTTTAAGTTCACAGAAATTTGGTTTCTAAATAGAAAGCGCGTACCTGTTTGGAATGATAGATGTAGTTACTTGACTATGAAGTACAGCTTTCAATAACACCCATAAAACAAATGAAATTTAATTGATTTTAATCATCTTTCAATGAAAAGTTATATCAAAATTTTGAAATATATTTGAGCTACAATGTATGACTACCAGTTTCAATTTATAGAATTTTTAAAAAATCCTTTCTTGCCTACCCTTTCTTCACCCCTACTGTATAAGAAGAATCCCCCAGCAAAAATTCAGTTTCCTATGACTTGTAGTTCTTGAGATACAGTGATGAGTGAATCAGTGAGTGAGTGGTATTTGAATTTTATATATGAGCCGTTATTTTTGAAAGTGGTACAAGTCCATTTTTTCATACATCAAGATATTTAAGGGTTTACGTTTGAATTAATTTGAAAATATTGGCAAACGTTACTCAATTCGGATCATGTTTTTAACACTGTAAGCCTGTTAAATTTTATTATGCAAAAATATTTATTAAAATTGTTTTAAAGTAAAAAACACTTTTTTTTTTTTTTTTTTTTTTTTTTCAAATTGGACTTATATTAATTTTAAAACTAACGGCTCATATATAGATAACTACATGATATTTAAATCATGAAATGGGTCAAAATATCAGTTTCAAAGAAATTTCCAGGATTACAGGAAATCTGGAATTTGTGATTTTGGTAATCCATCCCGAAACTAATAATTGGATAAACAGTCTGTAAAATTGTTTCAACTTAAATCTATGTTAAGACTGCAACCTATAACCATTTAAAATTGATTTTACATTATTTGCACACACAAAAAAAAATCTATTTTATAAGCCCAGATATTTTACCAATTCTAAATTTACAAGTGAAATTTAAAATTGAAGGCCTGAATAAAGGGTTCTAAAGTATTTAGATCTCCCCTATTACAGTTTCTTTATGAAAACATGTGGTAAAAAATCATTTGATTCATAAATATTTTGCGGTTAGCTAGTTGAATTGGCGTCATACTGGAACAACACAAGTGGATATTGAGGATGATCCAGGATCAATCCCGAAGGGAAAGTTCCGAGAACAACACCTCGTAATTTTTAACCACGGTGAGAAGACAGGGTGAACACATGCGCTGACACTTAGTCTCCAAACTTCCATACCAACGTTAGGATAGTTGAGGCCACGAAAGAATTAACATGCACCAGCCCTTGTATGAATAAGTTCTTGAATTAACTTTTAAGAATGTCAGCTTAATCGAAAATTTAATCTCTGGTAATAAATTAATTTCCCACCAACAGAACTTAATTTTTAAATTTCATAACCAGATAGATGTCTTTTAAATTATCTAAAAAGATTTAAGAAATATTTGGAGTGAAAAAGCAGTACATAATACCTATCATCCCTTAAAAACTCCAACAGTATTAGAGGATTGTAAAGCAAAATAAAAAATCTTAATACTTCAAATTTAATTAAAATTAGAAGAAATAAGAAAAGTTTATTTTGTATGTACGTAGATAAAGAACAGCTTTATATTTTTAAGATATTTACACACACAATGGCAATACTACTCCCAAACAGCACTTTTGTCCCAACGCCTTGTTTCCATGGAAACCTGTTTAATACCTAATCGTCATTCCGTCATTACAAAACAGCAAACTTTTACCTCCAGGCTATTTTTAATAACTTTATAAGGGATAGTTTTCAATTTCAGAAACAGTGGGTTCTTTTTACAGAAATAAAAAACCGCGTAACCCCCTAATCTTAAGAAACAAAGAGATTAATCTGATACGATGATGTATTTTCTCCAGGAAAAACAATTTCATTCAATTTTTTAATATTGCGAAACGTTAATAATATTTTTATTTCGTTGCTTAGCCTGGATGTGAAATTTGATTTAAATTAAACATATTGAAATTGAAGTAAGTCACTACATTCAATTACTTTGTCCGTAGACCGAATAGATTGGATTCAAATTTCATTCCAGTGTATTATTAAAGCGGCTTGCAAAAAAAAAAGCACAGATTTCATTAGGATTGTTTAATTTTAAACAAAAGATATATATAGAATTCAATGCGAAAGCTACTGGTAAATATTTTCACTTAAAGTTTCGATATTTCATCCATTTTTTTATCCGTGGATGTATATTTTTATCGCATTAGTTTCCTTTTTTTTTGTCAGCTGTAAATAACAATCTATGGGTGGGATTTTCATCGCAAGCAAACAAACTAGACCGAAGGCGGAGATTTTACTTTATATAATCCAAATTCTCTTGATGTTGTTTGTCTTCTGTTTGACCCAGCATGGCCAAAATATTGACTTGGAGCCATTTAATCCAACCAACCAAAGCACTTTAAATGAGAGGGATATTCAGTGCAAGCAAACAAACTAGACGGAAAGCGAAATTTTTAGTTCCACTACTCAAATGCCGCGCATGATATATGTGGGGTTAACGTAAAACCAAGTTTATTGCAGTTTTGGTGACGTTTAGCATTTAATTTAACTGTCATTGGCGAGTAAATTATCATACACTATAAGGACAAAAGTATTTGGACACTGCATGTTTTTCAGAAAAAGTACTTTATTATTCTATTTCGTATTGTGTAGGCCCTCCTCTTCCTTGTATTACAGCAGCAACACGTCGAAGTATACTTTCCACACTCTCTCTGTTAGTCTGGGCAGGAATAGCTCGCCATGCCTCTTGCAAGGTTGTGAGAAGATATTGTTGTGATGATGGGGGTACGTGGCGTTGTCATACTCGTCGCTCCAGTTTGTCCCACAGGCGCTCGATCGGATTGAGATCGGGGGTCTAAACAGGCCAGTCAAGCAAATTCACCTCATTTTCAGGAAACCTTTCCAGCACTCGTTTTGGAGTATGACATGGAACTCGATCCTGTTGGAAGAAACGACGATCATCGCCGTAGTATTGCCATAGTGTAGGCAAGGGCGAATTATCCACAACGTCGAGGTACACGTCAGCGTTCAGGGTACCAAGTACATAAAGCAATGGGCCAAGTCCTAATTAGGGAACGAACCCCACACTGCGAATTTTTCATCGTCCTAATACTTTTGTCCATATAGTGTTTGTCAATTTGGAATTCATGCTTTGGAATTTCTCCAGGCAAATTGTCAAAATCTTATTTCGAGAACTAAGGTAAGGGACTTCACGTCCTAAAACTTACAGAAAACGCGTTCCACAACAAAGAACACAGGGTCACCAACATTTAATTTGATAGAAAAATCTAAAATCTGTACATCATCTGACTGTGGTTCAAAATTACGTGGTATTGTTCTCGGATCTTTCCCTTCGGGTCTGATCAAAGATTCGAACAGTCGCCAATAGCTTACTCCAGTGTGACGTAAATTAAATACCTACCTACCTTTCATTACTGTTAATGTGGATTCGTAATGTAGGGTTGTTTCAATGAATTTCCATTCACGCCTATTGAATATTTTCCATTTCAATATTGAGACAATCAGAGAGAAAGAAACTGTAATGTGGTATTTCCTTAATTTCAGATCAGGTATTTAAGGTTTTACCTTTCTAATGGTGTAAACCTGAAAACTTTCAAATAAATTATTTTGGGTGACTTTCACTGTGTTCATCAGTGTTTTTCGAATGCAATAATGTCTGTTTTAAAGCTTTTCGAGAAAATCCCAAAGTGAAAACCAACTGTCATGAGACCCTCTTGGTCCTCTAAGGCTCATGCCGACGGTCAAGTTAAAGAAAAATCTTTCAGTAGCAGTATTTGTAACATGTAATACTGAAAATGTGCTCGTAATTTCGTATAGGCTATTTTACTACCAGCCAGATCGAAAATGCTTTCAGCAGCACATCTTCAGAATTGAAGGGCATCACAACCCCGAGGAACCAGACTGATCTTCTGTCTTTTTCATTTTCACCATTGTCTACCTTCCTTTTTTTTTCTTCTTCCCTCATTGAGTTGTCTGCCTTATGTTTGTCGCAGCTTAGCCAAATATGAACTTCGTGCCATAAAACCCAAAAGCAACCGGCCAATCAAACCTGATGTATCAAAAGGTGACTCTCTACTTCGTTGTTTTCATACCATACAACCAATCTCTTCAATTTTATTTCATAGTGGTATCACCGAGGTAAAGCAGCTCCCATACATCCCTTTGCTCCATTGAAGCAATCAAAGACGCACTGCGCATTTTCTATTATTGGATCTAAGGAAGTCTTCCAAATCGGACATACACCAACGTGTTCTTCGAATCAAATCTCGTATACCTTTCTACCCCTTATCTTCTGCAGACACGTGACTAATACCACACATACCTCCCCCACCCCCACGTGACCTGTCATCATCGTCTTTCTTTGCCCTTCCCCACCTCTCTTGCTTCCAGATGATGATCTATATTTCTCATCCCCCGTGAATAATCTTCAGCCCTCAGACGATCTTAGGGGGAAGAGAATTTACAGGGACCAATAAGGGGCACGAGGGTAGGGGTGTAGACCCTTAGAGCGGTACGAAATAATAAAGCGAAGAGCGGGGGAGGGGAGTCAATTGTGTAATCTTACGTCGCCGACCTTTGCCGGAAAAGGAATAGGTTCTGGAACGGGGGGAGGCTGGTGACATTGGAAAGGGGGAGTGAGAAGAAAATGAATCTGTTCTATTCGTATGTCTGAGCTCTTTTCTTTTGTTCATGCTTGCGAAGACGATTAGAACATTCGGAGGAGAGGTATGAAAAGTACAAAGTAGGGAACACGAGGGGGGATTTGGGAGTGGGTGGGCTGAGGATTTGGGCCCTCAGTGGAACGCTCAGAAAGGGGAATAGAATTGAAATCGTGCTTCACCGAGCGCGTGTAACTGGGATCGTCTGCGTTGTATGGATTTTTTGGAGAGATTCTGTGGATCTTACGGCCTTCTACGGATAGGTTAAGAAGATAAGGATTCCTGCAGCTCATATAATAGATTTTTTCTTATGTCAGAGTATCTACAAAAATCGAAGGTATAATTATGTATCCGAAATGCAGCGTTGAAAGCCATCTATATTTATTAAAAATGGGTTTCGCACACAAAAGCTTTGTACGAAGCAGTCTGAATGATAAAAAAAACCTGTAAAGACAACCTATTGTTCCCTAAGGTTTCAAGTGTAATCCTAAAAAATTAATTAAAAATAAATAAATAGTTCTTTGCTTCAACAGATGAAGGTTTCACTTAAATCTTTGAACTTTTAGTATACGAGGTCTCATAGAAATTTTTATATAGTGCAGCCATTAAGTCATTGCATGGAAGCCTCTCAACTAGCACATGCAAGTAGTATTACATTGCTAATAACTGGCTCACTTTTCTACTCTGCTAATAACTGGCTCACTTTTATACCCTGCTAATAACTGGCTCACTTTTATACCCTGCTAATAACTGGCTCACTTGTATACCCTGCTAATAACTGGCTCACTTGTATACCCTGCTAATAACTGGCTCACTTGTATACCCTGCTAATAACTGGCTCACTTGTATACCCTGCTAACAACTGGCTCACTTGTATACCCTGCTAACAACTGGCTCACTTGTATACCCTGCTAACAACTGGCTCACTCGCATACACTGTTAAGTTCTGGCTCACGCGCTTGACATGTTAGTGTCTAACTTACAGTTCGACATGTTGGTGGTATTATTGTTTGGCTCACACGTAAAGTGTGTTATTGTTTGACTCATGGGAAAGTGTGTATGCGACAACATGCGAGTATTAGATGAGAAAAATTGTTAACACTGTTAATAGCCCTCCCCTGTTTGCGAGTCGAAAGAGCGTAAACCATCCCTTAGAGCAAAGGTGAATAATAATTGTAAGTAGTATATGTTGTTGACACCTGGACTAAATGGTCTGTCGCTAAAAATGTTGTTGACACCTAGACTTAACATCATGTCGATAGAAAAAGTGTTTACACCACCTAGACTAAATATCGTGTGGATAGAAAAAGTGCTGACACAAAAAAGTATGTTTCTCCGCTTGTTGAGTGTTAAATGTACTAGGAATTGAAGGACTGTTGTGAAAGGAATTTCGTTTGATCATTAGAATTATACACCACCCATTGGTAGATATTCATGGTCGAGTGGTTTAGATGAACAAACACTCGACCATGAGTATCTTTTGCAGTCTCAAGTTCAAGTCTGCATAAATCCTAATTTTATCTTAACTTTTAGCTTTTAAAATTTCTTTATAGGTGTCAGCATGAACATCATTGTGATACTACAATTTGTAAAAATACTCCAGAGTTCTTATTTTGCGAAAAGTAGTTATACTATGAATGACTCTAAGATATTTTCAGAGTTCGATGTTTTGGTTTGTATTGATATAAAAGTTGTACATATTATTTTACATATTAATGAAAGAACAAAAGAAACATACATATTTCCGCTTACAATTCTTTATTTAAGCATTTTAAAATATAAGTACACAAATGAAAGTGAAAAAACTTTCAATTGAATATTTATCATACAAAATGCTCCATGGACATACATATCATTTTATAGCATAGTGATTAAAAGCTAAAAAAGTTCTTCGTTTATCGAATACATTTTACCATAAAAACTTGACAGACGCCTTTTTTTTTGTAACATAGTAGATACTGTGTGTTTTTTGGATATAATACTACATTGTTTATGTTTTAATTGTTTGTTTTCTTTTAAATCCTACAAGTATAATTCATGTCCTAGGTTATTTTCTACGACAGATTTTTTTTGTTTCTTTAGCAGTTCTTTTGCTATTATTTCCGAAAATGTATGCATACATTTTAGGTCGAAGAGCACAAAATTCTTCTATAGGAATGCCTTTAGTTTCATCTTTTAAACATCCGGGTAGTATCGGATATAATAAATTATGAAACTAAATTTTATGAGTCTTTTAAATATTCTACATTTTAATATAAAATTGTTTAAGCCATAGTTAACTAGCTGGATAAAGACATCCTCGGATTAATTTGAGGAGTATTGAGTTCTGATATTTTTTAAGATTCTAAAAATGAAAATAAAAGGAAACATAAACAATAATTCTGAATGAGTAAAACAGTTTAGAAAATTTAGTCACCTTAAGATATCATAATTAAAATAAGTTATAAGAAAAACAAATTAGAAGTCTTACGTATAGAAAATTAATAGCAAAAACCACATTTAAAGTTTATAAAAACATATAACATATTACAAAAGCAAGTGAAACATTTTCATAAAAAGTAAAAAACATAAGTATTCTTAAACAGGAATGTAAAATTAACTGTGAAAGACATTTAAAACCCTTAAAGGTCTAGGAGATAAGATATTCCTCAAACTAAGAAACATAATCATTCTAAAGAGTTTCTATCAATCACATATTACATGTAAGTGTTGTAGAAGTGTTTAAGAAGCAAAGTGTTATGAACTAGTATCTGAAACAAATTCTTCTACTCTTGAAAAAAAAAAAAACTCTCCTCCGCTCCTTACGCGCTAACTTTCTACAGAAAGCAGGAAGTGAATTCATTCGCGTCGGCTTGCCCCTAAGGGACGGTTTACGCTCTTTCGTGTTGCAAATAGGGGAGGGCTATTAACACAGTGTTAATAATTTTTCTCATCTAATACTCACATGTTGTCGCATACACATTTTCACATGAGTCAAATAATAACACACTTTACGTGTGAGCCAAACAATAATACCACCAACATGTCGAACTGTTTAGACACTAACATGTCAAGCGAGTGAGCCAGTTATTAGCAGGGTATGCAAGTGAGCCAGTTATTAGCAGGGTATACAAGTGAGCCAGTTATTAGCAGGGTATACAAGTGAGCCAGTTATTAGCAGGGTATAAAAGTGAGCCAGTTATTAGCAGAGTAGAAAAGTGAGCCAGTTATTAGCAATGTAATACTACTACTCATGCATTATGCATTTTCGGATTTCCGTTTCCTTCTAATAATGGCCATTGCATGAAATGCTGGAATGCGCCTATGTTGATTTTAATTTCACGACAAAGTCATTATCAAAAGTGAGGCTAAAACAACTATTCACCTGGAACGAACTAATACCAACACACAAGTGCCTAGTGTCGTTTGACACTGTATCAGTTTAAATAAGTGTGGTTGGGATGAATTGAGAATGTCACACCTATATATGTAGAATCTAGATTTATTTAATTATATTAATCTAGATAATATTAATTTTATTAATCTAGATTAATTATATTAATCTAATATTTAATAATATTAATCTAAATTACTAGAATTTAAGATTATATGTAGAATTATATGTAGAATCTTGATTTATTTATTTATTTCCAACAGAGGTAGACATCACACTAGGCCTAACCTAGCCTTGACATTCTCTAGTAATCTTTTCACCCTTTTCGTTTTTCCCTCGTCTGCCCTTCTACGTTATCCTTTTATTCTTACTTCATTAATTACTTGACGTTGTCTGTTTTGTGTTTGGCGCAGCTTGGACAAATGTGTACCTTGCGCCATAAAATGCAAAGCAACTAACTTCATCATGGTCAAAGAAAATGTGTTATTTTTCAACTAAGAAATGATTCTACCTTCCTTGTACAAACCATGGAACTCAAATCGGGACATAAACAACAGATTTTCAATTAAATACTATGCAAGAATTTCATAAATTTCAAATCGAGAAGTGAAGTACACTTAGAGATTTTCAATTTTATCTTGCATCTCTCAAAATTTACTTTTTTGAGTTGGATAACCTTTTTTGAGAAGATGCAATGGGTTGTCTATGCAGTAAAACCTTGATTATTTGAGCTCCGATTGAAGAAGTGCCCGTGTTAGCCTAGTCGAATTTTATACTGAGCTTATTAAGCTTTAATATAAGCTACGGGCAGAAATGTGAGCTCTTTGTCAAAAAGAAGCGATGAAGTGCTGTGAAACAAGACCGTTAAGAACTTTTTCAAGAGTTTAAAAATGTAACTGACGTGAAGATTTATTGTAAACCCATCACAATAAACTCATGCTATACCCAAATTTTAATTACCTTAATTTAAATCCTATCTTTTTGAATATTTCAATAGCAGTAGTTGTTACATGTAATACTGAGAATGTTTTCGGTGTTTCATATAGGCTGTTTTACGACGTCTGTATTATCCGAGTTTCTGGTAATCCGAAGTGACATCGGTCTACTTTACTTCGGATAATCGAGCTTCTGTTGTTTATTTCTTTTAAAAAATAAATATTAAAAAACTTCCTTTTTGCTTCCTTAAAAATTTTGTTTAAGGTAACTGCATACCTTACAAAAGTCAATTTTGACGAAAATTTGCAATTTATTTTTTCTACTAACAAATTCCTTGTATTTTTGTGTTTCTAAAACAGTTTAAACTTTCAATGTGCGACTAATAGAAAAAAGGTTAGGTCAATTTAAAATTTGAACGAAATGTTAATCATACCGAAAGTAGCATAACGAAACCGGAACTAATAATAAGAATATTCTATTTTTACCATAATTTCTACCTTTTATCTGTTGAGTAAGTTAAAACAAATAATATTTATGTTTCGATAAATTGGCCACTACAATTTTTTAATTAAATTAACTTATTTGTTAGAAGGATTTCGCATTATCTTTACTCTTTTATATTTTGTTTACAAGCATTTTTCTCAGAATTACATTTTAGGCATAAACATTTAATTCCAGAAATGATAACTAAAAACGTTATTGTTGTATATTTATGAATTTTTTTATACACATTCGAAATAGTGTTTGCTAGTACATGCACTAAAATCAAATTGATATCTTTATTTTTTTTTCTTATTTGGGAACTTGCATTTGAATATCAATGTTTGAAAATGGTCAAAAAATCCTTCAACAATTTTTCAATGAGCCATAAAACCTTTATTTTTTAAATATATTTCTACTTCTAATAGAAGCACTAGATAACATCAAGAAGTTTACTCTCATCATGTTATTTTGCTGCTAATTTAAATTGTATGCCCTGTATCGTTTTTCAAAATTTCGAAAAAAACTTCACATTTACACACAAAATTAACTTTTTGTTAAATATATTTTTTAAATTTTAATTATTGATAGTGTAAAATTAATTTTGAACACAAGTAATTATAAAAATAATGTTAAATTACTTCTGAATAGCTTTTTTTTTTTTTAAGTGCCCCGAACGTATGCACTTACCTTGAACCATATCATCAGATGCAACACCAAAAATATATTTTAATTAACATTCAGAAAATTTATATAATTACTTTAATTCAGTAATTCAGTTTTGAATTACTTATCAGTGTATCAATAAATGTTGAGCTGAGCATTGCTCAAGTTTTAAGTAATAATCAAAACTAAGAGCATCAAAAACAAAACTAAATAATTTAATTCGAATAAAAGAATTTGTAGTTTTCTTTCGGTAAAACTTATAATATGCATCAAAGAGAACAATTAAAAAACTCAATGCAATAAACTCTTTAAATAAAGTAATAGATATTATTATACAAAAGCTAATTGTGATCTTACGACTTAAGTGTGTACTTTTTGCCTTAAAGTTAATATGAATACGCATTAATAGCAGTAAGAAATATTATATGTTATACTTTTGATTCATTTTATTTCATTAGAAGGTACGATGTGAACGTGCATATACTCGATGGCTTATATTCATCATATATGGAATTATGTAAGGTATCATGTGTGGTGAGTCTCATTATGCCTTTAATATACGTAAACAGTTTAGAAACAAACAACTTTCTGTGCGAGTGTCTGCTAGTGTTAAATAAGCAAATTAACTACAATTCTAGTTCTCCTTTTGCATATGTATGTGATCAAAGTATCTTATTATATCTATTTCCTTCACGTGAATTCTTCGATGCGAGGAATTTCGGATCCGTGTAATGTCTTTTTTATTTGTAACCAAATCAGACGATTCTTCGAAAAGCTTCGAATCTGAACATCGTTTGCAACCTCATACTACCATGGTAAAAGAAAGCTGGAAATGAAGTTCGTAAAAATGGCAGCGACTCCTTATTCATATCCCTTTCCTCCTTCTACTTGTTCAAATACAAGATGTCATCGATTTTGTACCAAATCAGTTGAACCATTGAAGCAAAAAAAAAAAAAAATTCAGTTCTATTCCGCCTTCATTTCGAATCTTGCGCGTCAGCCCTCCGTCCCTCTCTTTAATCGTTTACTTTTACCCATTCAGTTATATCCCCCTTCTCCTCCTGTGTAAAGTGGGAATCCCCTTTGCCGTTTGAGTGCAGCCGCGTTCGTGTGATGCAGAAAAAAAAAAGATTCCAAAAAATTGAAATACTGGCGACTTTTTCTTTTTTTTTTCCATTTAGACTCAAGAGAGCAAAATGTATCATGTCGGAGTTATTTTCGATTCGAAATCGTGGGCGATGCATAAATCAATTCTACATTCCGATCGATGGATTTACAGATTCGAGGGAGTCTCATACATTTCAGCTGTTTGAACTATACTTGGTTACGCAATTAGTTAATATTAGGTATAGTAATTAAACATATATCTGTAAACGCGAGTTTAAATATGTTTTTCGAGAGTGGCGTTACCACAACTCAATTTTTTACCCAAGTCTTTCCAGGAGATGTAGAAGCACTAGCATCAGTCACTACTATGTTCGACAACGTAAAAATAGACAAATCTTCCCAGATGTATAACCCCAGAATAGGTATTGGAGATAAAGTCAATTTTGCATTTTCAATTCGAAATCGTGGGTGATGCATAAATCAATTCTACATTCCGATCGATGGATTTACAGATTCAAGGAATTCTCATGCATCCCAGCTGTTTGAACTGTATTTGGTAATGAAATTAGTTAAGTTTAGGTATAGCGATTAAACACATGTCTGTACATGGTGCGTACTTCAGATTTCTAAAGGTAAGAAAGGTAAATATTTTTACCTATAAGACTAAATTAATTTCCATTATCTTTTTTGCAAAGAAGTAAAGACTCTATAAAAACTTTAAGAAACCTTCAAAATAACGACTAATAAAAATTAAAAATTCTAAAAGATCCTCAATAGCCATTTTGGTAGAGCGAGTCGTCAGAAATCAGGACAGATGTAAGTCGCAAAGAAAACGGGAGTTTAAATATGTTATTCTAGACTAGTGTTACAACAACTAATTTTTACCCAAGTCTTTCCAAGTAAAGACGGAGAAGCACTAGCATCAGTCACTTCTATTTTCAACAGCGTAAAAATAGACAAGTCTTCAGAGATGTTTAACTCAAAAATAGTCTTGGAGATTAAATTAATTTTGATTTTTAAAATTGGACAGAGGAGAACATTACCAGAAGTGTTGAATGATGGCAGATTTGTTTTTTGCTTACTTTTGAGACAACTTGTTCTTCCCTTTATTCCCCATTTTAGTAATACAATTACATAAACCCTAAAAGTTTTCATTTTATAATTATCTTTTTAAACTTTACTAGTCATTTTTTAATGCTTTATGTTTTTACTAAAAATTTGACTAAGGCTTTCATATGTTTATCTATAGAAAGGTTTCCTTGAGGTTTTCAACTCAACTGATTTCATAATGAACTAGTCTGATCGAGCAATATTTGAACTAAAGGATGTATGGATGTATTGTATGTTCGAACATTTCATCTCTTATAAGTTAGTTTTGTATTTTATTAAATAAACAATGACAGTGAATCATAACTGTATTGTTATCCTTTTGTTCCAAAAGTTACACTGTGCTTTAAGGACAGTTGTTCACAATTTATGACTTTTAAATTATGATGCAACTTTTCGTAATTTAGAGAGAAGATAGTAACATATTAAACTTAATAAATACAGTTGAATTCATAGTTTTAAATAGCGTGAGAAATGACAAACCATGAACCAACTCAATATAGTAAGTGAGATAAGCACACTCCGTGATGTTTTTGCTATTATGCTCCTGAATATGTTTTCGACCTTAATCTTATCATGTTTACTGTTGCAAGACTATTTACATTTTTCAATACCTTGAAATTTAGCAAATTTTGTTTTTACTAGGGGGCCTGCCCCCTGTTCGCTAACGCTCGCCAACCCTCGGAGGATTACTCCGCAATCCTCATTGGTTCGCTGCGGAGAACATATGCTCGCTTCGCTCGCATCAATGAAGACATGTGTCCTATCAAAAGGAATTGTTTACAAAATATAATATTCCAAAAAAATATTTTTCTAATCTAAATTTTTTTATGTTTTTTAGAAAAGATATTTACAGTTCCTCTGGAATCCGAATTCAAATGAAAACTTTGAGCAAATTTTGACTCGAAATGTGACTGTTGATATGGAAATTGAATACACAACATGTTGTTTGTATATACTTTTACTCCTGCACTCGAGCCACCCACGCATTTTCAATGAGTTTGTCGTCAAAAGCTGTAGTACAAGCGTCTTGTTGAACTATAATCGTTGGCCCTGAAAAGGACCTTTTTCTAAATGGCCCTGAAAAGTTCCTCCGCTTTCTTTGATTTCTATTATTAACTGCAACAGCTCGACTAAAATTCATTTTCTTTGAATAAAATTTCATGCGATGACGCTATAAATTCAATTGAAGCGCGAGGCTTTGTGATAAACAATCGTACAATATTGCCAAAAACGCGATAACAAATAACGTGTTTTTTGCGTGCCACGTAAGAGAATTATATATATAGATCTTTTGTTCTATAGCGACCTCTCTCTTATCTTTTTTAAATTTATTGTTGCCTGATCACAGGAATGGTGGAGAGTTTTAATAGAAAGGTAAGATATCTCTGGTTTTAATAATATTTTGTAGTTCCATAGCTCCAACAAAGTCACATTTGATCCTGGCGGAAAAGCTAACAGCAAATATCGTATCGTTTGATTTTTATATGTTTTTATCATTTGTTGCCATTCGGCAATATACAATTAATGCCTATTTCTGAGTCACATGCATTAGTCATAGATAAATAGTATCATTTTCCCGTCAATAATGATGAAAAGTTTTAACATACAATTTACATGAAATAATATAAAAGGGCATTTAAATTTAAGAAAATATTTAGCTCTTTTTACATATATAAAAAACCCGACAAAAATAATTCAATTATTAAGCGTAATTCTCATTCTCAACGCAAACAATCCACCCGATACATATAATTTTACCATAAAACCACTACTTCAATCTACATTTAGCTTTACAAAAACACCTCTCATAGATAAAAATTTAAACGAAAGAATTAATCCGCACATAAATCCGCTAAAGTACTGCTAACAAAAAGCATTTAATTTAAAAAAATTCCTGCAAACTAAGAAGATGAAATTCTATTACATGAAATGCTGATAGTTGCAAAACTCTGCTTTTCTGGATCTAATAGAGTTTTCTAAACCCTTTTTCAATTAATCGCACTTGTAGAGCAACATGACTCAAATAACTAATCATCAGGGTGATTTTGATATTTAATGAGACAAAATATTATATAACTAAAAATATTACAATAGGACTATGCACCACAAAAGAAACTATTACAAGGTAAACATATTAATCTTTGGGGGATTAACGAAGCCAGGTGTGTTCATTGTTCGAGTGCTGGGGTTAAACTTAGATATTTCTACTAATCATGAATCTCTATAACTCCGATAGGTGGCGTTAAGGAGAGATGTAAAGTTAGGAGAGTGTTACACACTGATTTAATAAACGTAACATTCTACAGACTTATTAGTTTGTAGTTAACAGTATTAGTATTCAATAATAATATCAATGTATACTAAATCTACATTAGAACATTAATTTCGAAGCTTTTTCGATCAAATTACTTGTAGCCAACCTTACTTCCTGGGATACTCTCATTTGAAATTTAAATTATTATCTACTTGCAAAACTTCTAAATACAAGACATTGATAAGTAATATGCCAAATGAAGCTTAGTTGTATCGTGAGGATATTTTTTTTTTACATTTATTTTGAGGAATGTATTCCGATTGATCGGTAGAATACGTACTATGTAATTAATACGCGCGGTGATTCGTTTGCAAAAACCTAAAGGTATTTTGATAATTACCACGAAATTACTAATTGGGTATGTAATATAGAACTTTTACAATCACACTACCTCTATTTTATTTGCTTACAAAGTTATAGCCCGGCAAGTGTCTCCACTTTCTAACATTTCTTTTTTGATGCTTGTCTCTGATTTTTTGAGCATATTCAATTCCTGCTCACGCTTGAACTCGACCTAGTCTGTAATTCTCTGTAAAACTTCTTTCTCAACACGAGTATTCTCCTTGCGGAAAAGTCTTCTAACCTTTTGAGGAAGTTCTCTTGCATAATTCCATCTTCCAACCTACAGTTTTCCTTTGATGACTTTTAACCAGTTTGGATCTTTCTGACCAATAGAATCTTTCCAAACATTCTTTCAACCAATAGATGTGGTTACATAGTCATTGTGTATGTTGTGGGGTAAATGGCAAACTACACTTCACCAAAATCTCATTACGGAGGCAAGACTAGATCTCTGACGATTACAAAGCGTTGTGACTTGCTTGTCCATTTTGGACCTTTGACCGCTTCGGGAACGTTTTGGACACCATAAAATCTAAACTAAGCTTAAAATGAAGTTAAATTTAATTAGTGATTTATATTAAGCCTGACCTTGTATCGAATGTGCAAAAATATATTTCTATGTAAACATTCTTGATAATATTTTGGGAAAGAGAGGAAACGCGAAATCAATCTACAATATAGTCTCATGAATATGGTTAGTAGCTTAGGTTTTATACAGCAACACACACCAAGTTGAGTCAAACACAGAACCAACAATGTAGTACATACACGCACAAAGTTTCACTGACTTAGGGTATATTTCAGGAATCAAACCTGCGCCGTCCTTAAATCGCAGGTTCTAGAGCCCACTGAGCCATGGAAGCCCTTTTCATGAATATTGCATCGCTTACTACTAGGGATTTCCACAGAACTAAGCCAGAATTGGGTACGAGTTGAAGAGTAACAAAAAGCACTCGTCTAATTAATAGTCGTGGGGGTTTCGACTTCTTTTCTGTCCGAAAACACCTGGATGAAAATAAATTTCAACAGAGCCAAATTGATACAGATCCTAGCTATCAGTCAGGAGCTATAGCTCTCTATGAAGGAAATGACCCCTTTGGGTCTCTTGCCCAATATTTTTGGAATTGGAACCTCTCTCCCTTAAAGTATGGGGTACGAATAAACATAGGTAGTAATATGTATATATATTCGGTGAGATGAATAGATTAAAAAAATTCAACAAAACAATGCGTCATTGTACAAACTAGAATCAGCCCTAACCTCCCATTGTTGTATACTACGAGAGGTTTTTAATTCCCTAATGCCCGTCCAGTTAATTGAACACGTTCATCATAGTACTACAAAGGCGGATTTTGATAACTACTTATCGTTACCCTGGTGTACGATGAAGGGGTCGTTATACTTCACACTGATAAGGTAACTTACATTCTAGGCACAATCCGTTTATAGATAGGCCACGCATTCCTTCAGAACAGGCAAACATTCATGCTCTACCCCGGTTTCGTACTAGGAATCTTTCGATTTTGAAGCCTGACTACTGGATCAATTTTTCGGCTCTATGACACTTAAACATTGCTAAAATAATAGAGTGCATATCAAAAAATCATAAGTTTGAACGTTCGTTTTGGATGTTACGCAATTCCCTCTTATAACGAATATAATAAGATTTTTTCTAAAAGTACGTTTAAAATGTGACACAAATATACCGGGAAAATAATTTTTAGTTTTGTATTAATACTTTTAACATATATAAGGCATGAAAACTTCTGTGGGAGCATTATAACTACACAATTGTAAACGTAACGCAATACAAATTTAACTATTAAGATAATTAAAAACGTAACTATTTATATTTATTTATTTATTTTATTGCTTGAAATCTAATTAGTATAATTATGAAAAATAATTAATTATTGATGAAATGAAAAAATATGCAAACCAAGTGAACGATTATTATGAAAGTACTTCCAAACAGAAAAAAATTGACTTAAGTATTTTCAAACAGCATTTAAATTTCTACTTTTCATGTGATTAACGAAAACACAAAACTATCATTTCCTCTGCACTACTTTTAAAAAACAGAAAAAATGTATTTTAGATTAATTTGTTCAAATGCTTATATTCTTGAATAAATAACTGAAGGGAAAAGTTTTTGTTTTTCTTTTCACACCCAACATTTATTCAATTTAAATGCTCGTTTACACATAAGTAAATAAACAGCTGTCTTTCATGAGGCTCAAAATTTCAAAAAGAATCAACTGATTTTGCCATATTTAGTAACAATTATGATCAGCCTGTAAATTTAAATGAAAAAACAGGAAATGAATTCATCTGTTGTGTTTACACGTCGAACTACAATTCGTTTCTATAAGATCGCGAGTAAGATACATAGTGGGTATTGTAATGTTTATTTTGTTGGGGAATTATATCTATGCAGGTCACACACACGTCAGCTTTAGAAGTTATCCACGACACTTATGTTATTATTTACAGTTGCTGCTGTATCTGAAATCGATTTTGTAGAACTCGATTGAAGTCGATGGTTGTGAGTTATGGCGAACAATGCTAGATAATTTTTTTTTCAATTTCCACAACTAATCCCTATGTTAACATTAATTGCAGTCTTCGGATCTTTCCCTTAAGGGATTGGTCCCGGACTGTCGTCAATAGCCCGTTGTGTTGCTCTAGTACGACGTTAATTACAAAATTACCAAATTACCATTGATTGCATACCAACATTATTGTTAAATCCCCTGTAGTTTAGTATTGAAAACATTCTATACTCGCACGCAGAGCACAAAAAATGATCGTCCACTTGGGCTCGCTGTCACGAACTTCCATTGGAACGCCCTATTTATGTAAAAGTTGTCCTACGTACAAAATTGTGTGCAACAAAATACTATTTTGTTTTATTTTATTTTTAGAATATTCTGTGTGCGTGCTCAATTATATGACTGCTAATTTCCTTTTGCTAAACATTCAAAATCTACTTCAAATATGTCAATATGAAATTGCTGTGCGACGAAAATATTTTAGTGGTACTTTACCATTTCAATGAAAGTTAATTTGAAATTTTTATTATCTTTTCAGTCTTTAAAAAGAATCATCTGCTACGAGTAAACTCAATTTCGAAAGCCACTTAATTTTAAGCTAATATTTTTTTATTGCATTGAATAACTGTTTGCCGTATCATGAAAGTGAAAAATCTTAAGATTGGTTTTTCTTTATCTCAATTTTTCAGGTTGTTTCAATTTCTTGAACTGAATAACTGTTTAACTTGATGTAACAGAACTAAAACAGTTATTTTAGTTAAATTAATACATAAAATTTACCTTTTGTATATGTATTTGTCCATACAATTTTACATTTGCACAAAAATATAGAATAAATGTAGGAATACTAAACAACGGTAGTTGTCTACTAGTCTGGAAAGAACTCATTATAAGAGCAACGAGACTGGTAGGAGTCAGTTGCATTGTAGTAGGAATGCAAGGCAAGACTGTCACGAGCCATTCACATTCTGGTATTCAGTTACGAGAAAATTAATAGAACAGACACTTTTTCCCCTGGACGCCATTGAGAGCTGACGTATTTTTTCCGAGCAGAGACGACTGCTGCCGATAATGACGGAACTTTTTTGAAATATAACTCAACTGTACATAATAATTGTATATATTTATTCATTAAATGTCAATGTGCTGTAAGATTCGAAGTCTTTAATATAGACCTTACCAAACAGAACAACACGAATCTTACAAAAAATGAGGGTTCGACCGTGATGTGAAAAACCGATGACGACCGCGACGATTCTCCTCCTTCGTACGAGGGCTTGAACGACGGATTAGCAGACCCCGAAAGCAGTGACGATTGAACCGGCCGGCGGAATGTTTTGACTCCCTATGCAAACCTGGACTTGTGTTTTAATCATCTGCAAGAACAGTTTCATGACTTCTCCTGACGTGGTGCTGATGATAGACTGAAACGACAAAAAAGAAAACGCGTAGACGAAAAAACGCGTAGACGAAAAAACGCGTAGACGAAAAAACGCGTAGACGGAAAAGACGAGTTGACGGAAAAGACGGATAGAAGGAACTTTCGAAACTGTGTGAAAATGCGAAACAAAGAAGATCTCAAGATAGTCCAGCTTTTAGAAGAAGAATATACTGAAGTTTTTCTAGAGAAGAGGAAGAAATTAAGAGACGATGCCAAAGAGAATATCCTAAAAATTCAGGAAGAGAATAAAAGAACGTATGATAAGAGGAAGAAACCTCATCAATACAAAGAGGGCGATCTTATTGCTATTCAGCGGACTCAATTTGGTGTCGGAATGAAATTACGACCGAAATTCTTAGGACCATATCGAGTGAAGAAAGTGAAACCCCATGATCGCTATGACGTTGAGAAAGTTGGAAACCATGAAGGACCGAACTTGACGTCGACAGCAGCTGACCATATGAAGTCGTGGTTCAATAACTAATACTGAATCAATGAATTCCCAGATACTGTTTTGTGTTTAATTTTTTTTAGGTTTGTCGTGTTCCTTTCGAGGACGAAAGATCATCAGGATGGCCGATTGTAGGAATACTAAACAACGGTAGTTGTCTACTAGTCTGGAAAGAACTCATTATAAGAGCAACGAGACTGGTAGGAGTCAGTTGCATTGTAGTAGGAATGCAAGGCAAGACTGTCACGAGCCATTCACATTCTGGTATTCAGTTACGAGAAAATTAATAGAACAGACACTTTTTCCCCTGGACGCCATTGAGAGCTGACGTATTTTTTCCGAGCAGAGACGACTGCTGCCGATAATGACGGAACTTTTTTGAAATATAACTCAACTGTACATAATAATTGTATATATTTATTCATTAAATGTCAATGTGCTGTAAGATTCGAAGTCTTTAATATAGACCTTACCAAACAGAACAACACGAATCTTACATAAATTAATAGAACTTACGATCAAGTAGATAATTCGATAAGTAATACTGTTCCAAAATTATTTTGAAAAATCATCATGCCAACTTAGCTTTGGTAAACTATCTTGATAAAACTATGAGCAGTTATAACAGTCGTTCTAAATTGAAATTCTAAGATTCAGGTTAATTCCAAACGATAAATAAGTTTCCGAATGCCAATAATTTATTAATGTTTGACAAATCTTTGTGAAAAATAAGTTGACGATACTAACCAAGATAATTTTTGTCAAAACGTTATAAGATTTTAAAACCCCAATTTAAATTTCCAAGTTATTATATTAATTCTAAAAAGAAATTATCCAATAAATTAGACTTTGACCTAATTTAATAATTTTTGAAGCCATCGCAAACAATAGTTGCTAGAAATTTTTCTAGTGTACATGCCACTGAAATTGTGAAACTTTATAGAAATGTGAATGGCCCAACAAAGTATGCAAGTATTAACTATGTTGCAAGGATTTTGTTGGTCAATAAGTTTCAAACTGGTTAGAAATGATGAAGGGAAAACTGCCGGCTGCTTGAAGTGATATGCTAATCTTGACTAAATTTTTATACATGGAGTCTTCAGTGCAAATATAATTCACAGACATTAAGGATAAGAATAAAATTCAAATGCATTTAAACTACCAAGGTACATGACATGTAGTAAACAAAAAGTAGTTCAATACAGACATTTATTTAAGAAATATCATGAATTTAAACCATTAATGCATATTTTGAAACAAGTTTTTAAACAATTCCCTTTATTAATACACAAATTTATAGTTTATGTGAAATAGCCTCTAAATAAATGTTTCACTTTTTCGGTATTTTCCGATCGCTTACCTCGAAAATTGCTTTACTGTGCAGGTAAAAGGGAAAAGTACCGCATGACCGCTACTAACACCTCCTAAACTGAAATCTGACTGTGGGGTGACTAACTTATGAATCCTTGACTGAGATGACTAGATCTCAACCTAGGAGGTGTTACATATGAGCTCATAGTACTAATGCCATATGTATTTAAAACCATTGGTATCGTATTTAACCAGGAAAATTAGTTATATTTTTTATCATTTTTATACTCAGAAGAAATATTTAAACTACTGTAAAAAAGTAAACTCAAAAACTGCTCCAATTATAACATTGCTATGAGAAATTCTTGTCCTAAACTTCGATTTTAACTGAAAAACAAGCTCCAAAAGAAATTCCTAATAGTTTGTGATAACACCTAAATATTTCGGGAAGACAAGTCCTGTGAGCCCTTCCCGTTAATGTCATTTAATAGAAGTTTTCCATTCTTTCCATATTCAACATTCGTTTTGCGAAATTTGTTATTGTAATAAGAAAATTTTTGTTGATGCAATTAATGATAACAAAAACAGAAAATCAATCATTTTTCTCAAAATGTAAAAAACATTTTCGTTTTTGAAGACTTTACAGAATTACTTTGGTACGTGCTGCCATCTGTTATCGAATACTACAACAATTTTCAGCTTTTTATTAAAAGACTATTAATTTAAGTTATAAAAGGGAACTTGGTTCTTGATTTTACATGTTCTGTTTTAATGAATTCGGGTGTGATCGCTAGTATCATATCACAGAGTGTCCAGGTAAGGCAAAATATCTTTTTGTTTTAACTCGCAGTCCGTTTTCTAAGTTGAACAGTTCTGTAATCTTTTCTCTGTTTTTAACACACTAAATTTTTACAATAAATGCAAAAGAAGGTGAGTACATTTGCGATTGTTAAAAATTGATACTTGTAATATTGTTTTTTTTTATTATTATTATTTACTAGGGGGCTCCGCCCCTGCTCGCTATCGCTCGTCAACCCCTGATGATTGCTGCGCAATCATATTTAGTTCGCTTCGCGAATTATAGTTTTCAACAATGAGGGGGAGGTTATTGCTTCACAATCCATCCCCATTTGGAACACTGCTGAATTGGTCCCGGACCTCTAGTACGACGTTAATTCATGGTTCTTTTCCCATTGCGTTATTTATCGCATGCGCCCGAGTAACGGAAAATTGCCTACTTTTTTTGCGAGATTAGCAGATCCGTATATAAGCTGACCCCAGTACTTTAGCTTTAGAAAACGTTCCAAAAATTATCGGCTTATACACGGAAATATAGTGTAAACAAAAACAAAATGTTTTAAAAAATGAAATTTAGAAAATTTAAACTCTTAAATTTAGTCTTTGGAGAGTTCTATTCTTAGAAAAGGGGACGAAGCATGTCTCACAACTCCCCAGAAATGAACTTAAAATTATGTGATGATGGACAAGATGAGTTTAATTTTGTCTGTTAATCTACTTTTGAGGTAGCCTGTTTTTAGTAGCTTGAAATAATTTTATACTACTTAAATATGTGGGTAGGTTTTTAAAATATAAAGCTAAAACAAATATTTCATTTAAAGCCTAAAATACGATGATATTTTCTTATTTCATATTTACGCTTGATTAATAATGCAGATTTGTAAGATGATTTTCAATTTTTAAACGACAAGGGTTTTTTTGCAATTGGATTCATCTCAAAAAGTTGTGTTTTATGAAAATTAAGTTTTTTCTAAACTTATTTTTTCGTGTATTTATTTGGCAAGAGTCAAGAACGTTG
Organism: Metellina segmentata; assembly: GCA_947359465.1. Lineage (NCBI taxonomy): Eukaryota > Metazoa > Arthropoda > Arachnida > Araneae > Tetragnathidae > Metellina > Metellina segmentata. Next base: position 49,581,016 of record OX375875.1, read on the forward strand.
TCAACTTGTACATTGTATCTGATCTATTGCCAAAGTTCCTTACCAGAAATCTCTCTTTGTGTACTTGAGATACCTAGAACAGTACATTTGGAATCAATGCCAATATTATAGTCAGTAAATTTGGAATCAATGCCAATATTATAGTCAATAATTTTTTTTTGTACGGGAAAGTCATGATAATACCCTTTTTGTGAATTTATAAATTCAATTGTAGGGGTCAGTGATGAGCCATAGAAATATATGTTCTTTTATGAAAATAATTTTAAATCGAAATATCCAAAGTAATCAAAAGAATTTCTGATTGTTTGAATAAATGCTCTGTACTTTTAAGATTAAGATTGCATGACTGAGACCATTACCAATTTGAGAATATTTTTTATTTAAAAATTGCTCTCCTAATCAATGTTCCCAAACCCTTTTAATTTAACGAAATCGTATGTTTCATCGGTAGTCGCTAGATATGCATTTAAATAGACCTGCTAAATTTACGTTGCACTGGAAGAGCATAATGGGCTATTGGCTGCGATCCCGAATCAACCCTAAAGGGACAACACCTCGTTCACCCACGGTCAAATGACGAGATCAACTCCCGAGATAGCAACCCACTCTCCGATTTTCCATACCATACCAGCATTCACAGAAGGAAGCATCGAATTCGGAAACACAAATTCTGGAAAGATTTAGAAGGGAATTCACCCATGAAAAACCCGTTACCATCACTCCTACTAACTCATATTTCATTCAAAAAATACCAGTTCGGAATGCCCTCATACAGGTTTCATAAGGCTGTTACGTTATTGAGACGTAATCGGGGATATCAGTGTTCGTATCATTCTCCCCTTTGTCTGATCTGCATAGCTTCACGCATGGGCTGTCGGATTTCGCGTTTCTCGTTCTGTAATAAAAGCAAACACTTCCGAGTGTTGTTTTTTTATGTATTCCCAGTTCTGCTTCATCGCGTCACAGAGGCAGGAAGAACTAACTCGGCGAGTAGAGACAGAACCGGCGCGAAATCTAATTTGCTCACAACAGGAAAGGGATCTCGTTGTGCACACTGGTGCATTAGTCTCTCACTAATCGAATGTTACGTTTTATTGCTGCTGGAAATAAAAGGAATGGCATGAAGGATGCGCATCTTCCGTGCAGGACTTCCGGGTGCACGGCAAAAATGTGAGTAGATTTAGCAGAGTTATTTTAAACAATGTCGCTTTTTAAATGTGAGAGTTTCGCATGGGTTGGTTGCAAAGAAGATTTCATGAGCGTTTCGATGACAGATGACGATCACAATGGACAGCTGTTATCGAGGTCTAATACAACTGGTCAAGTTTATTTCTGATAGTAAAATTTCCTTTCTATCGTAATCCGCTCGGATCACTACTTGATAGCTTACTTACTGTTTAACGTCTGAACTCGACGTTAGTGTGTAGTTTTGTATGTCTTTGAATTGTCTACAGTTTTTTAATGAATGCTTTATGTGTGTGTGAGAAGAAAAGAAACTGTAGACTACCTCACAGATGCGACTAAATCGCATTTGTTGAAAAAGACCCACGACTTAAATGTGGAAATTTCGCATGGGTTGCAAAGACGATTTCAGGAGCATTTCGATAACAGATGACGATCTTAATGGACAGCTGTTATCGAGGTCTAATACAACTGGTCACGTTTATTTCTGATCGTAAAATTTCCTTTCTATCGTATTCCACTCGGCTCAATACTTGATTCCTTACTTACTGCTTAACCCTTCTTTGCATGATTTTTTCTTTATTGGTGAAATAAATCAAGGTGATATAAATCATGTTCAAAATTAAAGGAAAAAGGGTTTAAAAAATCTTAGTATATATTTATAGTATAAATTTAGCAAAAAACAATATGATTGTATCATGTGGTATTTTTTAAATAAAACGCAAACTTTTTCAGAAGTTGCTCTAAAAATAACAGAAACACATGTTACAAACCTTTCTTCCACTCATTTTCACTTTTTTAGCAATAGAAACTCAAATATAATAAAACAAAATTAAAAACGAAATCATACGTTTATTGCAACTACAACAAACAGCGAAATGACAACTTCAAGCTCGTTTTACTGATAGTGACACTTGCTTATTTTTGACAGCTATTTTTTTTTATGCAATGGACATTAAAAAGGTATCCAGACACGATCAACATAAAGTGAACTTGTTCTTTTATATAATTTTTGGGCATTCAATGTTATGATGGAAATTTCCACCATTATGCAAAGAAGGGTTAACGTCTGAACTCGACGTTAGTATGTAGTTTCATGTCTTTGAATTGTCTATAGATTTTTAATAAATGCTTTATGTGTGTGTGAGAAGAAAAGAAAATGTAGAGTACCTCAAAGATGCGCCTAAATCGCATTTGTTGAAAAGACCCACGACTAACGGAGTAATGTTTTAACAATAAAGCATTTGATATAACAAAGACCCCCTCGCAAATACGAGGGTTGATAACGTTCCGAAAAAGATACAGATATTTTATTGCGTGATTCTCACTCTCTCTCTCTCTCTCTCTCCTCTTCCTCTCTCTCTCCTCTCTCTATCTCTATCCCTCTCTCTCTCTCTCTCTCTCTCATCGCCTAAAAAACTTTCTCTCTCAAACTAACATGCATTAATTTTTATTCTTGACTGGAAAATATACAACGTAGTATATCGCACCCCGGCAAAAAAAGTGACACAACTCAAAATGGCGGAATTTGAGAAGCTTCAACTTAAAGGATACTATAAAACTAAAATAGTATAAGCTTCTTTTAAAATTTAGGTAAATGTTTATGTCTTTAAATTCTATTATATTCTATAGAATAGTAATATAACACGCTGGGGCACCTCATACATATTTTTTCAATGACATAACATCAAAAATTTTATTTTTTGAGTTGTGTCACTATTTTTTGACGGGGTGCGAAATGTGCATATCACAACACAATCAAGCCTCGTGAAAAGTGATTCCAGTCAAAAAGTACATTCTGTAGATTTTTAAGAAGAGTGAAAATCTAAGTGCATATTTTACATCTAATTTTAAATTTATAGAATTCGTTTGAATCAGCAGAGTAATTTTTTTGCATTTCTCCTGATTTGATTTACAAAAGTTATTGGAGTTCAATAAAATCTTTAGTCAATTGAAAAATTAAAAATTGTAGCACCAGAAATTCTATTTCAGTCAGGTTCGATTCTTGTAATTACCCCTGGGTGCAGTCTTCTCCTCTGTTTCAATAAAAGCTTTCCTTGTGAGTGTCCATTTCATTGATCCCACAAACATTATATTTGTCACAACTTGGCCCTTGTACCATAAAAAGCCAGCCAATCTTTCTGAGATAAGCACGCATTAATTTTTATTCTTGTCTGAAAATGTAGTACTGCTTTCAACAAACCACATCTTCTCGTGCAAAGCGACACAACCAAAAATAAATAAATTTTTACAGTAGTTTCAAGTGATCATTTAACAGGTCTAAAATATTTCCTTATTTGATTTTCCGTAATGTTATTCCATGATCCCCATGACTTCTCAATTTTATGTCAGAAGAATTCGTTAACAACTTTATTAAAAACTAGCGATGTAGTCCGATTTGATTACCCAGATTTCTGAATAAAATCTTTTGCCAAATGAGATACTAAAATCCCCATTTTTAGGTGTCCATTTTTTTAACGAAACCAATGCACAAAAATCTTTCAAAATTTCAATTATTTTTTTAGAAATTTAAATAAATGTTTATACAATTCTGCTTTAAATGATATATTATATATAAAGATACGTTGGTTAGACGTATTTTAAATAATTTTTCGAAAATACGTGTACGTACTTGAAGCACGGTCAATTTTATACTTTAAACTTGAACACCTCAAACCAGGGCTCGAAATACCCGGGTGCACAAGTGCACTGTGCACATGAAAATACAATTGCGCACCTAATTTTTTCCCGCTAGTTGCACGCAATGCACCTAATGTTAAAAAAAGGGGGCAAGTGTTTTATGTTATTTTGATGTTTGAACAATATATTAGTATCAAACTCTCTCGCTCTAAAATAACGTAATTAAAATTCCTAAATACACACTATGCGAAAACAAAATCGCTGGGCCATAACGGGTTTATGCAGGAGGAAGGTTTACTTGTGCCACTACCACCAGAACTTTCCAATGATTGAAACATTTTCCAGAAGGCTCTATTGAAGCGACTGTCGCGACAGCCGTGCTACGGATAAGGTAGAATTTAGATGTTTAAATATTTTTATTTACTAGTTACTACTAACCTATCTAAACATACCCAACTAATAAAGTAGTTTACATTGCATTAATGCTCTTATATTACTTTTTTTTTTTAATGTGCTCCTAAAATATAACCTGTGCACCTAATTTAAAAGTTTAGGTGCACAAGGTGCACCTGTATTAAAAAATATTTTTCTAGGCCTGCCTCAAACTGTGTATTTATTCCATAAAAAGAACATTTTTTAAATGGCTATTCAGGGTACTATAAAAAATTGGATTACAAGTGTAACATACCCAGTAACATATTTTAACACACAGGCATTTTTTTTCTATGTGCTCAGAAAAGTTCATTTTGATTGTTAAAAAGGATAAAAATTGGTTATTTAAAAAAAAATAAGAGTTAAAAGAAAACAAATCTCAAAATTTCAAACTTTAAGTTTAAAAATCCCTTGGTTAAATTGCTTAAAATTTTCTGCATAAAATGTGTAAAAAAAATTCTACTCAATACTCATAAAATATTCTGAAGAAATGTTCCTTAAAATGTGACCATTTTTTTTATGAAAATTACGTAGATAAGACTGCACTGGTCCCCTTAAGAAAGGGATCTCAAAGTTTGATGGGCTATATACCATTAAAAGTAACCTCACTTTTGAAATAATAAATCTGTAAGTCTTCTTAAGTAGCTTGGTTTGTTTTCAATGAAGTTAGTTAGCGGATACCAGCAAACAATTTTCTCAGTTACAAAAGTTTCACTGGTGTTTTGTGCCACTAGTATGAAGTCTTGATCAAGCCTATTCTTTAAATTAGGGGACTGGTAGTATCGTAAACAAAGATCTTTCACAATTGGCACGGATTCTGGTTCTAAGTTCATCGTTCGGTTCCGAAAGTGATAGCAGTGATAACGAGTTGGCAGAGAAAATCATCGGTAGCCATTCATGCTTTTAGTATGGAAGCTCCTCTGCTAACGAGCTTTCATTCACATGAAAGCTCTTTAGAGGAACGGCTGACATGCCTATGCACAAATCGACCTCCCGAGGTCGAAGACCTCACTATACCTTACTTTTGTAAACAAATGCATACATTTTCAATTTGTTAATGGATGCTATTTTGTATTCAAGGGGCCGAATTGTAGACAATTTACAGATTTGCGTACAGACTTGATATAATGATATTCTAGGAAAGTATTAGTTAGCTTTGAGGAAAATTGGAGACTAAGTGCACGTCCATTCAAGTCAACTTTCCTGGAATGTTAAGATCAACTTTCAAAGTTTAAACTAAACTTCCACTTTGACCTAGCTCTGCTTACATGACCGTCTGTGGCATTAGTGTTTCTTAATTTTTCGTATTTTTAAAAGAAACATTTTCGACTTAATGTCTACAAATGCTGAAAAAGCAACTTCACATAAATATAAAGTTGGAAAAGGCAAGATGCATTTTAGAATTTTTTCTGTTAAAACCGGATACACAAGTTGCATTTGCAACCAGAATGATATTAAATTACTCTCATTATGTTTATTTTTCAAGAATCCATCTGATGCCAATTCCAACAATTGCTCTTCTTCCGCATGCGACAAATCTTCTGGCATGGATGTTGTGTTAATGTTAAACGGATATCTTATCTATTCAATATTTTTGGTTAAATCAGGAAAATAGTTTGCAACCCCACTTGCAAACTCTCCAAATGCTGCGTTATGCATTTCAGAGTATCAGCATCAATTTTAGTAGTCGAACTAGTTATAAACTCATAAAGAGAGGGAAACGAGTCTATTTCTCCATTACCAACTCTCTTTTGCCATAACTTTAGCTTTGCAATGGCAGCGTTCACTTTATCTTGAATGTGAAACAATGAAATTTCTTTGCCTTGTAACGGTAAGTTGAGGCAATTTAAAACAGAGAATATATCTGCTAAGTCTAAGTATGCTAGTTTACAAAGCCATTTCCAGTCATGTAAACAATTTCTCAATTCAAATCTATCATTAAGAAAACATTGAAGTTCATGTCAAAGTTGTGCCGTCAGGCCGGTTGCGCCCGACGTAGGGTTAACGAAGTTGTTTCTGTAACGAAGTGTTTTGTATTTCCGCCGTGTCACTCCGGACCATCTCAAGCCTCACAAGACTGTCTTGACTTGACTCGTGAGGACGTAGAATTAGGCGCAGCCAACCACAGTGCAGGGCATATCCCCACCAAACCAAACTCCGGTGCAACGCGTACCCCCACCAAACTCTTCCCTTACCCCTGGGAGTACGCGTACCACACTTTGGGAAATGCTCTAATGCAACGTTAATTAAAATTACCTCTCCTTACCTTACCTTAAGCCATAGCAAGATTATAAATATTAGGATGAAGGTAGAGTAGAGCTCTACCCGACTTAAGCACAAAAAAATACCTAGATTCTATATCTGGGGATATCTGTTTCAGTACTACCTGAATGGCACCTAAAAGAGTAAAGGAAGATGGCACTGAGCGAGATGAAGCTCCTTTCGTGTCCTCTCCGAAAGAGGATTCGGGGGATTTATCGGTACCGAGCAAGATCTAATTGAAGGAAAGCATGCCATGTCATTATGGCAGTCTGGTCAGAACAATTTCTGAGTAGTCAAGTCTGGAAGTAGTCAGAAAAAATTGGGAGCCCCCTATTTTTATATGTTTTGCTGTACTTTACATGTCTTTTGACAGCCCTGCGAATAGACATTCAAAATGTCTACAGCTTTAAATAAACATGCCCATCAATAAATTTTCCGATACTATTATTTTTATAAGTTCTTTTTGAGGTTGTAATATATAGATACTTTTGAATCTGTATATTTAGTTCTTAGTATAGGTAAATATACTATATTCAAACAGTACTCATATCAAAAGAATTGGCGGGGAAAGCCCACGGGCTCGATCCCGAAATAGTCATAGAATTTAAAAGATATCACAAACACATGCTGGAGGTAGTTATATCCGAGACGATCGAATTTCGAACATTACAGGTCAAATATAGGACTGAATTCGTCGACATTCTCGTATCAATTTAATGCAATGCTCGTTCAATATTACTGAATTTAGGGAACCTGGACAATAGAAGAGTGGTCCAACCTAAATTAATTTCTGAATGCTTGTTTCATACGCAAAAGAAGGATGATTCTTTAAAGTTAAACGTTTTTTTAAAAGTGGATAGCTTGTTGATGATGGCTTGTTCATACCTTGAGAACGACCATGCAGGTGGTGATGCCTACGTTTCACACGCTGTCTAGTTTTCTCGCAATTTGGAAAGCGTAAGTCATAAGCATAAGTCATGTATGCGCTTGTAAGTCATAAGCACGTCATCTATATGTTTTGTTGGGCCACACTGCGAGAACTCCTAGGAGGACTTTCCTAATATCCTTAGTGACTCTGATTAGTCGAAGTGAAGGGATTGTGAGCCCCCCCCCCCGACCCTCCAAATGTTTGTACTGCATATCTTGTCCAAAATCTGGTCAATTTTTCTAATTACGAGGTATGGTGAAGACTTTCACACCTGTCGGAATAATGCCGAATATATTCTGACTGGTTATCATTTCGACGCCAGCTACTGTTTTGTTGTCAGCCACTTTACAGCGACTTGGGCTTGGGTAGCACAGGTGGTGTTCGTCCAGAAGATCTCTGCATGGATCTCGACTTTTGCCTTTGGATTCTTTTTGAACTTAGGACGAACGACGGTTAGAAAGCACGAAGAGACGAGAGAGCCGGTTGCAGAGGTTGACGCTGGTGACCACGCTGGACTCTGAGAACAAATACGGATATGTATGTGTAATAATTTAAATGCGATTATGTAAACACTGTACATATTCTTAAGTTCTTCGAATAATAAGAACTTAGAAATCTTAGCTGCTGGTTGTCGTCTCCTTGTGTACGATTCATATTGTTTTCATGCTACCGTTTGGGGCGACGACACTACAATGCATAGTCGAGACAAAACTGTCATATTTCTTCAGGATGGATGAAGATCGAAGTAGGAAAAACAAAGTTACCTTTACCAGAACTGGTGTCAGTTCGGAACAGGTTTTACACCAGAGGCTGCCCACTATACAGGACACAAACCAACAGGAAGTTTACGAAGAAGTATCTTTTACGAAATGTGATGTTCCATATCTCCATTTGTTGCATAAAAAATTGTATATCTCTAAATTTTTGTCCTTTTCGGAATAAAATCCTTGCTGGGCTGTAGGAAAAGGGTGTAGCGAGCTTAGCTACCTCTCCACAACTTAACTTACAAATGGGTAGTATAAATACCAGTGTAACCCAACTCTACCAAAAAGTACTTCATGGTAGAGTTGGGTTACACTGGTATTTATACTACCCATTTGTAAGTTAAGTTTCGGAGAGGTAGCTAAGCTCGCTACAAGGGACTTGGAATTGGTGGCTCAGTTAACTGTTAATGATCCCATATAATTACAAGCTCATTTCGTATCTTAGAGCTCTATACAGCTTTCCAAACTTCTGTAGTGCTGTTCTCAACAGTAACGGACTGATTGATAACTGCAAAAACTAATTAGAAATTAGTTAGACAAACAAAAATTTAAACATTGCTAGTGAAAATGGATTGGGCAGATGACTTAGAAATATCAGTGAACTTTTAAGTATTTTCAAGTTTCAGATGACAGGTTAAGTTTATCTTGAGATAAATGTATCCAAGTAAAGGATAAATGCTATTCGTCACATACTGTAAAATGTCCAATCTTATGTTGAATTTGTAAGAGCATTCTGTTGAATGAATAAAAAGATTATCTATTATCTTTTGCAAACTTTTCTATATCTTCAAAAGAATTTGATTTGACGTATTCTAAATAATTCATATTTTATCCGGCAATGTTAACACTTTTAAAAGGGTTTATGTTCATAAAAGTTCATTGTTTAGGAAACTTTAATTTTATGTCAGAATCCAGGAGTGGGTGATTCCTAGGTACATAAATATTTTGGTTCAACAAAATTTCATTATGTACAAAATATCTACTCAAACCTTTGCTTAAAAGCCTTGATTACACAGTACAGAGTTTCTCTGTTCATAGCCTTGACTCTTCAAGTATGAGCAGTGGCGGATCAAGTCAAGCCCAAGCAGTAAACTTTTCGGGGCCCTCAAACTCAAGTTAGAAAAAAAAATTCAAGAAAACTCTCAGTAAGTTTTTAACAAAACAGAAAAGTAATAAAAATTTCATACCGTAAAACATTAAATAAATTTATTAAAAAAAAAATTTTAACATGAATTTCCGTCTTGCTTCCTTTATTGTAAATTCAATTATTTTGGCAGTGTCAATTCGGTTTAAAATTTCTTGCTCTATAAATACAGAATGGCCATATTAATTAATCTTTCTTCTCCCATAGTACTCCTTTTATAATTTTTTACACGATTTAAACAGAAAACGATCTTTCTCATGACGCAGTGCATGTTGGAATTGTTATACAAACACAAATACAAATATTGACGACCAGCTACAGGCTCAAGCCCAACAAGACTGGTCCATTGTTTATGAATTCCCAAATTCCCACTGACTATCCAATTGTATCTTAAATTCGTACACTCCCTTTGAATTAACATATTTTCTGGCAATGCGTTCCAACTGTCTATTACCCTATTAAAGTAGTAGTTTTTCCTTAAATCCCGATTAAAATGTGTCTTATTCAATTTATACCCATGGCCCCTTGTTCGTTTATCCCTATTGAAATTTAAGCCCTCTGTGTCCCCTTGTTTTACCAACTTGAAAAGCTGAATTAAATCCCCCCCCCCCCTCCTTCTTCTTCTTTCCAGTGTATACATATTTAACTTACTTAAACGTTCATTATAGTCGAGATTTGCTATCCCCTTTATTATTTTTGTAGCTCTGTGCTGAACCCTATCAATTAATTCTATGTCCTTTCTCATGTATGGAGCCCAGAATTGTACAGCATATTCTAGATGTGGTCTTACTAAACCCTTATATAACGGCAAGATTATATTCTTATCCCTTGAAGAAGTAAAAAATTTTCAATAATATTTCAACATTCGGAAATGTGCAAGACATTTCTTTGGCGGCTAAATAGATATCTGGTGAGGTTTTTTTAGTGTCCTCGTTTTCTTATAGAAATATTAAAAATGGTCAAGTTCGTCTTCAAGAGTACAAACGGCAATGCCATTTTTGTAAATATCCCTCAACTTTTTATCATGTTCTTTTTTTGTCTTTTGATAAATCCCAATAAAAAATATTCGAAAAGGCTTCTGTTATTGTAAATTCCTGTCCGACTTCTTTGTTTAAAAAAAAAAAAAAAAAAATTTCCTTTGGTTTTCTTCGAGTTTTTCCATCTTTCACATAAAATGACAGCCCTGATAAATCAGTTGCCTCTTTTTCAAATTATTCTCTGGAATTATTGATAAAATTTTCTAATGACTTCAGTAGAATAGATAATTTCAATATAGTTCGCATATCCCACTGATTGCAGTAATTTACTAGTAGCATTTATTCTTTATAAAATAGTATTCCAAATAACTGTCATTGGGGAGGTTTTAATTTATCCATTTTCTCCATAAGTGAAGTCGCCTCCACTATGGTAACTTTTTTTTCTTCTGAGTTACAAATTTCAGTTAAAGCCTCTTTTATATGGGTGAAACCAAGTTTCGTAGTTAATACATCCTCTGTTCGTACTGACCATCTTGTGGTAGAAACTCTTTTCACTGAACATAAAGATATTTTAGGACCTCGGGGCCCCTTTGATATTACGGGGCCCTACGCGGCCGCTTAGTCCGCTTACCGCTTAATCTGCCACTGAGTATCAGATGTCAATGAGTTAAAAATAGAAGTTAATTATTTTAGCTAATGTTCAAAAATTAAGCCTAAAGCATTTAATTAGCACTTCGTTTAGTTACCAAATGGAAAAACATGAGGAATTTTCAAAAATGATTATTCTATATTAGATCTGGGGAGAACTGAAAAAAAAAACTATTTTCCTGAGATTAGGTTTTGTTTGTCGGCTTTGAAGTCATTTTTTACTGCACTATTTCCATGAGATATTGTAACATTTCACCTTTCATATTTCATTGTATCAAAACTTTTAACTATCATTTACTATTTTTGTATTGATGACGACGATAACGTGTTCTATTTTTTACGTGTTGTAATTTTAAATCTACCATTTATTGTTGGCTAAAAAATTATTTTTTGTTATTTCATTTTAAATTTACTTGGTATACTCTGTCTTACATTTGGCGCAAATTGTCCGCTTTTGGACCTTGCGCCATAAAACCCAAATCAACCAACCGTCCATGAAAATTTCATTCTTATGTGTTTGTAAAATGTTTTTTAATAAATTTAAGCTTTTCATCGTTCTTATGCCCCGTTGCATTCCCGTTATACTAATTTTTTTGGTCTATTATACACTTGCGTCTTCCGCCAGTAATGAACCGTCCATTTGGGTATATGCATAGTCTGGCTCTTAGGAGCTAGCAAACTGCGCAAGCGCACACTTGGATATGAACTTCAATGGCGACTGTTTTGTGATTTGAATCTGCCATAAATTGCCAAAAATAGTAGTCTTTTTTGTTAGGTAGAAGAGTTTAAATTTGTGATAGGGGGGTATGGGAGGTATAAGAAAGATAAAACTTTTCCTCCGTTTCCCGACTTTTCAAAATCTTGTTTTCATTTCGTACTCACGACTCAAATGTGGTATGAGATGTAAACGCATAAAACAACAAACGAATTGAATAATTAAACGAAAGGGGAAAATGTATTCCACCGTTAAAAGTAGTTTTGTTTGTGGTGAGAGAAGGGGTCTCGATATATCCCCTTTTTTTTCACGGAAAGAATAGGAACTTCGAAAGTTTTTAACTTGATTCGATATTTGAATTTTTGCAAACGAAAATCAATACGCTCGGATATTTTCTTTGGGAGTGTTGACAAATTGATCTTCAAAATACTAATAAATTCATTTCTAGAGAATAATTTCATAATCGATCTCCTTCAATAGTCACGTTGTGAAATTTAAAACAAAAAATTAAAACTGCACAAAATTTATTTAAAAAATTTATTTTTGTTTAAAATTCTTAAACTATAGAACGTTTAGGCAACTTCTTTTTTCTTTTCCTACAAAAACTCGCCAATTTACTCTGATTTTTCAAGAGTTCTTTAAATTTATGAGCAGAAAGGTTTCAGTATACCTGTGTTCACTGCTAAGACACATTAACATTTGTGAAAAAATCACTAAATTTTTTTAATAACCTCATAGCAACCAACAATCTTGGAACACCATTTTAACATTGCATTTCTTGTGCACACAATGCTTAACTGTAGGAATATTTAAGGATAATTCGAACGAACTTAACTTCTATTAATATTTATCTCTACTATATTATACAAGGAAGTAGGTAACGGTGTTAGCCTCTAGATCGGAAGGTTCCTGGTTCGAATCCGGGTCATGGATGTTTGTAAGCGTATGGTGTAGAATCGGCTGGTGCACCTTAAATCTGTCGTGGGCTAAAGTCCTTGCGTTGCGTTGGTGTGGAAGTTTGGAGAGTGGGGTGCCAGCTCAGATGTTGCCTCGTCATCTGACAGTGGTTCAAAATAACGAATGGCTAAGGCTGAGACGGTGGTAACTAGTTGAATATCTGTAATATTATTAAAGGAAGTGTTTGTCTGCTTGTTTTCTGCCCGCAAATTCCTGACGAATCTATGCCACTTACAGTAATGTAATTTGGCACACAGGTAGTCCAAATTTTTTTGCAATTTTTGAGTCCCTGTGAATTTTAAAATTTAATTTAGAACATTTTAAAATGAATTTATTGTAAAATTTAATCATTATTGAATGCAACATGAATGAAATCATTTTGCTCGGAGGAATGATTTTCCAGCAGACGATAAAAAACAAAAACTTTTAATTGGAGTTATTTAGTTCCTTTTTTCTATCTCCAAGACCGTTAAAGATAAAGTAAAAATTTCAACAGATTTAACATATGCGGAAAATTTCACATTATATCAATACCTAAAAATATGATTTTCTTTAAATAAATGAAAATTGTTTTAACTGAATATCTCTTATATTTTCGCAAGAGATTGTGACGGCACTTCAAACTTCGCGTTCAAGTAATAAACAGATTTATTAACATTTCCTACCCTCTTACAATTTCAGCAAAAAATTTAAAAAAAAAATTCATTTTGGCTGGAAATGTTTTGTTTATTTTTGTAAAATTGGGATCGTTGAAGATAGTTTGAAAATTCCAACGGATTCGAATTCTGCTGATAATTTTACACTAGAAAATTTACCTTGTATTTCATTTTCTTTTAATAGATAATTTTTCAAAATATATTTCTATTTTCGCAAGAGATTCTGACGTCACGCCGATTGAATCTCTTCGCAATTGGAATTTGGCCGAATTTGACAATGACGAGGCATAATTCATAATTTGGTTTGCGAAGCAAACACCACGAGCAACGCCATGATGGCCGTTATCAAATTTGGTCGCATTTGAAAATGACGTGGCCATCACGGTATTGCCCATTGTGTTGGTTTGCTTAGAAAACCAAACCAATATATTCCGCGCAACAAACTATTATATTCATAGTTTGGTTTGCGAAGCAAATCAAATGGGAATTCATTACAATAGGCTATGAATTTTTATTTGGTTTGCGAAGCAAACCAACACCACGAGCAACGCCATGATGGCTGTTATCGAATATGCTACGAATTCTCATTTGGTTTGCTTCGCAAATCAAATGGGAATTCGTAGCAATCACCGGGGGTTAGCGAGCAGTAGTTACACATGACCTCACAAAAACAACTGTCACGGGCAATGCCGTGCTTTTTTAAGAAAATGCTGTTTTTAAAATCTTAATGTTTGAGAAACACAAACTTTTTACAATCTCTGTTTTACTTCTAGAAGTTATTATTTTTGCTTTGTTTTCGTCTGTATAATCTTTTGCATCACAACAGCTAATCAGGGCCGGATTTAAGAGTATGCCGCCTATAGGCTAAAATCCATTTGCCGCCCCCTCTATAGTTCATATTTGCTTAAATACATTTGCTTTATACTACAAAAGGATAGAGTTCATTGATGTTTTCATCTTTTTTAAACATAAAGTTAATTTATTTTAGATAAAACTACAATTTTAATGGTTTACATAATAAATTATATAATCAAATTAGTTATCTACTTCGGTTTTTTTACTTGCTTCTTTTAAGATTCGTTAAAAAATGAAATGGGTTTCGAACTTAATTAATTCATTTGTTCTTGGAGATCAGAGATCACTATTTTAAACATATTTTTATATTTTAATACTAATGACTATCTTTTGCGTAATTGAAGAGCTGTATTCAATTTGAATTAAGTTATCCTACACGGAAATGTAATTACACAAAATGTAGTTAATTAATGGTTTATTTGTTGAAAAATATACAAACTTCTCTAAAACAACTCACCCCACGTAATTACATATCTTATAATTGAAGATTAATCTTCATGTTCAAATTTACATATCTTTCTTACGAGATTCCTTAATGGCAAACTCGTTAATAATGTCCTCATATGAAAGTGTTTTTGTTGTATTTGCCTCAATACAAAGTAATGAAAGTGAGTTTAACCGTATTTCAGAAATACTAGTTCGCAGATTGTAGCAGGTATGCACAAACTTATCCTTGCAGCAATGTCCAAATTGGGGTAAACATCTTGTAAGGAATTACACCTCAGAAATTTCGAAATTCCTTCCAACGATTTATCAGATGGGTGATTATTACCCACAGCACAGTGATTTTTAAAGTGGATGCACTCTTCAGTGAAATCCGAATCCAAGTCATTTGTGTAGACGTGGTAAAGGTTGGTGGCCTTTTTTCTCAGTTCCTCTTCCATATCTGTATTGTTATCACACAACTGAGTTAAGAAGTAGAATCGGTCTTGAAACTCGTCATAGTCCATTTTTCTTTTCTTGAATTCACAAACAAAAGAGTCTACAATTGGTAAAAACGTATTTATTTTAAGGTCATCCCTGCTAGTAAAGTTAACTTCTCCACTTCGGTCTTCGTCTGGCCAAACTTTTCTTTTTGGCTGTCTTTTATTATCTTTTTCATAAAATGTAGTTTTGGTTATATACATGGCCAATTCCTCAAAGTAATCAAAGTTGTTTCTCTGTTCCGTAAAATATTCTTCAAGAGAGCCATAGAAATATCTGACCAACAAAACATCCACAGTTCCACTTTGCATGGCTTTGCTAACTTAATCGATTCTGTGAAGTACTGTGCTCCAGAAACACACCATAAACGCAGTCCCAAAACGTTCTAATCTTCGAAGTATTGCTCGGGATTCACATCTAGTCGTTGCTTTTTCTGTTGTGTCATTTGAAATTCCTGTCACATCAATGTACACTTCTTCCCAAGACTCTCGTAAACTTTGGCACGCGTCATCTCTTGTTTTGGTCAAAGCCATTTTTTGCTATTAGATCTCTAGTAGCATCATTTAAGATCCACAAAGCTGGATCCTTATTTAAGGAAATTGCAAATGTTGGCTCTTTATTTTCTGTTAAAGATTGACTTTTAACATCAAATCTATCGGGTACAATCTGATTGTGAGAACTTGCTTGTATTTCAGTAGGTTCTGATAACAACATGGCTGTTTTGGAACAACTCGTTCCAGAGAAAGTATTGTCGTCCCCAACAGAAACATCACAAACAGCTCGAGCACTTTCATGTTCCCCTTTATCTTCTTTATCGTTCTTTTCTTCCACTGGCAAACTATTAGTTTTAAAAAACGTATATAGTTTTTTTGTTTGTTTCAGAACACGTTCTTGTTCTTGAAGTTTCAGTTTTGTTCGTTTTTTGTATTCAGCGCCACTGAGTCTCTACCTACTGTCATTCATAGTAGCTAGTAGGGAGTAGCCTACTTGTTAAAAACTTTACGTTATGTATTGGAATACTCTTAACTATAAAGCAAAATCGTAACAAACAACACGAACACACCTTGCTCAACACAATCATCAACGATCCCGTTGTGCACACCGATAGACATGAATGACAGCGTCAGACTCAGACAGAGTAGACTGACACTACACTACTGACAGCGGAGCCACTGGGCCTTCCACCAACAGTGTTGTCCGATCGAATCGCTGCGCTTGTGCCAATATTATCAAACCAAATTAGATTGCACTACAAGAAAGTTATAATACAAGATTACGTGCTGTGAATTTATATTTTGTTATAGTTTAAGAAAGTAGGCTATGTAGAAGGACTAAATCATATTTTTAACGTCTGAAATACTTCATTTTAACGTTTGAATAAATTGCCAAACTGCCGCCCCTGAAAATTTTGCCGCTCTAGGCTGCAACCTACTTAGCCTATTTAGAAATACGGCACTGCAGCTAATTGGACCATAATAGGCTAAAATGGATTGTCAACTACTATGAACATCCATGCCTATTACGGGACCTGATCTGAACACAGCCTGTTGAACTGAAGGCCAGAGCTTGGCTACCAGTTTGTTCTTCTTGTCCATTAAACTTCATTTGACCACATTAAACAGGCACGTGAATTTAAATCAGCTGATTTCAATCAAGTGATAAGTGATCAAGTTTCCTTCCTATATTGTGTTTGATAATATTGAAAATGAAATAACTATGAACAAAATGCATGTTATTTTTTCAAATGTTAAGAATTTGCTCGTCACACCAAAAATTATACTGAAAATCGACGAATAGGTGAAGAAGCTCAATATATACTCATTCAAATTGTAACTTGCATTCATTTAATGTTATTTGGTATTGTAATCTGTTCATGAAAAAATAAAGACACTTAGTCACAACGAAAAGGTTTTCTGGCAGTATTACAAAAGCCATTCCAATTTTGCACAAAAAAAATTTTCGACAATGTTAATGCTTTCATTATGTTTTGAATATATTCTGGTAACTTTAATTTAAATTTTATGCATTGATCCTTTGGAATTCCATTGCACTACTTGCTTAATCATTCTGCATTCATGGAATGGATTGGATTGAATGAACTTCTTGGATTTTTATCCCTCTTCCTGTTGACGCGCGCGTTCCCTCTAATTCTTCAAGGGGTTATTATATACTTGGATATTTAAAAAAAAATTCTATTTTATACACTTTGGTAAAATATTTAACAAGTATTAAATATATTTAGGTTTTATTTCTATTACCATGTATAAAGCAAATAGACGAAAGAACGAACACCTCAAACGTCGTGCTCGCACAAAAGAGGAGGGAGCTAAACTAAATAATGTGAGCGGCACGAAGCCTCAACTTTAAGGCGTTCCTTCCGAGCCCGTTGACGCTCAGCATCGGATTCCAGAACTTTTATCTTGGATTCTCTATCTTCATCTCTCTTTCTATAGACGCTTCTATAATTTTTGTTGTGTTTAATTTAGGGGAGGGGGGACATTTTGAAATTTTTGCGAAATTTCCACACTTTGAAGTCTAAAATCTAAACAAGTATTAAATATTAAAATTTTATTTCTATTATTATTTATAAAATGCAAAGAGACGTAGCAAATGACACCTCAAACAAACAAAGTAGGCCAGAATTAGACTAAATTAATGTGAGCGGCAGTGCGCATTTTCGTGAACTTCACGCAGTGCATAATCGGATGACGTCAGCGCAAGATTAATGAACATTTATAACATTATTTGTTTAATGCTCTTTTGAACGTGATCTCTTTCATTTTTTTCTTCTCCTTTCAAGTTATCAAATTTTTCGCATTTACGCTTTTATGTGAATTTAAAAAATAAAGCGTGGTATACCGGTTTCGAAAGGTAAGACATATTCAACGTCAAAAGCCAATTCACTCATCTGATGATTGAGTATGTTGAGAAAATAGAGTATGGATTGAAGTGAACATTTATTGGATTAATTGTGTGATGAAAAACTGCAATGATGAATTTTTTATTGCAAGTTCAAAATTCCACTGGACTGGCATGTTCTGGGGATGCTATAACACTTGTTCTATGCTGTTCATAGAGAAAACTTCACTTTTTTATGTTATGTATAAGCCCTTTTTGGTGTGCAAGGAGTATACGAAATACTTGTCAATGCTCAGAGAATTTCAAAACTAAGCATTTTTGATTGAAAGTTTTTGTGTTTCGTCTCATTTTATATTTCGTCATATTTTTGATCACAAATAACAATATTTTCAAATAGCGTTATTTTTACAAGCTAAATATTAATGAAAAGTAAGAATTTTTTTTATGATTCCTTTAATTTTATTTTTTATTACTGACTTGATTTTTTCTGAATTAGTAAATTTGAACAAATTAATTATTTTGTGTGAAAAGAACTAAAGAGATGTCATACGTGTTATATTCATGTATCAATACATGCATGAACAATTCTGAAATGTGTATGATTTGAAATATTTTACACAATAGGGGGCTCCGCCCCCGGCTCGCCAATCTCCGGTGATTGCTACGCAATCCTATTTGATTTGCCTCGCAAACCAACGCCCCTTTTGCAAGCGTCTTTCCGGGCCATGACGTCACAAAACCAGATAAAACGATCTAACGTTTCATCTCCGCGATGAAAAATGTGTACACGATCGCGAAATTATACTTTTCATCGCATCGAATTTATTTCTGAACCAACTGTAAAAATAATTATGCCATAGGAAAGAGCGTATTCTAAACTTTCATGTGGTATTTTGAAATTTTAAAACTAATAGTATTAAGCTATAGATATGACAGTTTTAATTTGTATCGGAAATTACTATCTAAAAATTCCGAAATTTGTATGACCAACTTTTAATTGCATCGAATTTATTTATTAACCAATTTAAAAAATAACTGTACCACAATAAAGAGTAAATTCTAAGGTTTCCAGTGATGTTTTCAAATTTAAAAACTGATAGTAATAAGCTATAGATATGGCAGTTTTAACGAAAGTGTCCTGATTTTCAAGAAAGTATTAACAGGAACCAAATTAAAATTTCTAAAAAAACTCGGTGATGTGTAAAAGTTCGCGTTTAGAGGTATTCTAAAAAAAATTCATGGCTGAAGACAGAACATTTGTACCGTGTTTCGCTCACTCGCAAGAATTTTGCTTTTTTTCGACTTTGACAATTAATCCACCCTAAACAACGTAATAGCCGCATAAGAAAAAAAATTATTCTCCATCTAGTTCCCTGTACAATTTTGAACAAACCTTATCAATTTAGCAATTTTCTGATGCGTACTTTCTGGGGAAACCATCTGAGAATTGAGCATAAAAAGCGAGTTTTCATTCCTGCGGCAGAAACTTCTTTTTAATATACAGAAGAATAAAAATTATGAGTGGTGTCTGTGATCCAACAAACTTATTTATCTAAGTTCAAAATTTTCACGTCACTGGTTATGGGTTACAATCAAAGTAACTGGCTTAGAACCAGATGAAACAATTTACGCGGTTCTATTATGTGATTTACTATGCTAAATTCTGTTGCATTTTAATCTTTAAAAAATGTGTCCAATTATATTTCCTATTACAATAATGTTATAGATAATATATACTATTAATGTTTAACATAAAAATCACAAAGCTACCTAGAAACTAAACTGATTTCATTACCTAAGGTCCAAGAAATTTAGACTTGTACAGGCAAGGAATTAATTTTAAAACCATAAAATTCGATTATTTTAATTTTAAAAAAATCATGCTTTTTTCATACCAATATGGAATGATAAATTTGCAATAAGACATAAAACTTTGAAATTTCAACAGGTGTCTGTAAAGTTCGTTCTATTTATTGTTACACTTACTCGTACTTGGTACTCTCAGATTTTTTTTCAGAACTAATCTTTTGTACACATAAAACTATAGGTATTGTCTTCTGTTTTGTGAATTCATTAACGATAAAGTTATTTTCTAATAAAAACGTGTAATTTATAACAAACTAGCCACTGCGTGATGTAAGGTATTAAGGTGATGTAAGGCAGCCGTGAAACAAACACTTCCTTTTATAATAGATTTAAAATTTGGACAATTTTGCATAAAATTTAAAAAAAGTCCAAATTTCAAAATTGTTTTGTTATCTTTCAAACTCTAAAGTTTTCACCATTAGGTTTCTACTTTTTAAATTTACCCAAATATTTAAAAAAGTATTTTATATCGAATACAATATTTAAACAAGTTACAAAAAATGCATGACAAAGTCCTTACAGTTACACAACTTGAAATTTTAAGTTAATGATAATTTAGGTGTTACAATTAACAAACTAGGATCAGGGGCAGTAGAGTAGTGTGCAAAAGCAGCCTCATTAATTACAAATCTTGTTAAGGTGGAAAATGTAACACAAATTTATTTTATTTCTTCAAAATGTTTTGCAATGTAAAAAATTTAGTGTCAATATTTAGTTGATCATAGAAGCCCTCTTGTTTATTTTGATAGTCATGAGGCTATTTAGAAAGTTTCCTGTTTATGTATGCCTTTCCAAAGCTATTATATATTATTTGTTCTGCTGAAATACAAAGAACTTCTACATTATTTTTATTGTTAAATGTTTTTATATAAAGTGGGTAGAGCCAATAGGCTTAACAGCAACATTGGTGAAATTTCTTCAAAGTTGAAGATAAATTTTAAATCAGATATAAAATAAATGATGCATACATCTTGGATGAAGCATTTCATTATAGAAGTTTCTTTTTCATACATTACCAGAGCCTGCATTTGATAGTTATAGACACTGCAGTTTTCATTTAACTATCCTCTTGCAAAACTCATATACATGAATGTTTTGTACAGAATATTTGATTATTTTAGTAAGTTAAAGGTAAGTTACCTCTATCATGTGGCTGAACATAACAAAATCCACCATTTTAATGGATAAAATCAGTAAGCATTCAAAATAAAAAGAGCAATATCCAGAAACAAAATTTATAAAGCACAAATTTATTTTTATTTCACAGCAAAAAGTTATTTTTTTAGATAACACAAACAAATCCACTATTTACAGACGTAAACACAAGAGAACACGCATTACACACAATATAAAAGATCATTAATACTTTAAATGGTAAATGGAGACAAATAACCAAAAATCTCTTTTTTACCAACCAGAGGAGAGAGCACATTCTATTGAGCAACAGGAAAAACCCTAGCTGAATCTGACTCTCGATAACATAAAATATGCACTATGAATCAGAATCGAAACAATATAAATACAATACGAGTAAATGGGTACAAATATTGTTATCTACCTAGGTTTATATCCTGAGCTATACTGTTATCACCTGCTATTGTTGAGATTCAGCAGGTAAAAAAATTTGCTCCAAAGAATACGTAACAATTCATAAATTAAAAAAAAGCCATGTTATTTAAAATTTTTGTTTAACAACCAAAAAGTAAATTCTATTGAATAGCATGCAATAAAATGCTCACTCAACAAAATCTACCATTTGATTTAAGTGCCAAAAAAAAAACCATGTTTAAAGATCAAAATAGAAAATTTTGCATTTTAATAAAAGTGGATGCACATTTTGTTCTCACAGATTTTTATATTATGAAGATTGTTTAGCCGACCAACCGGTATAGTGGTTAAGGTGTATGTTAGCCTCTAGATCGAAAGGTTCCTGGTTCGAATCTGGATGTTTGTAAGCATATGGTGTAGAGGCGGCTGGTGCACATTAAATCTGTCGTGGTCGAAAGTCCATACGTTGGGTTGGTGTGGAAGTTTGGAGAGTGGGGTATCATTCCAGATGTTGCTTTGTCATCTGATCATGGTTCAAAATTACGTGGCGATACACTGAATGGCTTAGACTGGGACGGTGGTAACTAGTTGAAAATCCTGAAGATTGTTGGGATAAAACTTATGATAAAAGGTGATCCCACTCTTGGTAATTTATGTTAAGGTTTTTCTGCAATACAAGCATCAATATAAATAGAAATTCTCCATCATTGTAAAACTGGCTCAAGGGAAATGTTATGCTGAAAATACACTTGTGCTGAAAACATGGATTACGAATCATAAATGTGATATTCAAGAGCATAAATATAGGTAGTCAAACCTTGTTAAGACGAACTTCATGGGACAGTAAAAATAATTTGTATTAACCGTAGTTAGTGTATTTACATTACTTAGGTACTGTACAATTCTGGGCTCACAGATTAAATTGTATTCATCACAAACATTATACAAGTGAATGTCGATTATTGATTACACAATTGAGCAGATGAATTTTAACTTTTAAAACAAAAGCAGAGCTATTTCTAAGCCAGCAGTAGCTTCTTTTTTGGCAAGCTTATTTCTTAATCTATAGAATCTTTAGTTGTATTCTTTCTTTTCCACTCTCTTTCACAAATAAATCTACAATTTGGAGTCACTCAATGCTTCTGATAATTGAAAAGAATCCATTTGCATGTGCACACACACTTAAATTTTGAAAATTTATTCATTGATTAGAACAACCAGCTTTCTGAGTAAATATTAGAATACACTTTTGGATGAGGATTAAAATTTAGATTGTATTAAGTGAGTTAGTCTTGACCATACAATAAGAAAGCAATCGTATACTAATATGCGTGTGTAAAGAGAAAAATCTTCAGTATTGTACCTAAATAGGTTAGTTAGGACAGTTAAGAAATAAGAACAGTCAAGGTATAAATTCAAGTATATCAATAGTTATAAATGAAAGCAGATACAAAAATAGATACTTACTTAAATTTTAGTTCATATTTTCCAGGTACATCCACATTAACAAACAGGGCCAAAGGGGTAGTGTTCTGAAGCTGAGCATGTAGAAAATATGCATTACCAACGATAAACACAATATGCAAGAGCAGATAAAACAGTTATAATAACAGCACTGCATGCCATTTGCATTTAGTATAACAATATGAATTACCAGAAAAAATGTAACAAATGCTGTCACTTACCTAGATATTCCTTAAATGTATCTCTTAAGCCTTACGGTCGTTAGCTCATAGATTTGCCACATAAACCAATCTAATTAACAATCCAGACCAAAATAGCAATAGAATAAGCATTTGACAAGAGAGCGTTCATCATAAGGTTGTTCTGTTTTAAGATGGAAGTAGGAAAAATAGCTAAAGCGAATTGATCTTTATGCATTTCAAAAAGCAATATGAACTATCATCAAAAGAATAATGCATATAAATAGAAGCAAATGATTTAATATCTTTAGTTACCAACCTCAAAGTCTGGGTAGTATTCCAGATCAAGCAGACTCAACAGAATGTACCATTTGGAAAACTAGTAGGAAATAGAAATATATGAAAATAGTAAAGAAAGCAGATGCAAACATTGTTACTTACCTGAATCTAATCCTTGCTTTCAATTTTTCTCCATCTGGATAGCGAAGTTGAATCAATAGATCGAATACGAACGAAACGAACACATTCTGCGAGAAAAATGAAAACCATTTTGCCAAAATAAAAATGCGGTACGGGCTTCTACTATAAGGGTTGCTTATTTAATTGGCGACAGAACTAGAATGTCGAAGAAATTAGTGATATCGCCAAAATCTACTGCCATGTCACGTGGACCAATCAGATCATCAGGGTTCATTACTGGCGGCAGATGAAAGTTATTAACCAGAAGACATATTTTTCGTTTCTATGGTAACGAGAACGTGAATTACTACAAATAAGTTGCCACTTCAATAAGTAAGAATCGCATAAAAAGAAAGAATCACATAAAAAATAACAAAATGTGAAATATTCCATGCTATAAAAATTTAAATAAAGATATTTCTGATGTGTTTATGAAAAAACAAACATTTCAAACAACTCCAACGTTGAAGAATAAAAAATTTCACAAAACGATAAAATGTAAAAAAAAATTATTTAATCCTTTTTTAATGTTTACCTTTTTATCTCATGCAAATTTATTTGATTTAAAGAGAAAATTTTAATTCCAAAAATTGACTTATGCAATATAACGAGAAGCCATATCACGACCATACTTTTGTAATTATCTTTTGAGTTGGCATGGTGACAACTGTCCCAAGATGTTGTTATTGTGTTTAACCGCTTAGCTTCTTTTCACTACAATTTTTAATGAGTTTTAAACTATTTTCAATTTTGATGCATTTCTTAATTAGTTAGCTGCTTAGCTTTCTTCTCATTAAATGTTGTGTGTTCATGATTAAGCCTATAGCTTTATATGCAGTCTGACAGGTATGCTACACTGAATATAGAAATTACGTTTTTATTATTTCTTTGCTCCGCTATATGATGTTTATTTCATTTTTTTTTCTGTATATGTTGTTTATTTCATCTCATTTCTGATTTTTATCCATTTGAATGATACTCTGCTGTCTTTACCGGATTACGTAAATCAACAACAACTTTCTTTAGTCAGGACCGTGTTTCAGTAGTACTCTCTTAGAAAGTGAGATCCTTTTGAACTTGGTGTAATTTGCTTAAGTTCACACACTCGGTGTTTATCAGCTTTCATAAAATTGACAGTATTATGCAGATCAACGTGTTAGTATTATGATTCTAATATTCCCTACCTGTTTCTTGAAGATTAATGTGTTCCAAATTCATCGTTGTTTAAAAGTTTTAGGCTCTGCTTTCTAATTGTGAGCAAATGTTTGATAGATTTTCAGCAATTGTCATCTTTAGATTGTGGATATCTTGAAAATATCTTTATAACACAAAGTATAAAACATTGCTTGTATTACCATTTGACTATTTCATCCTCATTGGTAAACGATGTACAGAATACAAAAGTAGATGTTAAGAATTTCTAATATGTAAGGCTATTCTGCCCACATGAAAGCCGCTGATCCCTCTGTTAAATGCCAATTGATTCTAAAAGAACACCCTTCATCATGTACCTACATATTTGGAAAATAATTTCTGATGTGTAAATTTTCTTCTCTCATTTCCATAAATACTGTTAGATGAAATGTGCATTTTTTTTTACTGATTGCTTAGACTGTTTTCAGAGTATTGACAGATTCAGATGTACATTTTATCTGTACAATTTTCAAATTTCAATGTATTTCCTCTGATGCAACTAGCTTCAGTATGTAGCTTTAAAATTCCATAAAAATTTTAGAAAATATTCAAGTCTTTTAGGATCTACATAGCCGTTGTGTTGCTGTAGTACGTTATTAATTGAAATAATACTAAAATACCTTTAGGATCTACCTCTTAAAATATCCCTAGTTCTAAGAAAGGTGACGATATGTAAACTTGTGATATATAATCATTTAATTGTCAATCTTGATCTTGTGTAGTTAAGACAAATTACTTCAGCTATGTATCAGGAATAATATATTTTAAAGTTTCTTACCAATTTAGCATATAAGCTTATGCAAAAACTTTTAGAATTAATCTAAAACTCTATTTACAATAAATGTTCTATATTCTCTTGGTCTTTTTGATTAGTTACATAAGTAGTACTTTTCATAATGTGAATGGTAGGGAACGAAGTTTTAACTTTTAAAAGTTATTGAGGTTTATAATTTATAATATTTTCTTTAGGGTAGTTTCTAAATTATATTCATGAAAGATTTTTCCTTTAATTCTTATAAACAAAAACAGATTTATTTGTCACTGGTTGTATAAATCCCAGCTTGTGTGTGTGCAGAATTACAGCTTAGTCCCTGTGTTCAATAGCTGCAATCATTCACTCCTCTGTTGTATCTGCAAAGAAATTAAATAAAAAATATTATATTTTAATCAAAGTTTTCATTTTGCAGTTCAAAAATAAAATATTCTTAAATGAATTGAAATATGAGTGTTAAATTAAAATATGTTTACTAAAAATTAAAATATGAGAAACTAAACTGTTGCAGCTCTATTGTAATGATCTAAACAAGTTTGAACTCAAAAGGGTGTTCTGATGTTTCAATTAAATCATTTTTGAAGGAATTTTTTATTGCACTCTAAAATGAACATTTCAGTGTGCACCCCTTTGATTTTTATGTTAATCAGATATTCAAACGGTTTTACTATGTCTTTAGAAGTATAGGTCTCTTTATTAGTTTGTCTATTGAAGGCTTCAACACAAAAATGCTTCTTCAACAACTTTGATTTTATAATATTGAAATCTGAAAGTTTTGAATGTGTGTGTCTGAAGTTTGAAAATTGTATTAGTTTTTGCTGATTCTTTATTAATTACTCATTTAATTTCAGACAGACCAACATTTTATTTTAAATTAAGTGTGTCATGACAGCTACACAAGACTATTCCCCAAGCAAAGCCACTGAAAGCACCAAGTCCGTTGAAATGAGGAGACAGCCCATCATTCATCCTTCATCTGATGCCCCATTATGCAAAAGCTGCCATCAACTAGATCTTCCCTTTTTCGATCCCAGCTGTCCAGGCTGCATGGAAATTCTTCAGAGCTCCGAAACAACAATTCCTCAAATATTTGCTATAATAAGACAGTGGATGCCACAAACACAACAGAATATTGAAATTTTAGTTAATGAGGCAAGTATTTCAGTTGTACAATGATCTAGTTTCGGCCACTGAATACATCCAGAGGCCAAATCCCTGTCCGTTTCTCCTTTTCCTTTTTAAAAGAACACGTTTCTAATGAATCTTCCTCTTTATAAAAGAACAAGCTGCTAATGAATTTCCCCTTTTCCTTTAAAAAAAAGGGGGAAGTCCAATAGCAGTTTGTAACTTGATACAATATTCCAAAGTACAGATGGAGCCAAGAATGGTTATAAAATGGTGTACTTGTTTTTGTTGAATTGGATGAAACAAATGTAGCTAATAAGGGTTAATTCCTAGTATAACATTTTACTGGTAATCTGTTTCGTAACTTTTAGCTCTGACTGATTCAGATTTTCTTACGAATCTTTCAACCAGTAGGCATGGCAATTTAAGTATAAAATGTTATAGGATAAAAATAAAAGTATTATTCTTAGAAACATTTTAACAGTTATTAATCTGATGTTCCAGAACTTTTTGCATTTGGCCTTTTTTTGTATGCAGCATTGTACAAATATTCCATTTTTCAGGTCTTGAAACGTGGAGCCAATGTAAATGATAGAGATGGCTTGACTGATATGACCTTGCTTCACTATGCATGCAAAGCTGGTGCCAATGGTGTCGGAAATGTGACTATTGCCACTAAAACTGTGGGCCTTCTGTTAGACAAAGGAGCTGACATATACTTAAGGTGCAGGTGGACTGACATGGCAGCTATACATTATGCAGCATATTTTGATGTGGCTCCTGTTGTAGAATTGCTTCTAAAAGCTAGTAAAGGATTAGGTAATTAAGTAAAAAATTGTAATTGGTATAGATTGGTGAACTTGTATAACTTAACACCTTAAAAGTACAAGACAATAAGTAACTTGAAGTTACTGGGAGTTTAATTTCATGAACTTAAAAGGTATAGTTTAGTGTGAAGTGTTATAAAGAGCAGTTCAAATTAGATAATGAACTCCTTTAAAGTGTTCGCCGTAATTGTTTTGAGAATTGTATAGATGCTGTTAAAAAATATTCTGTAATGTACAAATACATATTTATAATTCTTTACAAAAGTTGACATTACAATGCTTTTAATAAGATCAATTTATTCACTCATTGAAGAGAGCATTCTTGTCAAAATGAAGCCAGATCTAAATTTCTCTTTAATACAACTGAAAAATCTTGAATTTTGATTGGATTCAGTGAAAGACCAGTGCCCTATTGAGTTTTTCAAATCATCATTAAGATAATAAAAGGATAATTATTCAACTGCATCAAATGTTGTTTATCGATTGATTTTTATAAATTCCAGACGTTCAACTGTATTAACAGAATCAAATTTCATTGACTACAAGCTATTATCAGAGTGACTGATTGATTAAATTTTGTAATTTACCTTGAGTATCAAGTACGTGTTAGAATTTTATAAAATAAAAGAAGTAAAAGGAATAAGTATCGTTGAAATGTCTTTATTAGCACTGTATATTTGTTGATGACACACAAACTATCTTATTGTCTATTTTAGATATCAACAGTCCATGTAGAGAATTTGAAGGTGGTTCTCCCATGCATATTGCAGCTACAAACTTATGTACTGAGGCTGCAAAGTTATTATTAGAACACAATGCTGATGTCACTATGAAAGATTATGCTGGAAAAACTCCTTTAGGTATGCTATTTTATTCCTTTTTGCTTTGGTTTTCTCTATTTCAGTATTTGGTGGATAAAAAAGCTGCCATCCAAAATTTCTCAACTTAAGAAAATAACTTAGTCTTTCTTAATTTTTCACATGTAAAACCTATGTATCATAAGTTAGGCTTTCAAAAAGTCAACCTCACGGATTACAAAACCAAATTAAACAGTACAAATAATAAACAAATAATAGTAATAAACAAAAAATTGCATAAATTATAAAAATTTAGTATTGCTATACTTTAAAAAAGTCTTAAAACTAAAGCAAAAAATAAATAAAATTGCAGAAATTATGCAAATTTAAAAGTAAGTTATACTTTTAAAAAGTTTTAACGCTAAACCTCACAGATTCCGACAAACAATGTAAATTGAAACCAAATTAAACAGTAATAAACGAAATTGCATAAATGTTACAAATTCAAACTGCAGCAGACAGTGGAGAAAAAAGCTTATTGGACAACCATCATGCACCAGGAAAACTTGTGGTGTATCCAAAACGAGAACCATGTGGAGAAAAAAAGCTAATTAATTATGAAATGTTCTGGATTATATTTTTTAATTCAGGCTTTGAAGTCAATTTAGTTCCCTTTAGGACTACCTGTGTGCCAAATTTCATCACTAAGTGCTATACATTCGTCTGGACACCTCCCTCCATACACAAGCACTTCCATTCATAATAGTAGAAATGATACATCTTGTTTAAAAACTTGAAAATTAAAATATTCTTTTTAATCTGAGCCTTGGTGATCAAGAATTATGTTACAACTTACTGGGAATACTTATACTGAGTGGATACAACTGTTAACTGGTAACTAGATGTATAAGTTAGAAATTTTCAAATTCACTTTTTGCAGCTTTAGCCTAATGTGTTTGTCACCAAGTCAGTGACTATTAGTAATGGAAGCATGAAAAGACCACCTTTCAAAAAATGATGAACCCAAAAAATCCATTTGAAGTATGTTGCTAGTAAAATATTAATTCGTCAAAGTTTGATGACCATACTGCTTACTAGGATTCAACTATTTTCTTTTATGTGCGTTTAATCATATCTAGCTAAATGTTTTAAAGTTTTCTGTATTGAATTTTTTCAGAATGCATACCTGATTTTCCATCCAATCAACACACCCCAGACCTGAGAGAAGTGATAATCACCTTAAGGCAGTTACTTGAGTCTGCAACTCCGAAACATCTTGTACAAGAGCTACCTCAGTATGGCAGTATTGGTGGGAAAGCTGTATTAAAAGCTCTTGGTGTACAACTTGGTGATAAAGTTGTAGTAGGTGGTGCCAAGGTCAGTATCTTTATGAACTAAATGACCTACCAACAACTAAAATCTTAATCCAACTCTCATGGAAGTTTTAAATTTGCTTTCAATTTTAATTCATTCAATGACTATTTTGTATCTATATTGCATGTTTCGTGAACTGACTAATAATTCATAATTTATGTGAATCCTCTGTTGCTAGAGCAATAAATTACACAGTGCACTTGATACTACAATACAGTTGCTTTTATTTTGCTAATAACTATTGTATTTACCCAAAATATTCCGAGGGGTTTTTGCGTATTAACCCCTTGGGTACATTTGAATACTAAGACTCGTCATGCACAAGTTACTGGTGATTAGTCTAATTCATCATTCAAGTCAAAATTAAACATGTACATTCTTGTTCATGGCAAGAGTGATTGGTGTTACGAGATTCCTTGAATCAAATTATTCAATTCTCTACAAAAATACACTTTATTTAATCTTCCATACATAGAAATATTTACACGGCTGCATTATCAGACATTCTTTTTTGGTATGAACGCGAAGATCAGAAGCTGTGCGATCTCTCATACTGTTCTACTTACTATACTTACTTGATAAGAATATTGCTATTCTTACCAAGCAAAATTATACGAAAATATAACAGTAACTAGTGTGCAAACAATAATGCGAAAATATAACAGTAATTAATGTACAAACGATGCTATGAAAATATAACAGAAACTAATGTGCAAACGATAATCCAACCAAACTACTTTTTTTTTTCAAATAAATCTGTACCCAAGGGGTTAATAGTTGTACTCCATGGAAGAATTTAAAATACTATTTTTGTGGGAATAAGAAATATGCCACCATAATAACAAAACCTACAATTTTCTGCTTAAAACTATTGCATTAAGTGCTGTACATTTTTAAAAAGGCTGATATTTTTTCCTTTTCGTTTTTTTTTAACCATTGTATGCTAGCATTCAGTTTCATTTCATATTTTAAGAATTCTGCTTTGATGAATTAGCATGCATGTTAAGCAGTCTTCATAGGAGAAAAAAAAAAATTTAATATACTATTTTTGTACAGATAACATACTAGCCACTAACATACATGGGCAACTGTGGCTAGCCTAGCGTTGCCCGTGGCGTAAAGTATTAAGCTGGTGTAAAATTTTCCGCAGCTTTCAAATCCGGTGAAGATGTATGCAATTAAAAAATTATTTATTTAAAGAAAATCATATTTTTAGGTTTCAATCTAAAGTAAAAATTTTTACAGATTTCAAATCCGTTGAAATTTTTAATCTATCTTTAGCGATTCCGATTTTACGAAAACAAACTTAATCCCTGTCAACATGTTTTTTATTTCAATGTGTTTTTTTTTTATTTCTTGCTCTTATTGAAAATGAGAATGGAAGCGGAAATGTAATCTGTTTCGTTTTATTAACGCGAATGGTTCCTCCGCTTTGCAAAATCAAAGCGGAAACAAAAATAATAATTTTCTGAGCTTCTCTGAAGCAATAAAAAAACTTGCGATGGATCAAAGGTCACGTGGGGAGAAAAGTCAAGATATTGGCTGTTCTTCTCTCATCCGAAAAAGAACCACGTTGAGAATAAAACTATTAAATTCATTTTTAAATCTTCTGGATTGAATTTTAAAATTTCACCGCCCTAAAAATTCAGACTGTGTTTGTCATACAGACTGTTAGTTTCTGTGTGCCAAATCTTATTGTTGTAAGTACCATAGAATTGTCAGGACTTTGTTGCCCCCCCCCCCAAAAAAAAAACACTTCCTTTTATAATATTAGAAACACTATATAACATACACTACCCTACAATAATGGACTGGACAGTAAGATGTGATGGTACAAGGGAAAGAATACCTGCTTTAATAGGGGGCTGGTCCCCCACGTACTGCAATTACACTAGCAACCCTTCTGGGCATACTTTCAACGAGGTTTTCATACACAGCTATGGGTATTTGTCCATTCCTGCTGCAAGAATGTTGCCAGCTCAGCTGTAGGCTTCGGACATGGTTCCCTGGTTCGTAAGTATCACTCTAACGTCCTACAAATGTTCTATGGGGTTTCGGTCGGGACTCTGAGCAAACCAAGGAAGACATTTTACATCCATATCTTGATAGCACTGCTTGACAGAGGCTGCAACATGACATGGAGCGTTGTCGTCCTGGAAGTAACATTCGTCCATTCCATAAAATTGCCAGAGCATAGGAAGAACCTGATTGTCCTAAATTTTTCTGTAGGTGTCAGCGTTCAATTGACCAGGAACAACATACAAAGGTCCCAGGCCATACCACGAAAAACGCCCCCAAACAAGTAGTCAGATTTCATGCAGATCCGCTGGCATCCGATGCATTGTAGGATTTTCACTAATTACCTACATTTCGTCAAGTACGAGAAAAAACAATATTATATCCAAATGTGCAACATATTTTTGGAACAATATAATTAAGAGTTACTTCATCAAAAATAGGTTATTTTTAAAATTTCTTATCTAAATTTGTGAGAAGGCTTAGGGAAAATCTAAAGCCTTCAAATATAACCTAACCACACCTCTGGAAATTATCAAAGTATTCAATTTTATTCAACCTTGACTAATTATGGTGATTCTTTATTTAACTTCCTTATTTTTATTTTTGTGTGAAATAAACAGGTTGGTATTCTAAGATATTGTGGTGCTACACAATTTGCTCAAGGCATATGGGCTGGTGTGGAGTTAGAAGAACCTTTAGGTAAAAATGATGGAACACTGAAAGGAATTGCTTATTTCAAGTGCTCTCAGAATCATGGTATGCTGCTATTGGATTATGAACTATAATTTGATATTTTTATAAAATAAGATAGTTTTTTAAAACAGTTTGAATATAGTTATCCAGAAGTTTTAAGTTCTTAAATTTATGTACACTTTACATCTATCTCTTTATATTCAAATTATTTACTTCCCTTCTACTATTCAATATTAACATGCTTAAATGTGTGTTTGATCTGTTTTTATGGATCTTTATTTTCTAGCATAGACACTTCGAAGTATTTTTATTGTTATAAATAACATCCTTAGGAAGAAAGGAATTTAATAATATTGTGTCCTAAGTTATTTCATTTACTGTAATTGATCAATCACACAGTTATTTAACACCTTCATCCGTTTTTTAACATAAGTAGTTTCTGTTATGACCATCTATTTAAATAGTATAGTTGGAATTATTTTCAACATTGCCGACCTACCGGTGTAGTGGTTAAGGTGTTGACCTCTGGATAGGAAGATTCCTGGTTCGAATCCGGGGTCAGGGTATGGATGTAAATTGTACTGTTCTTTGTTAGGGGTATTGTTGGTCGCCCATTGGGTGCTCCTTCACAAGTGGCCTTAACTTCTGACCTTGTAGTGACAAAATAATTACAAATCAACAATGCCCACCTTTGGATTTTTAAAAATAAAATTACAGGACAGTAACTTCTAAAAATTTTGGAAATAATTCTACTATAATGAATGGTTTTATAGTATTTTAAAACTATTGATTAAAGACTAAATAGAACATACATATTAAAATAACCTTGTTTATATTTTTATCTTTCATTAGCTTTTTTCGTTTTATATATTTGACACCTTATTGCTTTGGTAATTAAGAGCACTTTTGTTTTGTCATGTATTCATAAAATTAATTTTTATGACTATTTGCATTAATTGTGTATTAATTACTGACCCAACATAAATAGTTCAGTTTCATGTTCCATTTATACTTGTATTTTAAGAATTTAGAACATTTTGTATTAAATTAAACCCAACTTTCAGGAAACGGCAGTTTAGTTAGGCAAGTTTTAGGAAAACATTATTAGATTAATGGTGTGTTTTTTTTTCTATGACCACACACTAACTTTGATCTTAGGCACTACAAAGAGCAAACTGGCATCTATTTGTGAAGAAGCACACAATGAATAAGCCCCCTTTTCTCCTAATGGAAAAAATCGCCATTCATGTACTTACAAATCCGGATTTCAACCCTGAACCTACTGGACATTATTCCAACTAGGCAGTATAGTAGATGTGTTAAATATAAAACACTAGCCACTGTGTGGCTAGTCAGGTGTTGCCCGCGGTGTTGGTTTGCTTTGCAAACCACAGGTCTTGCTTCGCAAACCAACACCACAGGCAACGCCGTGATGTAGGGTATTAAGCTGGTGTAAAATTTTCCGCAGATTTCAAATCCGGCGAAGATATATTCAATTTAAAAATTATTTATTTAAAGAAAATCTTATTTTTAGGTATCAATCTAAAGTGAAATTTTCCACAGACTTCAAATCCGTTTAAAATTTCAATCTATTTTTAGTGATACCGAATTTACGAAAAAAAGCTTAACAATCCCAGTCAATAGTTTTTTTTATTTCTTGCTCTCATTCACAAATATAAGACAAGAAATGTAATCTGTTTTTTTTTTTTTAATGCGAACAGTGCGAAATGAATTTGTTTATTTTTGGAAAGGGAAAGTTACAGTGACGTCACAATCTCCTGCTAAAATATAAAAGATATATTCAATTTAAAAGTTATTTATATTAAAAAATCATATTTTTAGGTATGGATCTAATGTGAAATTTTCTGCAGATTACAAGTCTGCTGAAATTTTTACTCTATCTTTAACGGTCTAAGAGTTATTAAAAGAACTAATTGACTCCAGTTAAGAGATTGTTTGTTTTTATCGTCTGGCTGAAAAATTATTCCTCTGATCAAAATCAAAATGGAAATGAAAGCAATAAATTAAGCCACGAAAAAAAAAACACGCAAACACTTCCTTTTATAATAGTAGAGATTTCCCAGATAGTTAATACTTTCGTATTACAGGGTTTGACTTCGAAAATCTTGTTCAGTAATTTTAAACTCAATGAATTTTACTTTCATTAAATTGAATGTAGTTCTTTAAATCAAATAATGACAATTTTGCTTTCTGAGACCTAAGGCCCAGTGCACTCATCCGTTTTTTTAATGTTCAGCGCCACTGCCGCGATGCAAGTGCGGTCTGAGATACATTAGATCCAATGGAGCACACGTGCCTCTGGCATTGCACATGCAATTTGTACTGCAGTTCCCCACGGCGGCGCAGCTCGCCGCACACACTTCTATGGTTTCAAGTACCTTGTTTTCATAAATAAATAGAATATAAATAATAATTAATAAATGGCTGTATTCAGTAACGTCTATTTTTATTAATATACTTTTTTTTACACCAAGTAAGCGAAATAAACATGTTTTCTTCGATAGAATATTTATCACAAATGGCGCAAAATGAGTGCTTGCGTCATTTCATGGTAATGTGTGCATAGTTGGGCTTCGGCGCCGCACTTTAAAAAATCGAATGTGTGCACCAGGCCTTAAACTACAGTTTGTTCATCTTGTATATGCAATGCATAGTAGATATGTAAAATATAGAACATTTCCCAGATAGTTAATACTTTCTTATTACAGGGTTTGACTAAAAATCCTGTTCAGTAATTTTAAACTCGGTGAATTTTACTTTCATTAAATTCAATGGAGTCCTTCAAATCAAATAATGGCAAATTTGTTTTCCGTGACCTTAAACTACAGTTTGTTCATCTTGTATATGCAATGCATTATGGCTGGTATTAAAGGATTCAATACCGTTTTCTTTTATGTTTATGCATGGATTTAGGTTGATGAACAGATCTATGAATTATCATTTTAAAATTTTGTATTATAAGCTTGACTATGTCTGTAATGCAATTTTCCTATTAACATAAGTACTTAGGAAACTTCAAAGTTTAAGTAGCCAGAGTCAAGGCATTTTAATATGCTTTAAATGCTCATGTAAAGTTTATGGCTAGGAGTAAAAATGTTTTATTTAACTTCAGTACTGTATTTCTGCATTTCACCACAAACTGTGGATCATTGTTATTACCCTGGAATTTAAGTGTTGATGTTATATCCTTGCAGGTATTTTTGCTCCAATCAACAAAATATCAAAGTATGATCCAAACTTGACTCGAAACAAATCGCCTTGTATTTCCAGGAATTCCCCACCACGAAGCATATCATTTTCTAAAGTCAATGTTTCTCATGTGACGTCAAAAGTTGAAACTGGTGAGGCATGATCTAATGAATTCAAGTTTATTTTTTGTGCAAAGTTGGTAATTAATTATTAATTGGTAGTGATTTTATGAATTAAAATAGTTTTAAGGTTTCTTGTTAATGAAAAATAGTACTTGTTCACACTCGTTTACTCTAACAAAAAAAAAACACTCCATAGATTCCACAATTTTTGCAATTTTTTCTTTGCACGAGAAAAATTTGCAATTCAAGTATGTCTAATTTTAATTAAGTAGGAAAGTATTTTAAAGTGCATTGTTTTCACTATAACGTAGTTTTTAAGTTCCAGTTACCAAAGTTGATTTAAACTTAGTGTTTGTCATATGTTCAGAAATATTTAAAAAAATTTAACTGGTTTTAGGTTTGTCCAGTATCCGGAGACAAAATTCTCAGGAATCTCATGATTTTGTTGTGGGTGACAGAATATTGGTTTCTGGTCACCGAAAAGGGACCATTCGTTTTGCTGGAGAGACTGAGTTTGCTTCTGGTAAGGAAATTACAAATTTACATATTATTTTCATCGGTTGTACAATTTATATTGATGAGCAGACCAGCACTTCTGTTCAAAAGCTTCTTTATTGTTTATGTCTATTAACGTCCATATCATTATGCTCATTTCTCATTTAAATCTATTTCAATGCCTATAAGCGTCGATATAAATGAATGAAATAAAATTGAAATGTTAAGAAGCATTTTATGTACCGTTTTACTGCTGTTAATTCTTGTTCCAGCATATTGCATGGCAGAAAATGCACACATCATTCCATGTTACGACAATTAGCTTCTGAACATCCATTTTCATTTACATTACATTCGCTCATTTAAAGGCAATTTTATGTTTAAGGCTATTTTTTTGTTTGGTCTCATTTTGTTTTCTGCACTGATTCTTATCTTCTGCATTTCTCTTTCTCTCTCTTGTTACCTTATATAATCAGACTGAAGAATAGTGAATTCCATTGGAACAGTGAACTCTTCTGGGTATTTTTAATTAACACTCTTTTGTAGTTTTCGTCGAGCCCATTTAAATAAATTGGCAAAATCCTCAAATGAGCAGTTGATTTCATATTGTTTATATATCTGCTTATTGCTATTTGCCAATGTACAAATTTTGTTAATTTCTGCATACATAACTACCATATACATTAGAAAAATATGTATGTATAGATATTAATAAGATTGTGATTGACATTTATAGTCAATAAGTTCGCTAGTTATCTTACCATTTTTATACTTACTCAGTACTTCCCCTTCCTTCAGCACATCAAATTTTAAAATTTCTTAATTCATTCTTCTGGAAGATTAAATTTTTCAGATAAAATTTTTGTGACTGGGGTAGTTTTTATTGCCATATTGTGGAGTTATTAAAATATCTGTTTGTCATATGCTTTACCTTTTGGCTATGGCTATAACAAGCGTGATTCTTTTTTGACACGATTCACTTTCAAGGTACAACTGCTGTAACAGCCATTGTCTAAATTCTTTCTTGGTGTGATCATGGTACAGCTGCTGTACCTGCCTT
Source organism: Metellina segmentata (assembly GCA_947359465.1). Lineage (NCBI taxonomy): Eukaryota > Metazoa > Arthropoda > Arachnida > Araneae > Tetragnathidae > Metellina > Metellina segmentata. Next base: position 49,618,163 of record OX375875.1, read on the forward strand.
AGTCTAAAGGTTTACGATGTTATGACTCATGAAGTATAGTTGTATGAAGGATTTTACTTTAAATGCATTTCATATTAACATGAATATTGGTTAGTCAGTTAGAATCAAAATTTTCCAGAAGTGATAAGAAAATCAGGATAACAGACCAGTTCTGAGATTCAAAGTTTAAAAATTTGCTGATAGAGAGCTTTAACTTATATAGATTTCCGAGTTTTGAAAACAAGTTTTGTTAGCATACCTTCCCAACTAATATTAAAACTTCAAACCACTGTTCATGTGGGATACAGCTATATCCCTAGCTGATGCCTTGGTTACTGAGCACAAAATCTATTTCAGCCTGTTCCTCATTTTTCATACATTTATAGCCTGTGTGTAGGGATTGAAGTGGCTCCCAACCACCACCATGCTCATTCCAACCCCCTGCGTCTACACCCAACATCTGGAGTCGTCGACTGAATATGTTTGCCTACTGGGTTCCATTCCACCCTGGGTGTATTTCTCTCTTTGATATCAATAATGCTTTCTTTTTGTGTATATGTCAAATTACTTGACATAGTTTTACACAGCTAGGCCAAATATTGTGCCCCAAAAGTCAACCAATCAATTGCACTCAGCATGGCAAGACACTTGTGTGATTCTCAGAACCTCAGTGTACACACAAAGGAATTAGACTTGCAAGGTTTTTATAGTAAGATGTCGATATGCTTTATATTTAAAATCTCTTTTTTATATTTTACTGTAAGATCTATTACTTTTCTGTATTTTTGTAGGTATGAATTTCGATATTTTGTATTGATGTTTAACTGTATAATCAAGGGTTATGTGCCTCTTTTAAGGTCACTGGTATGGTATTGAACTTGATAAAGCTCAAGGAAAAAATGATGGCTCAATAAACGGAGTTCAGTATTTCAACTGCTCACCGGGCTATGGACTATTTGCTCCTCCTCATCGCATTTGCAGGTATTTGATTTTTCTTTTCAATCCCATCTTGTGATTTTTGATTGATCTGAGATTTAACGTCCAGTTTTCAAACCATGTACAATTGATCAAAAAATTTCAGATACTTCAAAAACTCTGAAGATGACTGTTCGGACCACGATTCTGCTGATTTGAGCCTTATGAGTAAAAGTTCAACTGGTAAGTAGAGTTAGATCATTAGTGTGTTTGATATTATTAAAAACAATCTTATACATTATTAATTTTTTTCTTTAATGTTTTCAGAAGGTGAAAATGGAATTCTTAGTCCATGTTCTCCTCGATCCACACTCATGACCCAGCGATCAATTAGGTATGTATTTAGAATCAAAAACGTGAATAGGTTTTTTATTTTAAACAAATAGCTCTTGGACCACACACTGAAGTAAAATTGAAAGTAATGCGAATATATGTATATATACTAGCCACTGCATGGCTACCCCGGCATTGCCCATGGTGTAAGGTATTTATCTGGTGTAAAATTTTCCGTAGATTTCAAATCCGTTGAAATTTTTAATCTGTCTTTAACGATTCCGATTTTACGAAAAAATAACTTAACAATCCCAGTCAAAATGTTTCTTATTTTTTTGCTCTTCTTTACTGAAATTAAATAAGGCAGGAAATGTAATCTGTTTTTATTTTTAATTTAACGTGAAGGGCAGAAAATGCAATCTGTTTATTTTTGGAAAGCGAAAGTTCACGTAATGTCACAATCTCTTGCGAAAACATAAAAGATTAAAAGAAAATCAAATGTATAAGGTTTCAATCTGGTGTAAAATTTGCATTCTACCTTTAACAATTGCCGAGATAGAAAAAAGCACTGAAGAACACCAGTGATAACTTTAGTAATATCTTTTGCTTCACTGGAATCCGTTTTGCAGGAAATCAAAACGAATGAATCTGGAAACAAACGAAGGTCATTCGAATCTGTTCTCTCCCATTCTAGACGGGAGATGAAAAAACTTGGCATCATTCCAAAGGGTGGCGTGAGGGCGAAAAGTCTAAATGTTGATGTTTCTTCATTCCGTGGAAGAATGGTGAAAAAACTATTAAATTCATTTTAAATTGTTCTAGATTGAATTTTAAAATTTGCCTCAACCCTAAAATTGCAAAAAATTTGGACTACATGTGTGCCAAACCTTATTACTGTAAGTGCCATATATTTGTCAGGACTTTGAGTGCAAGCAAACAAACAGACCAACACTTCCTTTTATAATATTAGATATATATCTATATACAATTTTCCGTGCGTATACTTTATATCTATCTACTAAATATTTTTTAGTTCGAAACAGTTGTGTTTTATCTGCCCATAAAGGAACTGACTAAAAAAGGTTCATTTTATAGGAAAAGTGCCAGATTCTCCCACCAACTATCAAGTCCTACTAATTCCAAAAAGAGTTGTTGGCTGACTGTGGGTATAAATGTCTTTGTCAATAATGAAATTGGTAAGAAATTTCATTTGCTTATTTAATTCATATTTTAGTGAAATTATTGTGATTTTTTTTTTAATTGTGTCAATTCTTAAATTAAATTGTGTTTTAATGTAATTTTTTATGTTAAATAAAATTATTTAAGTATAATAGTCAAAATAGGCAATACATTATTATGGTGTGCTACATAAGATCTTGTAAGATATTACCCAAGTTACACTTACTTTAAAAATATATAGTTTGGAGAATGGTGTACCAGCTCAGGTGTTGCCTCGTCATTTGACTGGTTCTAAATAACGTGCTGCTGTCCTTGTATCCTTCCAGTCGGCATTGATCCTGGGCCGTCGTCAATAGCGCGTTGTGTTGCTGCAGTATTACGTTAATTTAAAAGTCTACCTGTAAAATCAAGATGTGTAAGAATGGAGCTAAAATATATTTCTTTGATGCCCTTTTCCTTCTCAATAGGCCAAAACATCATTGCTTATCTATATATATATTTCTCTTACGTGGCACGCAAAAAAGACGTTATTTGTTACCGCGTTTTGGCAACATTGTGCGATTGTTTGTTTACTAGGAGCCTCGCGAGTCATTTGAATCTATAGCGTTATCGGATGAAATTTTATTGAAAAAAAATGAATTTTAGACGAGCTGTTGCGGTTTGTAATAGAAATCTTTGAAAGCGGAGGATCTTTTCAGGGCTATTTAAAAAACGGTCCTTTTCAAGGCTAACAATTATAGTACAACAAGACGCGTGCACTACAACTTTCGACAACAAACTCAGTCAAAAAGTGTATGGGTGGCTCGAGTACTGATGAAATGTACACACAAACAGCATGCTGGGTATTCAATTTCCAAAGCAGCGCTCACATTGCGAGTAAAAATTTGCTCAAAGTTTTCATTTAAATTCTGATTCCAGAGGTACTGTATATATCTTTTATGTAATACAACAAATTTAGATTTGAAAAATATTTTTTTGGAATACATTTTGTAATCAATCCCTTCTGCTAGGACACGTGTCTTCATTGATGCGAGCGAAGCGAGCATAGGTTCGCGCAGCGAACCAATGAGAATTGCGAAGCAATCCTCCGGGGGTTGGCGAGCAGGGGGCGGGCCCCCTAGTTAAATCTATTTTGTCTAACATTCCCCATGCCCAGTTCTGAGATGCTAATGCGTCCCATGTCATCGACTACTAAAACTACACTTTATGGTATAATAATGTATTATTGTGAAATACCTCTATGTTGCTCATGACTAGGATTAAGATTTGTTGAGTTTGTATCCTTTTTGTCAAAACCCTAAACATCATTCAAATTCATAGGATGTGTTTATGCTGATTTAAGGACCGTGTGAGAGAACATTTTCATGATTTTTGCTTGAAATAGCATTTTGTCAAAGCTGAGTCATTTTAAGGCATCTCTTTGCTATCTTTTAGTCATTATTTTGTATATTTTTGCATTATTCATGGAAATGGTCTCTCTTGAGGAATTTTTTTTAACCCCCATTTTTATTTCACAGTATAATAATTACCTTTTAAGATGTTGTAGCATGGGTCAATCTCTTCCATTTTGTGCCTTTTTTGAAGTTGGACTCATTGGGGTATAGTTCATGATCTGTAATTAGAATACAGGATCAACAAAAAAATTTATTGTAAATTGGGATACCATACTGACTGATTCCATACTTAAAATTGCATTGCCTCTGTATTGTTATGTGCAAATAATGCATCATACCAACCATCCGAAAGCGTGGGAAAACCAACACATTATGCCCCATGCACCACCTCACATCACAGAGCGAAAAAGGGTTTATTTTCCTTCAATGGCAGATGGAAATGAGCAAGCGTTCTTCCTTCTTCTTCAAAATCTTCTCACTCAGCATTTAGCGTCCTTGTGATCGTACGGAACCAATCAGAGTACAGCGACCTTTACGCCGAGCCCACACTCGCCGAAAACTATAAAATTAGAAGCACAGCCAGAACCTCTCTCTCTTAATGCCCTGATCCCACCCTAACCTAAAAGCAACAATATTTTCTTGCCACTTACCATCATTGCTGGAAATTAAGGCCCTCTTCAGAGCCATGGGCTCCATAAAACCCACTATGTTTATGTTGGCCCAAAGAACCTGCCTTTGTCGATCGTCGCGTTTCGAACGCGTGGTTTCCTGAGTGTCCCCTAATAATAAGTTAATCCCCAATTCAATGTCTGCCATTGGATATTATTTATACTTTCTCATTCTGCAGAATGTGAGTAGCTTGTTATTTGACATAATGTCCTTGTGCTACTCATGCAAAATTTCACGTAATTAATTTAAATCGGAATACGATAGCGGTTCAATTCTTTACCCAGACATTCCTCCTAGTGTCGCATCGCCATTTTCTTTTGAATTGTATAGTCTAATACTGTTGTGTTGAATCTTTATGGAATGTGAAATACATGAATAATTACCTAATTGTTATTGCCCGTCCTTTACTATGTTGTCAAGAATAAATATTAATGATTTTTAATTATAATTGGACTTTGTTCCTTTGTTCTACACCAAATCCTTGGTTGCCAGTAGAATGCATATTTTATGTCAATGACTCATTAATATACTATAAAGATATCGACATCTCTTTTCTTATAATTGATTACAAACAGGGATCGGTGTATTCTACTTAATTTAAATAAATTCCACCATACGGTTACTGTCCCAAATGTTGTGGTCTCGTACACGAACCTTCCTTTTGAGATTAATACTGATCAATTAATCTTTTCAAAAATAAAAACCCAACAGTGTGCTCGGATAGCAAAATGTTATACGTCACTTTTCCCAAAAAATTGACTAAGTCCCATTCTGGAGTCTAGTTTGTTAATGTTTAGAAGATGACAAAATGTTGTAAGTCTTTCTCTTTCAGTTTATGAGAAAACAAAGGTGGAAAAATGTAATATAATTCAAAAACCACAGGTTGAATCTTGAATATTAAAATTGCTGTTACGAAAAATTAAAAAAAGGACTTGTAACATTTTGCCATCTGAGCAGTTTTATCCCCAGTATTTGGTCACATCTTCCAGTAATTAACCCCCTAGTCAAATACTGGATACAGACTCACTTTTAATGCTCAATTTTCCTCAAACACTTGATCATCATGAAATATCTAACTTCAAATTTTACCTAAATATCCAGTAATGACCACTTTGGTCAATTACTTGAACACATGCAGTTTCGTTCTACGAGTAGATTGACCAATTACTATGTACTATATCAAAATTGAGATATTATTTACCTTTATAGCAATTTTAACTCTAAATAAGAAATCAAATTGAGATGAATTAAGATTGAAACATTCCTCAGAACAAATCCGCTATATACTGTTACTTTTATTTGTTTATGTTTGGAACTGCGGAGAATTGAATTGGCCTTTTTGATTCTCGCTACTTTCAAAGTTTGTTCTATGGATGAAGGGTTGATGACCTTTACCAAAGAACTTATATTTTCTTTAGAATTAAGTAGATTGAGTTACTCAATGCGGTTCTAAGCAATTAAAATAAAGTTGTTTCTTTATTCTTACTAATTCTGTCCTGTATAGATCCATCAGGAATCATTTTACACAAAATTTGGGTGCTTATCTACTGATTTGACAGGCAGTTTTAGTGTTTGTTTTATCATCTCTTTTGCCCTTTCAGTCTAATTATAGAAGCTAAGTCTAGTTTTGATTGAACGAAAGAAACGCATTGGATGTTTTCTAGTACCTGGCTACTTTCTTTAGAAAAGCTGAGTCTTACTAGTCAGGAAATTCAGTATTTTTTAATGACTTTTGTACTGTTTACATGATCCAGCTGAGCAGAAATAATATATTGATCAACATTAACTCAGTTAATTTGTTCATTTCAAGATTTTGGCCATTTTAATCCTCACAGGAGTTTTCAGTTCAGTATCAAGAACTCTGTGAAGCTTTTTTCCTTGTGTGTTACTTTTTAATATATCGAATAGGGCATTTTTTGGACATCTGCAATAAATCACTTATTTCATACTTTTTCTCAAGCTCAGTTAGGATCGAAAGACATTTATAGTTTTAATTAGTTTTGTTTCTTCTTTCAGAGAAGCTTGTTGGTAATGCAGTTTTTTAAGAATCACTACTTAAGGTATCATTTAATGTAAGCAAAGTATTAAATAAAGCTTTAAACATTCTCCAGTCTTTATAATTGCTTGAAAACTGAGGAGCTGATCAAGACTGGTCTTAATTTGTTTCTTCGGGCATCTCCCTATATCCCACGAAAAGTTCTGTGATTGCAGATTTGATGTCCGCAATTTTTCTCCGCTATTTTAGAGAAATTCTTATTCTGTATAGATCTCTATCGATATCCCCTTTGCTTTCAAGTTATAGAATGTCATTTCAGTTTTGTTTTGATTGTGCACTGGGCTTAAAAACTGGGTCATTATCTGGTCAACTTATTCGTAAACTGGGTCATTTTGCATTGTTTATTTTTGCTCCACATGATTAGTTCAACAGCTCAATTTGAACTGTCTCTAAATAAAACTATACTTTGTAACAAAAACACTTTAATAATAACCAAATGTAACAAGGTTGGACCACTTTTTCTTCAGAGCTAAGGAAGCTCTTCTCTGGAGACTATCACCAGTGTGACCTACATGCTCTCTACAATATATAGGAAATCAAACAGGTGTTTTTTATCAAAAGGAGTGGTTTTTCCCGTAAATCTTTTGATGAAAAAATGTAATATCTAGTGACATTTTTTTGTTACGTGGGACATTCTTAGTAATTTTTTGGGAAATAAATACATTTTTGCTGAGCATTTTCTAACAGCTTTTAGGTCAAAATCCTAATCATACACATTGCAGTATATATTAATTTAAAAAAATGTATGTAAAACATTTATTTTTAGGAGCAGTTCGTTACATCGGACCAGTAGATTTTGCTGACGGAACATGGCTTGGTATTGAATTAAGGTCTCCAAAAGGGAAGAATGATGGTACAGTGCAAGGGAAAAGTTACTTTTGCTGTCGTCCAGGGTATGGATTGTTAGTTCGTCCCAACCGTGTGACTGTAAGGGGCATAAATGGTGCAAAACTTCTGAATGAATCAGTGTTGTGATTCATTGTCCTGTTTTTACCTATTTACTAATGCAGCCTTGATGAGTCATTTGCATGTCAATGTCTTGTTCTTAACTTGTTTAAAAAAAATTATTTAAATTTGTTTTTCACAGAAAACGTTTTGTACAAACGTTTTTCCAATGAATTATTTTAGTAGTATTATTTTTATACCCTCAAATTTTAAGTTTTTACTTTGAAATTTACTGTTAGCCCTGATAAAATGAATTATCTTGTCATTTTTGTGACAATTTGTTTTACACAATTACGAGTATTTAGCATTTGACTGGTTTGAAACATACCTTTTTGCAATCTGATTCATTGTTACTTTCTATAATTTTGAGTAATAATTTATAAATTATTCATATATTTATTTTTAAACTAATAAATTTGCAAATCAACACAAAATGTATTAAAACAAAATTTATGTTTTAGGGATATGATTTTCAATTTTCTTTACTGTACTTTTTTCGTTTGTATTTGTCTTATTGCGTTTATAAAATGTATTAGATTCATTCCCTCATGTGAGCTTCTTAGATTATAGAGGTCCGACTTTGGTAATTTTATTTGTATATATTAGTAAAAGCTACTGACTGAAATGAAACCTTTTTATTTCTCAAAAGTTTAATAAAGAACAATGTAAAAGTGTCAGTGACTGAAGAACTGTTTTACTAATTTTCAAAATAGAAGTCTGGGTTTTTCTAATATTTATTTTGCATGATTTATCTTTTATACAAACGTGCAACCTTTGTATTATTTTTCAAAATGTTAAAGAATCCCCAAAAATATTAAGTAACTAAATTTGGTTTCCCACAGTGACTTAAGGGAACAGGCTCATTTTGAGAAATCCAGTCTACAGTTATTTATAATTGTATTCTTTCAAGATATGCATTCCAACAATCTTGTTTTATTTATAGGGTTTGTTTATGGTTATTAGTTGATCCCTCCCTCTTTTATTTACAGAAAGTTCTGTGATATTTCGATTTTGTTGTTCATAAGTATTTTCAAAGTATGTGTTATTCTTAAAATCTGACCAAATGTGTACTGCAGTATTTGTTTTAATAATTTAAACTCGTATAGCACCTTATAAGTACATCTTCTGATATAGATCTAAAATACAAGGAAGTATTTTAAAACATGGCATGGAATTTAATAAATTTATAAAGGCTTGTTGCAAAAAGTTTTTAGGGTTTTAATAACAACTTTTTCTATTTTGTTTGATATATACTGCTTTTACTTCAGTATATAATATTAATTCTACTTCATTAGTTTAATTTATTCAGATTTTGTTTCCGAAGATGTTTTACCTTTTGTCTCTCTTGCCCTTAAAATGACAGTCATTCAAGTCTTAACAGTTTTAGGATTTGTTCTCAAACATGTTTCTGTTAATTGTTTCCCATTCCAGTTATTGAGTGAATCTGTTGTGATTTGTTATTGTTAGACTGACCATGTTATTGGTCTCTTGTAAATACTGTATATTGTTATGTATGATGCAATGCTATGTCATTGAGCTGTGCAATCCTGGTTACTAAAGAAGATGCAGCTTAGCAGGAATCACTGTTTTGTGTTAGTGTTGTATTGGAGATTCTTATTTTCACTTGAATGTTCCTGATCAAATCATGTATAAAATTCAAGTAATGTTACTTGTGTGATTTTTGTATATAATTTTAGAACACTTTCATGTGCCCTAAAGGAGTTGAAAGTAAATCTTCAATGTAAAATAAACTCTGTGATATATCCTTTTTACTAATTTTTATTGATCAAAATCTTTTCATGTAAAAAATCACAAATAATCAAAGTGCAATGAAAAGTATCTTAATTTTTTTATTGTTACTATTGCATAGACAGATGATTAAAATTTATTTATTTTATTATTAATATATGTCAAATAATTAATATTGTATCACCTATATAGTCTTAACATTTTAAAATGGGTTTAAAACAATGATTTATTGCAGTTTAGTGCTGTTTCTACCCCAAAACAAATTTTTAATTAGTTGCATGTGCTTTTATGCATATAGTATTTACTTTAGTTGTTTCATTTATTGCTTATTTTTTTACAAAATTATGTTTAAAATTTTAGCTTTTTATGCCCAGTTGCTGATTTTGTGAAAATTGTGGCAATTAAGTTTGTTTTGTAAAGTGCTCCTTTTGTGAAAATTGTGGCAATTAAGTTTGTTTTGTAAAGTGCTCCTTTTGTGAAAATTGTGGCAATTAAGTTTGTTTTGTAAAGTGCTCCTTTTGTCGAAATTCAGTTTCATTTATACTCCATGCAAATGATAGTCTCAGGGGTTTCAATACATATCAATATATTCTATCTATTCTCATGAAGATAAAAGTTATTCAGTAGCAAAAAAAATTACTCTATTACTCAAAAACCAGGTCTTATCATTTTTCCCAGTTTAAAAAAAATATGAATGAAAGTAAAATGTATGTACCTCTTCCTGAAAAGTTCTGATAATTTTCAATTGTTTACAGATGACTAGTCACAAACAAAAACCAACAGTTCTCTTTTCCAAAAATAGCTCAGTGGGTTTGCCACTGTGCTAACCTGAGTTATAGACAATGCAGATTTGATTCCGCCTGCTTGGTGTATTTCTCTTTTCCGTCAGTAAAGCTTTCCTTGTGTGTATGTCCATTTACATGATGTTTGGTGCAGCTTGGTCAAATGTGGCACTTGTGCCTATTCTTTCCCAAAAATGAAATTGTTCTTTATTTCATTGGAAATTTTTATGAAAGAAGTGAGCTGGTTACTTCTGGAGAACTTATATTTTACGTTGTGCAGTATATTAATAATCGGCTCAAAACAAATGTGTCAATTAATATGTCGATTAAACAATAGGTGTAAATTGGCTCTTAAAACTTGGATAATAGTACACATACTCTCCAGCAGTTCAAAAGTAGTCCTCGTTATGAAAAGGCTAAAAGTGTTTATTAATAAAAGTATCCCACATGAAGACTACTCATTATGATCTCTTTGTCTTATGCCGTGCCAAAAGGACCTCATTATGTTTGGCGAAAATTTGGTCAAGCGTCATCTTATTCCACTCCCAAATTAAAGCAGTCTACACAAAACTTACTTTTCCTCTGAAGTTAAATTGAAACTGTTGCATTGGGCGATTTAAATTCATATTTTAAAAATGCATTTAAATGATGCTGTCAAGTACTATTCGTAGCAAATGAAGGCATAATCAACTAGCAAATTGGTTCTTAGAGGGGAAAGGTAAGGAAAAGAGAATAGAATGAAGTTAATTTTAAGACAGTTCTTCCTAGCGGACCATACTGTTTCTGTATAGATGATCAGATCATCCACCAAAAGTTTACAACTGTGCAATTAATAAGTTTATTTCTACTCTTATTAAATTGGTGAATTTTCTGTGTTAAAAATTAACTATGTTTTGATACTAGAATCCATTGCGAAAAAAGCAAGCATGGTTCTCATAGCAAACCACTGAAGACATTGTTTTGCAACCTTTGGAAGTTGTAGAGAGGAAGTTCAACCCCAGTTGAAAATTATACCTATAAATAACAGGATGTGTTTTGTCTTATGAACCGGATGTAATCTGACTAATAATTAATTCAAGTTTATTCGTTGCTCACACTGCTTTATGAATCCTGATTATGGCTCATATTTTAATGCTTCTGAGTATTGTATTATTTTAAATAGAATATCATTGCATGTATTAATATGAAAGCGAATTTCAATTTTCTACTCACAAATTGTTCATTTTATTACAAACTATAGCGGATGTAAACCATACTCAAAATTAAACTACCACTAAAATGTCTCATTAGGCTGTGAAGTTCAGTGTATTTAGTGCATCTGCTCAACTGAAAGATACAATCGGCTATAAATTATTCCACATAAAATCAACCTACTTTCCATTAATTTGGTTTCCAGAAATCATTTTATGTAATGAAGTTATTTTTACTTAGATAATTCAAGATGGATTCCAGTTAAGAAAAATAGCTAAATCCTACCTAATAAACTTAGAAGCATGAAATCACATAGATATGCTTCAAAAAGAAACATACCAATTGTTAAACATTTTTTATTTGTGGTTCTACACAAGTATTTAATTTAAGGTACATGATGAGTATACCACTGTATGCATTTAAAAAGCTTTGCCTTTTTTACATCACATTTGTTTTACTCCAAATATTACTATTGATAAGCCATTAGAAATACAAGTTATAGCATTTACATCTCTGCTTCAAAGTGAACGAACTATTTAAATCTACCGTGATCTAATTTTAGATTTTTAGTTACTTCATTGTGTGACCTGACATATTTGTATTTATTTAGTGATGAAATGTCTGTTATCTTTTATTCCTGACAATTTTAACTTGATACCTAAAAATTGATCAATCCCCCCTCCCCATTGTTAATAAGAACTGTTGAAAATGTGCATTACACAACTACAATTGAAACTATTCTCTTCCATGTATATTTTTATGACAGTATTATCAAATCCATGTAGAGATCATACTATATATATTTTGTACAGTTTTGAAAAATAAAATTGTTTGTTTATTACTTCCTTGTTATTTGTTTCTCTTTAATGTTTTAAATCCAGTAATTCTGTTAGAACTTTGAGTAACAGGACATTTTAACTTTTCACACACTTTGTTACATTTTGTTTGTCAACTGGTTTATCATGACATTTTTCTTTAAAGTGAACTTTGAAAAGTAAAACCCAATGAAGTACATAGCCTAGGTTTTCTTATTCCTTTCAATGGCTGAGATATCTGGCATCCTACAGCCTCTGAAAGTAGTTAAGACTGATATATATTGTCCCATTTGATATCACAATGTCAAGATGGGTGGCGAAACAACGCTCTGCTTTCCCTTAAAAATCAGTTACATTTATTTTTCATGCAAAATACATTCATATAAGACAACTAGCCACTGCGTTACTAGCCCGTGCCAAAAAGACTTATGTTGAGTTGTTAAGGTTAGTTTCTCCGTTTATTGCGAAAACTGATACTGTTATGAGAAGAGCGATATCTCCGCACGAAAGACCCTCAGCTACCTTACGATTCCTTGCCACCGGAAGAAGCTTGAAGGATATGGAATATTCAACTGCCATTTCTAAACCAGCTCTCAGCAAAATAATCCCGGAAACCTGTGAAGCTATCTACAAAGTATTAAAACAATTCATGCAGGTATGTTAAGAACAGTTTTTTATTTTATTTTTTAAACCATATATACATTACAAACATTATAACCAAATGTAATACAATTTAAGTGAATAATCATAGAATATGTTTTACACATGAAAATTCCTGGTACTCCGAGAAATTTGAAAAGAAGGTCGAAATATTGTTATCCATTGATTGCTTGGGATTTATGTTACTTGAACGTGACATGTAGTTTGAGTTAGTGGGTTGTTGAGATTCTGGTTGTTGGGAGTTGTCTTGTTCAGGTTTGTTTATTTGACAGTTTGCAGGTATCATGTTAGAGAGTTTCTCAGTATCATGTTAGAGAGTTTGGCAGTATCATGTTAGAGAGTTTAGGTCTGTGGTGTTTGGGAGTATCGTGTTGATCTGTAGAACGTTACTGGAAGAACGAGGATTGTGTTGCTGAGGATAGGGTATCTGAGAGCTTGATAGTTGATGGTTTGGTATGTGAGAGATGTATGGTGGGGGGTAGGGTTGTTGAGGGTTAAATTGTTGATAGTCATTATTTTCGAATGAACGGCGTGGTTGACTGTTCATTACTTTGAAATCTTTGGTGAGTGCTTCAAGCTCCCCCTCAAAAATTACGTCATTAAAGAGTTTTCGAGCGAATACGTCCCGTTTTCCTTTAAGGGAACGTAGCTTATGGGCTATATACTTTCCGTAGGCTTCGAATTCATCATCAGGACAAATACCTTTTAGATGCTCTCCCGCGAGCTGTATCACCTCATCTGTCGGAGTCGGGTTCTTTTTCCGCTTTGGCCGCGGTACAATTGGTGATGGTGTCACATTTCGTGATGCAGTTGATCCATCGTCACCTGATATTGGCAGAGCCGATGTGATGACCTCTCGTTGTTGGAAATGGTCTTGATCCGTAGGTTCAGAATCTTATTGTTCGAAATAAAACACATATTTTCAGTTTACAAACGTATGGAAGGCTATGTACAGCAGATGACAGAAATAGTTCTTCAGCCAGGGCCGAAGAAATGGAATGATTTGTAAAAAAATTTCGTTTACAGAAGACGAAAGTATCAACTGAGAGAAGTGTCGAAACATCGAAATCTACAAATCATACCATTTTTTCGGCCCTGGCTCATGGACTAAAAATGGCATTGGGTAGATATACAACTTGGGTATTTGAACAAAGTTTTGTGTGCGTGCCTATCAAAAACAATTAAATATGTTTTTTTTTTTCTAGTTCCCTAAAACAGCAAATGAGTGGTTAAAATTCGCTTCAGATTTTGAAGGGAAGTGGCAATTTCCTCATTGTTTGGGTGCGATCGATGGCAAACATGTCCGGATTGTTCCACCAAAGGATAGTGGTTCCCATTACTACAACTACAAAAAGACACACAGTATAGTCTTGATGGCTATAGCAAACGCTCACTACGAATTTATATATTGTGATATAGGAATGAACGGTAGAATATATGATGGGGGTGTGATAAATAACACTCTTTTCTACGAAAAGCTTGTAAATAAACAACTGAATATTCCTGAACCTGAACCAGTTTGCTTCGATCTTGATCTGGAATATGTTTTGTGGTGGATGATGCATTTGCATTGCGACCTGATCTTATTAAGCCTTACAATCGGGATTCCCTTAACAATAAGAGAAGAATATGCAACTATCGCATATCGAGGGCACGGCGAGTGGTTGAGAATAGTTTTGGAATTTTAGCTTCACGATTTCGTATTTTTAACACTGCAATTAATTTAGATGTGGAAACCAATGAATCAGTAGTTCTTGCGTCCTGTGCTTTGCACAATTTATTGCGCAAAAAATCAGTTACCTACACCCCTCCTGAAAGTTTTGATCACGAAAATATTATCGATGGTACTATTCAACTAGGTGCAAGGCCTAATCCCGATATATTACACAACCTCGAACGACGTTCAGGAGGTCAAGTTTTAAAAAATGCACAAATTGTTCGAGAAAAGTTCTGTACGTATTTTAACGGGGATGGGTCAGTTCCTTGATAAGAAAAATTTGCATTGAACGTTTGAAAATTCACAGCTCTTAAGAAAAGCATATTATATAAATAAGTGTTTGTAATAATTTTGTTTTATTTAGTTATAGAGTAATTTTTCACTTTAGGTTACAGACAATTGATTTGAACCATATTTGTCATTAATTCATTAATACTTGTTATAATTAATGTAGGCCTATTGATTTCTGACATGTAAAGTATATAACATTTTGACCAAATCATTAAGCTACTTTTATTGTAAATAAAAATTCATGTTACTTACATCTTGTTGTGTTTCTTCATCCCCTTCACTCAATTGTACTCCTACTAGGTCTTGCAGAGTAGTTGTTCAAAAAATGCAGAAGGTCGAAATACCACAAAGTAGGTTTATACTGTGAGATCGTGAAATACTGGAGCCAGCTGCAACCCAACTGTTGTTTTTGCTTCGCGAGTTTTACGAGCGACAAAAAGGAGTCTGAAACAGAAGCCGCTTCTGCAGGTGTTCTTTCCGACGGATCGCCGACTGGCCTTTGACCTTTGCCGTTGGGGGAACTTGTCCGTATCTTCCTGTGTTGGATCTCTTCGAGAGAAAGCTGAAGGTCCCATTCTCAGCAGTTCCTGGAGTTCTACGACTGCGTGTCCTGTGAGGCCAAGTGAAAGAGAATCGGCTGTGTACAACGACAGAAAGTTCCTAGTTCTGAGGCGCGTGATCAAGCATCGAACGGTGAGTCCCGATATTTTCTGGAATGCTAATTTTGGGGGTCCAAGTGATATACAATTGTAAAATATCAGAGTTATTAGCTTAGAAATTTTGATTGGGATCATTGGTCAGTTCAAGGTTCATTGCCTGGGTGTTATAGTGTTTTAAAGATTTCTAAAGTTGTAGTGTCTTTAAGCTCAAATGTGTAGAAGTGATTTAGTAAAAAAATTATTTTGTGTGTTCTTGTTAGTGAATCGGAATATAGAGATTAATTGATTTCAAAGTATAATGCGGAGGTTTTATAGAGACTAAATTAATTTATCTCTTTTTGTTATGTGATTTTAGCTTTCTTCTAAGTATACAGAGAAAGTTAGCTAAAATTTTGGTAGTACAGTAAGGTATTTTGAAATTGAAAAGGCAATTAGTCTATGGAGAAGATACTTGTGTAGTACCTTAAAAGTGCTTACTTTTAGAATTAGTACTTGTGTTGCCTTGTATAGGGAGATACTCAGTTTTGAATTATTACTTCCGTGATTTTCTTTGGTATTTGTGTTACAGAAAATTATTGTGAAATTTTTGTTATTGCATTTTATATGTGGTGAGGTATTTATTCCCTGGCAGAATTTCTAAATAAGCAGACTAAAAAGATTTTGCTCTTGGTCGCAGAAGAGTTTGAGACAAATGTGTCCAATGCGGATAAGAAAAGGGCGATAATTGAGGCGATCTTGAAGGCGCCGGATTACGAAGGGAAATTCGCAAAAGATTGCTTAGAGCAAATCTTATATACGGATAGATTAGAGAGGGAAGAACAGAGGTTAGAGAGGGAAGAACAGAGGTTAGAGAGGGAAGAACAGAGGTTAGAGAGGGAAGAACAGACGTTAGAGAGGGAAAGAGAAAGATCTTTTGAGTTAGAAAAGTTGAAAATACAACGCAGTGCAGAAAATGGCTCCGTAGCTTCCACTGTTTCTGTGCTGAGCGAGAATAGAAGTAAAATAGTAAGTCTAAAAGATTTAGTCCCTAAATTTGACCCAAAATTAACAGACATAACCCTGTTCTTGATGATTTTTGAGCGGCAAGCGCTAAAAGCGGAACTTGAGGAATCGAAATATGTTTCTCAACTCATTCCGTTATTACCCGCGGATGTCGCGCAAATAATAGTAAAAGAAGCGCCAGAAATGGGAGATGATTACCATCATATAAAAAAACTTTTGTTAAAAAGATTTAGACTTGGAGCAGGGGCGTTAAAAATAAAATTTGAAACCCATCAGAGAAAGACAGGTGCATTATGGTCAGATCTGGTATACGAACTGAGGGGTTATTTTGGAAAATTGGTTGGAGGCGGTAAATGTGAAAGATTTCGAATCCCTTAAGGAATTTATTCTTACGGAACAGGTGAAAAAGAGAGTTTCGTTTGAAATCAGAGACAAATTCCTAGATGAATGGGACGAAATCAAAACGGCATCCTCCTTAGCAGAAAGATGTGATAGGTACGAAAGTGTGCGCGGCAATTATAGAAGAATGGATAACAAAGTCTGGAATACAAAGCAGTATAGTAGGGATAAGAACGAGCATGTTGGTTCCATTCATAAGAGTGATCAGACCAGAAAGTCAGAAGGGACCGCAAAGAAAGATCACCCGCATTCCAATTCCTGGAAAAGTGATAAATTTGAGAGGAAAAGACCTATCATTTGCTTTAATTGCAACAGAGCAGGGCACATCAGGCCAGATTGTCCGGATTTAAAAAGAAGAGGATCTAGCGACTTAGTAAATCAATTAGAGACAGATGTAATTATCGGAGACTGCTTCAAACCCTATTTTAAAAAAGCGGAAATAAATGGGATAGTGCGTGACTATTTGCGAGATACTGGGGCGGGTATAGACCTATGCGATCGTAGTTGGGTCAAGAACGAAGATTTGCTTGGGGAAGTAACTTGGGTCAAACAGCCCCTAGATAATGAATGCAAATGCCTCGCATTGGCGAAAGTGACCATAAGGGGAGAGTTTGGCACTGTGATTACAAAAGCCGCCGTGAAGCCCACAGAACTAGAGCAGGGGTATTACTTATTAGGGAACAAGACTGCGGAGTTAATAGAAGAAATGAGGGGGAGGCCAGTTCCGGTGAACGCGGTGATAACGCGCAGTCAAAGGCGAGAGAGTTATGAGGGCAGCGGTCTAGAGGTGAGAGGGGTAAAATCGGGTTCGGAGAATGACGATGAGGTTCGGGGGGAGTCGGGGAATGAGCTGGAGGAAGAGACCCTAGATTTTCCGAAAAGAACGGAAATAGAGACGGGATTGGGGAATGTGTCCGCTGAGTCGTTTAAAGAAGAACAGCGAAATTGCGAAACTTTAAAATTCCTGTGGGCACGGACATCTCAGCCAGGTGAAAGGGAATTTTTCGATAAAGAGGGAAGACTGGTGCGGATATCACAGTCTAAGCGAGGTGAGGAGAACGTTCAATTGTGTGTGCCACTTGTGTACCGAAATAAGATTTTGGCTCTATGCCATGAAGAAGTGTCGGGTCATTTGGGCTCGACGAAAACAAAGGATAGGGTCCTGCGTTGTTACTTTTGGCCACAATGCTATCAAGAGATCGAACAATATGTAAAAACGTGTGATCCGTGCCAAAAGGTAGGTAGTAATAGGGACCGGCGTAAAGCCCCTTTGAAGTTAGTTCCGATAATTTCGGAGTGTTTTTCTAAATTAAACATTGATGCAGTGGGGCCCTTACAAACAAGCAATCGAAACAACAAGTATTTAATCACGTCCATTTGCCTTGCGTCAAAATATCCAGATGCGGTTCCGGTAGAAAACATCAGCTCTACCTCAGTTATTGACGCTTTGATGCAGATTTTTGCGAGGACAGGTTACCCAAAAGAGGTGCAGTGCGACCTGGGCCGATCATTTACCAGCGAGCTGACGACAGAATTTTTCAGAAAATTCAGTATCAAGGTGTCGCACAGTTCGGTTTGCCACCCGGAGTCGAATAGTGTAGAGAGGTTGCACTCTACCTTAAAAAAGGTTATAAAAGCGTTATGTTTGGAAATGGGTCGTGACTGGGAGGAGATTTTGCCTATGGCGTTATTCGCACTCAGGACAGTTACTCATCAAAGTACTGGGTTTAGTCCAGCTGAGTTAATTCATGGAAAGAATTTGCGCATGCCACATACGTTAGTGTATGAGAATTGGTTAGGACAGGAGAGCGCCGATCAAAATGTAGTGGATTACGTATTGAATTTAAATGACAGATTAAAAAAGTGTCAAGAATTAGCCGTTAAACGTATGACGGAGTGTCAGGAGAAAAGGAAACTATGGTACGATCGAAATGCGGTGTCTAGAAAGTTTAAGGTGGGAGACCCAGTTTTGGTCCTGTCAACATCCAAGCCCCATAAGATGGCCGTAAATTGGATTGGTCCAGGAATTGTTTCGGGAGTGATTTCAGACACTAATTACACTATTGATCTGCCCGAGAGGCGAAATAAAGCAACTATATATCACGTGAACCTAATGAAACCTTATCACAAGCGTCCAGAATTCGTAAACTTAGTGTTAATTCAGGATTCGGAAGAGGTTGAAGAAGAGGCTGAAATTCCCTACCCCCTATCAAACCCTACGCAAATAGATTTCTAGGAAACTGTGAAAGACAGCAATCTGGAGAAACGTGCGACTGAGATGCAAATTGACAAATTTAGGGAAGTGATAGAAAAGCATGGGCATGTTTTCTCATCGGACCCGGGAATTACACATTTGGTTGAAATGGATATCGAATTAGCGGACGAGTCTCCAGTTAGGGCAAAGCCTTATAGAATGTCGCCGAGGCAGACGGAGATTTTGAAAGACGAGATTAGGAGATTGTTAGATCTCGGGGTAATTGAGGTGGGACAGTCAGATTTTACGTCTCCCATGATATTGGTGGAGAGTCCAGGGAAAGCTCCCCGTCCTTGCGTGGACTATCGCAGATTAAACGCCAAAACTCGCGTGGAGTATTTTCCTCTCCCCAACATAGAGGAAGTTGTGGAAAGAGTGAGTTCAGCCACTTTCATTACGGTAATGGACTTAACCAAGGGATATTTCCAGATACCACTGACTGAGAGGGCCCGGAGGTACGCCGCTTTTGTGACGCCTTTCGGGGTATTCTTGCCAAAGGTTATGATGTTTGGGCTGCTGAACGCGCCCTTTTACTTCTGCAAACTGATAGCCAGGGTTTTGGGGGGCTCAGAATCGTTCGCTCTTCCATACATCGATGACATTGCCGTGTTCTCATCTAATTGGGAGAAACACATGAGGGACATAGATGAAGTGTTGAAACGCCTAGGAGAGGCCGGTTTGACGGTGAAACCGTCAAAGTGTAAGTTCGCTCAGGATAGTGTAAAATTTCTGGGACACGAAGTGGGTTCAGGGAAAAGGTCCCCTAGTGAGGTCAAAATTAAAGCGATACATGATTTCCCTACGCCCACGACCAAGACACAAATTCGTTCCTTTTTGGGGATGACAGGCTATTATTCACGATACATTCGAGAGTACTCGATTATAGCAGTTCCCCTTACTAACGTGTTAAAGGGGAAAATTAAAAAGGAAAGAATAATCTGGAGTGAGGATTGTGAGCGAGCTTTCCAAGATCTAAAAGCCAAATTAATTCAAAGTCCCGTTTTATACGCCCCAGATTACACGAAGGAATTTATAGTGCAAACAGATGCTAGTTTATATGGTGCGGGAATTGTTCTGTCACAGATACAGGAAGGGGAGGAGCATCCCATTTTATATATTAGTAAGAAATTTTCGCGGGCAGAACAAAACTATAGCACTATCGAGAGGGAGTTGGCCGCCATTGTGTACGGCCTTAAAAAATTAAATCATTATTTGGACGGTCAACATTTTTTAATTCAAACTGATCATAACCCGCTCACATTTCTAAAGAAAATGATTGGAACCAACGCTCGACTAACTAGGTGGGCATTATGTTTACAACAATATAATTTTACGGTAGAACACAGACCGGGAAAAATGCATGGGAATGCTGACGGACTCAGCAGAATGGATTAGCGATAATTTGTTAGCCATGCATCTGCTTAATTTGAGTTGAGCGTTGTAATGTTTTATTTGTGTAGTATATTTTTAGTGACGTAATTATGCTTATATGTGTAGAGTTTAAATGTTTGTGGTATCATGTGTTTTAAGTGTCATTGTATGTGGAATTTAACTAATGGCATTAGATTGGGTAGTTTATTGTTATTGAATGATTACTTTTGTATAGGATTGATGTTCGAATTGTGTACTTTGAAAAATTTAATATTGTGTATGTTTTTCTCTGAGTGTGAAAAGAGAAAGAAATTAAATCTAGGATGAACATATTTTAACATTGAGTACGCGTTCGCGAGTCTGAACCTTGAAATCGACAATGACAATAAGACATATCTTGTATTTTGTGTAAATATAGTGTATGGATTATCCTTGGACCTCTCGGAGTTGGTATTGCTGGAATGAGGGGCCTGCATTTTCATATGAAATCATATGAAAATACTTCAGGGGGGAAGGGTTGTGAGATCGTGAAATACTGGAGCCAGCTGCAGCCCAACTGTAGTTTTTGCTTCGCGAGTTTTACGAGCGACAAAAAGGAGTCTGAAACAGAAGCCGCTTCTGCAGGTGTTCTTTCCGACGGATCGCCGACTGGCCTTTGACCTTTGCCGTTGGGGGAACTTGGAGACTGTGGGGGAGGCCGAAGTCGACGGGGAGAGAGCGAGAAGCGAGGTTGGGTTTTCCTCGCGCTGACCCGTGAGATGCGCATCTCGATATATGAATATTGATTCTTTGTAAATTGTAAATAATTCTAACTAATAAGAACAAGATTTTCTTAGCTGTTGGTTGTTTTCTCCTCATACACGATTTTCTGATGCTACCATTTTTGGGAGACGACACCACAATACACTCTATAACAAAAAAAATCGACGCACCAGGAAGGAGTTGTTCGATGGAGACAAAAATTGGTGGATAGGAAAATTATGTACAGAATAGAAAATGATTAAAATTTCGGAACAATTGAATGGTTTATTTCAGAGTTACAGTAACGAGCTCAATAAGGTGTTGACCCGCCTCTAGCCTGGATGCAAGCTGCCACACGGCGTGACATAGACCGATAAAGCTTCCGGATGGTCTTCTGCGGTATTTCTTGTCAAATTTGCTCCAATTGTCGGACTACGTCATCAGCATTTCCTACCGGATGCAGTCGCCTTCCCATCATATTCCAGACATGCTCGATGGGAGAGAGACATGGTGATGTGGCTGGCCAAGGAAGTGTTTAACAAGCTTGAAGACAGTTCATAGTAACACGTGCCGTATGTGGTCTGGCATTGTCTTACTGAAAAATAAGCCCAGGGTACTGCGAAAGGAACGGTAGCAAAACAGGTCTCAGAATGTCGTCAACGTACCGTTGTGCAGTAAGTGCGCCTCTAATGACGACCAAAAGGGTTTGGCTATCAAGGGGAATGGTACCCCAGACCATAACTCCTTGTTGAGAGCCCGTGTGGTGTGCAATAGTGAAAGCAGGATCGGCACGCTGCCCTGGGCGTCTCCTGACACGTCTTCGATGATCGTCAGGACACAGTTGGAAGCGGGATTCGTCTCTAAAGACTATACGTCCCCAGTCAGCATCTTTCCAGCCTGATCGAGCCAAGCACCACTGTAATCTGGCTCGACAGTGTGCAGGCGTGAGTGGCAGGTGGCGTAACGGTCGGTATGAGCGTAGTTTTCGCTCTCTCAGCCGTCTGTGAATGGTCATGGTGGACACTCGTGTGTGGGTCGCACGACTGATGGTTGATAGCAATGAATCAGGCGCTGTGACAGCTGATCTGACAATCACTCTGTCCTCGCGATGTGTTGTGTCCCTACGTCGACCGCTACCATCATGACGCTGAAATCTGCCATTGTCCACCCACTCTTGCCAGCATCTTCTAATCGCCGCATCGCTTCGACTCACATGACGAACGATTCTCCGATTTGCCCAACCTGCCTCTTTCAATCCAATGATACGACCTCTTTCAAACTCTGAAAGCTGCTCGTAATGAGCTCGAATCCTGCGGCGAGGCATTTTTTCAGTCGTTGAAAGGTATCCTAAATCGTAATGCAGCAGAAATTTTTAACAACAGTTCAAGAACAACTCCTTATATACATATGCTGGATGCGCAGTTCCGATGCGCTGGAGATCGGACTATTCATTCAATAGACACCAAATTTTAATCATTTGCATATTTTTTCAAAACATTTTTGCATACGAAATTTCAAATCAATCGGATGATTCCTTCTTGGTGCGTCGATTTTTTTGTTATAGAGTGTAGATATCATCCGCACCTGTCCCGGATTTTGCCGAATTGTTAACTTTTGACTGTTCCTTCTTATAAACGGTACGCAATGCATTAATTTTTTTTTCACAACAATGTTTCTGTCTGCCGACGGATCCAATTCCTTGTATTTTTTAACGAGCTCTGTATAAGCAAGGTCTTATTTATTCCTGTCGGAGTATTCTTTGCTCTTAACGAGCCACAAGCAGGTAAGACTCCGATAAAGTTCAATGAATTCACTCAAGAACTCTCAAGGAGTTTGTTTAACTGCACTGCAATGATTACCTATTCGAATAAAAACAACAGTCAAACAAAGAACGAACTATACGACACAACCTTTCTGATGCAGATGCAAATGCAAACTGAATCAAATCATAGCGAGAAATGGCTGCCACTTGTTTACATGTTCCAACATGTCGTTACGATTCGTAGAAATTGATGCCGGCTGGCATCAACCATCCATTCCAATTAATCGCTACAATGTCCTGTTTACACCCAACAATAAATCGAAACAATTCGATCGTTACGATAAATTGCTAGCATTTATCGTAGCGTGTTAACCTGCCTTTACGCTTATTGTGAAAAGTGTAAACATTTTAATTAAAAGTTTGGATGAAGTGAAAAATAATTTTGTCACACCCCCACTTCTTTTCCTCTCTTTGGTGGGTGTGAGTGGTTCGTTTGTCTAGTGGAGAGGGCAACACTTCATAGATATCTTTTCCAACTTTTATTTGGACATTCTAGGTTATATAAGACTATATTACAAAATAGTATAAAACACCAGCAGAGAGCCCCTCATCGTCCATTGTCTGTCGTCTCCGCGGGTCGAATCTTTTTTTTCCTTTCCGCTCTGCCCTTTTCTCCTCCTGACCCGGGTGACCTTTCACCGACACCCCCGCCAACGTCCCTAGAGGAAGTTTCCCCCAACAACAGCTCCTCCTTGTGTTGGCAGGAGAACCTCACACCTCCCCACCGGTTTTAAATTGTCAAACCATTTGTCTTACAATTAAAAACCTTAAATCAAAGGTAGTAGGTACACTTGTTCCCTTCTAATCGCTGTCACCAACGAGGCAAATCGGAGTCTGTGTATAATTGTTTGTGTCCCTAGTTAGCAAACATGCCTCAACAATACTCTCATGCATGAGTTTGCAAACTAGGTTTTGATCCAATTATCGACACTAATCTGATCCTCTGGTCGGGATACTTATAAGCACACACAATCCTACCTAAATATAACTGTATTACTTGGTTAAATATATGAATAACTGGTACAAGGATTTGTCGTTAATCTAGCTTTTCTCGCAGTCGGGAGAGAACGGGAAAGAAGTGTAGAGGTGAGCGTCTCGCTCCGTTGGTCGATCAGGTCTGGTTCTTTTACCTCGAGGCCCCCTGGCGCTCCCAGCGACGCTTGTCGTTTGCCCATGGTGAAATCTATTGTGAGCCATTACAAATCAATACACCAAATAGAACTAGGGGGAAGGAACATATACCAAAATCTACTATCAATATAACCACTCTTACCAAATTACTTCTTATTTACTTCCAACCCAATATAAATGCAGTACACAGTAAAAACCACAGGAAAGAGTAAAAATTATTGCACCTTACAACACTAACTTAATCAGAATAACTACTCATAGAATAACTAATATATGTACCTCACGACATTAACTTAATAAGAATAACTGGTGTACTTAATCCCGCGGATTTACCCTCGGGAGGATGTTCTGTCGAATGTCTGAAAGAATCCCAATCTTGGAACGGACCACATTTGCTAAGAAGACCATCCGAATTTTGGCCAAAGGGAGAAATTCTTCCCGGCCCAGAAATTATACACTTAGAAACGGTGAAAACTGTAGTGACTGCAGTTGTTACAGTTCCAGAGGAATTTTGTATGTACGAAGATACTTCTTACAAGAAGATGGTAAAGGTTACTACCTCGATGCTACGATTTTTCAATAATGTCGAGAAAAAGAAATCTGAAAGGAAATTAAATCACTTAAATGTTGAAGTGTTTAAGCAAGCAGAATTATTGATCTACAAGTACGTACAGAATAAATATTTTGAGGGAGTATCCAAACAAAAATGCTCTTCATTGCAGACATTCATCGATGATAGAGGGCTTATTCGGGTAAAAACGCACGTAGCCAAAAGAAGGGATCTCGACACTTTTAGATTTCCTATAGTTTTACCCTCTAATCACAATGTAACTCGTAGAATAATTGAAGATCAGTATCAAGAACTGAATCATTCAGGTACCTAAATTCTTATGTCTGTTTTGAGGGAAAGTTTTTGGATCTTGAAATGTTGGAAAACTGTACGACATGTCTTGATGAACTGCGTCCGCTGCAAGAGATTTTCAAGTAAGGCCAGTTGAAGTAATAAGTGGACCTCTTCCAGAAGATAGGGTCCGAGATGCTGTCGTATTTGAAGTTGTAGGCATAGACCTTTGTGGGCCTTTATTTTAAAAGATAGGGGGAAATGTTGGATCGTTCTCTTTACATGTGCCGTGTTTCGAGCGGTCCACCTTGAATTGGTTATTTCCCTTTCAGCGGACTGTTTCCTTCAGGCCCTTAGAAGATTCATTTCTAGACGAGGAAGACCAAGCATCATGTATAGTGACAATGGCTCAAATTTAGTGAGTGCCAATAAAGAGATGTCCTCTGTAAATTGGTCTAGAATTCAAAGCTATGCAACTGCCAGAAGAATAAGATGGAAATTCAATCCTCCCTCAGCTCCGTGGTGGGGAGGCTTCTGAGAGATGCTCATTGGAATTTTGAAAGCCATTCTTCGAAAGATCCTGGGAAAAGCCTGTCTACAGTCCGAAGAATTGTATACCACCATTTGTGACGTTGAAGCCCTCATTAACTCCAGACCTCTAACTTATCTTTCAGAGGACATTCAAGACCTTGTGGCTTTAACGAGTGTAACCTTGGCAGTTTTTTCGTTGCAGGAGTGGAAACCGATGGAACAGTAAACGACTAGTGATGAAAGTAGAAATGTCTTACTTGTGGTCGACATCCGTCTCTTAAGCAGCCACCAGTCAAATAAAGACGCATTCACTCGGAGATGTCTGGAGTACACCGCCTCCCTTGCTGCCGTGTTTGAAATACAGAAAGTCATCGGGTTGTCCGATCATTTAGCCGAGCCTGTCTAATACTATCGTTTCCAGTTCCGTCATGGTTGAACTAGAGTGCCTATATAATAAGAGTGGCGACAAGGGACCAAATTTGGCCCAATGCACATGCGCGGCAGCCATTTTTCTACCAGAATCGGTTGCTGGCCGAATATATTTCTTCCAACGGTTTCCCACATTTCCTCCTCTCTCTTTCTTTTGGCGATAGTGTTTATGTCCCGTAATTTTTATGATCACGACTTATTGAACTTGTTTGCGTGAATATTAACAAGAAAATGAATAAAGTTAAGCTTATAACTTCAGTGTTAAATAAAATAAGATCTGATGTGTTGTCTCTCTCAGGCACACGTTTTTTCTTTAAATTCTTTCCATGCTGTGTGATAGAAGTTTACGCATTAATTTTATAACATTAAATAAAAAATAGATTTGAAATGTCCTACTATTAATGGATAGTTCCTTAAAATAAAACTTTCTTTCAACCAACTGTTCAACACATGTAGTTTTTTTTAGTGTGATTAATCCTTTCCTTACATTAACCGAACCAGAAAAGATACTGAACATTTTTATTTGACCTTTTTAATACATAACACAAAATTTTAACCCACTTAAATTTAATTTTAAGTTTCATCCATTTATACAAGTCAAAAGACATGTAATTTCAAAAATAATCAACACCATCAGTACACCTTTGTTAAAAAATCTACCACATTTTCATATGAAAAATAGAATTAACAGATTGAAACTAAATTATGAGCAAATATTGGCCTAAACATACAAGAATAATCTCAAGATAAAAAATAGTTAACAGCTTTTGTACGCATTTATATCCAAATTCATAGATAAATGTTGATGTGGTGGTTTTGTTCCGAGATCTAGCAGCAAAATAAAGATGAAAGTTTGCATCAAAAATAATACTTTTATATAAACATTTCTTTTATTCTTTTTATATAAAGCATTGCTACAATTTACTCTCTGCTTTTCTGATGATTCAATTCGGCATAGGTTATTGTAAACCTTTAATAAGGAAGCAGCAAAAAAACAACGCATTATCAAAAGTTTAAAACTTGCTAACTGCCTTTGGTGTGGTGTTTACATCGCCAAAGTAGCGGGGAACAGCATGTTGTTCAAAAAAAGCTATTTACTTAAAAAGTCTTCAAATTTACACTGACAAAACACTAAAATAATTATAAATAGACATTCTAGAACACGAAATGGAACACGAATAAGCTATATTTTCTTTTTAATTTAATATACACACGTTTTCCTCGAACACACAAAAAGTTCCCATGTTAAGTCTACGGGAGCTGGGAAAAGACCGCTTCGGGCGGTAGAAAAGGTCTCTAAGCCAATCAGAAAGTGTTTCCCGTATGTCGCCACTCTTATTATATAGGCACTCTAGGTTGAACTGGTCACCCAGGAAAATCCATTGGATGCTAATTGGGCGGACAACATTTCTCCGAAAATGGAAGGATATGCGCATCCGATTGGAAATTAAGCAAAGAAATCCGGGTGTGTCCAGTGGGTCATTCCTGGGAGGATAGCTGTGTTTACATCCTCCGGAACAGCTACACTCTACGTTTATAAGCGATGGCAACGGCCTTGGCGATTTTTTTTTTTGGCGCACTTCTAAAGTCGCTAAGGAAAGAATTATTTCCTAACTCTTTTTCTGTCACAATTTTTTTTCTTTTACAATACAATTTATAAACACATTTCAGAACGTTTTGAAAAGTATATTTTTAAAAAACTTTCACAAAAAGTAGTAAGCGTAAGCACATATCAAAACACATTTGTGAACCAGCAGAGAAACTAAGCTACGAACGTTGGGTAAGAATACCCTAAAACTTATCAATTACACTAAATACAGTGGGCATGTTGAAAAAAAAAAGGATTTACAAAATAAAAAGCAAGAAATAATACAACCTGATAACGTCAGAATTCTTTCGTAAAAAAATAATTAAAACGAAAATGGTCAAAAAAACAAAACTCTTAATCCTTTCGTGAAAACTATTATAATAAAATAAAAATTCCCCAACTTTCAAAATACAAATAAATGGACCAATAGTATCACAGAAAACGATTTAAAAGGACCAATGCAGTCAAAGGATATTTTTAAAACAAAATAATCAAAGGGAGTAAAGAAATAATTTCAAACGTATCAATTGAATCAAACGATTTTAACGGATTTTGGAAGAACTTTCTAGAATATTCAAAATTAAACTTTGAAGTTTCCGTTTGCCGAGGTTGCCATGAGAACCACAACAACAGAAACGAAAGATGGGTTGCCTTAATTTATCGTAACTGGCTACTAGAAGTGCGCCAAAACAATAGCCAAGCCGTTGCCATCACTCATAAACGTAGAGTGTAGCTGTACCTTTGATGGTAAATAGAACAAGAATAGGGAATTTGATAACATAATATTGGGTACAGCTTCAGTCTACGTTTATATCGGTGGCAACGGTCTTGGCGCTGTTTTTTGGCGCACTTTAATTTTAGCGAATTATGGCATGTTAAGGCAATCTATCTATTACGTATCCGCAAGAATGCTTTAGTACTAAAGATACTCAGGATATTTGAATAATTAATTTATTATTAGATCGAATCTCTCTACATGAGCGTATAAGCGTGTGGCTGCGTTACCAAGCGTGAACATCAACGCTGTGGCGGTAGTGTTCGTCCTTCCGAGTAACATATGTTATATACAGTTAATGGTGGATACATAACATCCTTCCCCCCTAAGTTATGTAGTCTTTCAGCCAGGTAAGTGGATATTTGTCTGTACTAAGTCTGGATGGAAGGACAGCAGTACTTGTATCATCAGGGACTGGTGTCCGGACTTCCACAGGAACAGCTTCCCTTGAGTCGAATCTTCCTGCAGGTTCTGGATCTAGGATATCTGTTGGCTCTGGACCTTCATTTCTTCCAGATGGTTCTGTGTCTTTGTCGTCTCTTAACAGGTTTGACATTAGTGGTAGGGGTAATGGGTCATCTGATGGATATGATGAGCTACCCAGGTTTGTCATATGCTGAGGGACCTCTTGCCGTCGTCTTACTTGGTTAATGTGTCGCTTCCACACTAATCTAATCTCTGCATCTTGAGTAGGTTTTGCAAAATCTGGGTGCAGTCTGTCCAAATAGATTTTCAAATGGCGGTTCATTAACAGTTCCGCTGGAGAAACGTTTGTAGTCGTGTTTGGTGTTGCGCGTTGGGCCAAAAGGAATGAGGTCAGTCTGGAATTCCAATTTCCAGAGACAATTCTTCATAGAGCGTCTTTCGTTGTTTGCACCATACGCTACGCTTGCCCATTTGATGAAGGGTGTCTTGTGGCAATTAACACATGGCAGATTCCATTTTTAACCAGGAATTCTTCAAATTCAGATAAAGTGAACCCGGTTCCATTATCTGACACTATGGTGTTTGGGATGCTGTGTGTGCTGAAGAGCTTCCTCAATCACACATGCCAAATCTGTGGATGACACTCGAACAACTTCAAGCCATTTTGAGTAGGAATCCACGACGATGAGAAATATGCATCCTTGAAATGGTCCAGCATGGTCAATGTGAAGCCTTGACCATGGTATCTTAGTGTGCTCGCATGTCCCATGGGTCTCAGGAGGGACATGTCGAGTTTGTTGGCAAATGTTGCACCCATTCACTGTCTCATCATTTTGCTTATCCATATTTGGCCACCCCATGTAACTCTTAACAAGACTTTTTGTTCGTACGATGCCTTGGTGTGAGTCATGGAGAGTGGCCAACATATGTTCTTGGGTATTATAACCCTGCTTCCCCAAAGGAGACATCCTTTGTGAGCTGAGATTTCAAGTTGTTGTTGGAAATAGGGAGTGAAGTCTACATTTGGTTTTTCTGTTGGCCACCCCTTCAGAGCCCAGTTGAGTTCTCGGGCTAGGACAGGATCCTGGGTGGTCATACGTGCAATACCATTAGCTGCTAGAGGGGGCTTGTCTAAAGCCTCAAGGAGTAATACTTCGTTGGGGACAGTATCACTATCAATCATCTGTGGGTCAGGTAAACGACTAAGTCCATCTGCATTTGAGATTGACTTGCCTGGTTGTGTTATGCCTCAAACGACATAACACTATTTCAACTTTAAAGCCGCAGAAAAAAGATTATCTGATCATCGATTAAATTTCATTATCTGCTGCGTCACGAACGCTGACGCAGCAGATAATAAAAGCCCGCGCAAAACGAGCACTCGCTCTCTTCGACCTTTTTCCCGACCGCCAACATGTGCTAGAAGCACGTTCCGTCGCGAGGCCTTAGTGCAACTATACTTATGGATCCTTATCGTTAAGTATTTATTTTTTCTTTTCACTCTGCAGAGTATAGAGTGGTGTATTTAATTGGACGAAATGTCCCAACACCACTCTCCCAAAAATTCCACGTAACTATTATTTTTTTTCGCGTTAATTCTTAGCCGTACTTTTCCTTAGCGTCCCTTGCCATTTTCCCTTTTAAGTTATCGAACAATTTGATAATTTATTTGTGTTTTCATTTTCATGTAACCAATAGATGTGTCGTAATTCCTTTTTATTGTGTCAATCAACATTAGTTATATTTTAAACCTTAGTTATCTTTTGTGTTTTTCCACGAATTCTTTTGGTGACTTTTCGATCACATTTTGCATGTCATGTTTTTATTTTTTCAGTAAACTTTTCATAATTAAGATATCGACATCTCCTAATCGATAATTCATGTACAGTGTTCAATTAATGTTTCTATTCAAAATTTAGTTACCACTATGCGATCCAAAATTGTCTTAGTTATGTTCCTTTATTTTCAAACCTTTTACTTCTTTCATTTAATTTAATTACTACTCGTAAAAAGGACATAACAGTTGGTACACTAGATGATAATCATACAAGCTTAGTGTTAGGGACCATCGCTGCATTCTTGGGGACAGCATGGTTGGAGTTGACTTATCACTGGCCAACAGGCCTAGCAAAGGCTTGTGGTCACTTCTAATTTCAAATTTTTGCCCATAGAGGTAGTTGTGAAACTTCCTAACACCTTGTATGATAGATAGCTAGTGCCTCTTTCTTGGTTGGTGTAGGGGCTCCTTGAATTGCTTTTATTTTATCCTATGTAGGTTGGATACCTTTCTCGTTAATTTCGTAACCTAAGAATTCAATGCTTGAGGCTCCAGTTATACACTTGGTTTAGGCGCAACCCAGCCCTAGAGACACGATAAAGAACTTCACGAAATCGCTTGGCTAGTTCTTCTAGTGTTGAGCCCTTGACCAATAAATCATCGAAGTATGTCAATACTCCTGGTATGTTTGAGAGCAATGACTCAATAAACCGTTGGAATATTCCTGGGGCTGTGGAAATTTCAAACTGGAGGCGGTTGCATTTGAATGCTCCACGATGTGTCACAATTGTTTGTGCCATAGCAGACTGTTCATCCACAACTAATTGCAGGTATGCTTGGGACAAGTCGAGCTTTATGAAGTGTCGACTTCCTGTTAATTCTGCAAGTATTTGATTAACGGCAGGCACTGGGTATGGATGAGTACCTAATGCTTTGTTGACTGTGCATTTGTAGTCACCACATAATCTAATTTCACCATTAGATTTCAGAACAGGAACTACTGGAGTTGTCTCACTTCTTTCTTGTGGAGTGGCATAACTGATACAGTTCCAGATCTTCTGATCTCCCTCACATGGGAATTAGCAGTTTCTGCTGCCAGGGACTTTTCATTGAGCGAAACTCTGGGATGTTTCGGAGAGCAGTCGGCGTTGGAGACCATCTCTCAGTCCGCACACGAATCTGTCTCGCAGCATGAAGTCCAAAGAGTTACCGAAATTACAATGTTCTGATAACTTCCTAAGTTCCGCGACGAATGCACCCACGCTTTCTCCCGAGTGTTGATTTCTTCGATAGAAGAGGAACCTCTGAAAGATTTCAGAAAGTCTCGGCGAGAAATGAGCCTTGAC
Source organism: Metellina segmentata (assembly GCA_947359465.1). Lineage (NCBI taxonomy): Eukaryota > Metazoa > Arthropoda > Arachnida > Araneae > Tetragnathidae > Metellina > Metellina segmentata. The sequence continues at coordinate 49,649,930 of OX375875.1, forward strand.
GAGTATAATTAGCTCGTCGTACGGCTTCGCCGTAGGACTTTCGGAAAACAACAAAGAACGGATGATTGTGTACATTTTTGGCCCGCACACACTAAAAAATATCACCCTTTTCTTCGTTAGGTCAGTAATATCATTTGCCCGCAAAAAGGATTCCAAGCTCTTTGGACCATATTTGGAGTCCCATGCTGATGGATCCGAAACGCTGAAAGGTTCCAAGCTGCCGAAAGTAGCCATTCTTGCTTCTCAAAGTCAATTATATTTTATGTCCTTGGCAGAATCGTGGGCAGTATTCAGAGGCCTACCATCTGAGTGTAGTATCATTACTTAGCTTGCGGATTGTTTACGTATCCCATCCTCGTCGCCAGTTTTATTACTTATCCGCAAGGATGCGTTAGTACTAAAGATACTCAGGATATTTGAATAGTTAATTTATTATTTGTTCGAGTCTACATGAGCGTATAAGCGCGTGGCTGCGTTACCAAGCGTGAACATCAACGCTGTGCCGGTAGTGTTCGTCATTCCGAGTAATAGATAGGTTCTATAACCTATATAATATATACAGATATTATATAGGTTATAGAGATAGGCTAAGGCAACCTATCTGTATAACATTATTTAGGTTTTTATGGCCCCTCGGGCAACAAAAAATTTAAATTTTGAATATTCTTTTTCAAAATCTTTTAGACTGTTGATTTTATCGGTTCGTTTGAAATAATCCTTTCCTTAGCTACTTCAGAAGTGCGCCAAAAAAACAACAACGGCAAAACTATTGCCACCGCTATAAACGTAGACTGAAGCTGTACCTATTCTTAGGTAAAGGTTTTTCGCAAAAATGTTTACTGTATAAATCAAATATAACTTTTTTATCCTTAAAATTTTGATTGAGGTAAAATGCAGGGAAGCCATTTAACTAAACGCTTTTAAAAATTGAAAATTTATCAATTATTTTTTAAAAAATTTCATTACTCACAGGTATTTGAAAAAGCACATAAAGGGATCTAAATTTTGTGTGAAAGTCGAGAATTTAGTAAAATGTTAAGTTGTGTTTTTCTTAAAGGTTCCATGGCCCGTTTTGTCGTTCTAGTATGATGTTAATTTTTAATTAACTAATTAATAATAAATTAATTACCAATTTAATTAAAGGCTCCAATGTTTGTCCCTTGTGAATGAATGAAAATAATAAATGAACAAAAGATTAATCGAAGAAAATTTTCTTAAGATCTTTGAAACTCATTGCATTAAAGATTCCGCGAAATGACAATCACTGATTTAGTTGGGTAGATAGGTATTTATGTCCAGTTCGGGTCTCCCGTCGCATTTATGCCGGAGACTGCTAACTCTCTCTTTTCTTTCATGTGCCTAGCAACTGATGACAATCTTGTACTAGAAGTTGCGTAAATGTATACCTGTGTGTCTAGCAACTAACGAAAGTCTTGAATTTGAAGTTGCGAAAATGTATAACTCTATGTGGCGATCTGTCATTGATGTAGCCAAATTATAATTTCTGTGCGGTACTTGTACCAAATGCCGCATAGGCATAATGCATCTTTGTGGTGAGATGTACACGCTACTGTCTGTTTGGGGCACCCGAACGGACGGTTGGTGGTAGCCTTTAATGTCCGGGAAGACTGTCCGAAGGGATAATAGTAAGATGACAGGGCTAAGACCCAAGATCCGAGCGAAATGATTGGGGGAGGGCTCTGCGCACTTGGGACGGTGTGCATCCTAAACCAAGTAACGGTAACTCGATTATCAGTTTACGTCGACGATGCTTGGAGTCCCTACGTTGATGATTAGATGGTTCCAAGGAATGAAGAGTGGCGGCCCCCTCCACTCAGACCGCGGCTCTTTCAGAAGATACCAAAGGGACCCCATAACTCCGCTGATCGTGGGTCTATTCATGTAGGAGGAATACGTCAGTCTCTAACGTGGCCAAACCGCTCTAGCCAGCAGGCTATCGGTTTGGATCGCAGGAACTGGCACAGGGCAATGCCGCTGTTCCTGCGGTCAAGTAGTGACAGGAACCTCCTTAGGTGCCACAAGGAAACTAGCGGTGTCTCGGGATCACTCCCCGGCTGCCCTAGGCTAATACCTGTACGCTAACGAATGAAGGCTATCTGGTGGACGGCACGGGTCTGCAAAACTCCAAAGATGATGGGGCCGGTACTGCCCACGGCACCGGATTAACAAGGAAGTGGTGGCAGCCTGCTGTTCCACTGGGCTACTCAGGAATGTCGATAGGTTCCTAGGAGATGCCTGGGAGCGCGACTTGAGGTATCCGTCGACACGAATAAATGAAGAAAACTCTTCCGGCTCAAACTCATGACTTTGGTTGATTGATATGAATGAGCTGGACCACTTAATCCTGCGTATACCACCTTGGTTGGCCACATCCACTCCCCGTAGCACGTGTCCCAGGTGGACGAAGGCTTTTCAAACGGCGAGTCCTAGAACCTTCCTCTCAAGTTTCTTATTAGAGGTTCTCACTAGCCTTCGGCTAATCCGCTGTGAGTTTTGAATAACTCGGTACGGACGGGTCTGCTTCTACTCGAAAGAGAGAGAGAGAGAGAGTGCGTCGTACTGGAGCAACACAATGGGTCACTGATGACCGATTCTAGTTGGGAACTTTGAAAAAAACTAGGTGAAACCCCTCAATAGCAAAAGAATGCAAAACGTCTTGTTTTACATGAAAATGTTCGTTTCGAGATGGCAGAACGGAAAGGTCAAGTCCAGTCCACAACAATCGCCCCAAACCCCATTTGTTAAATTTTTGCAGGAGTGGAAAATATCTTTTGAAACAAAAAAAAAAGGTTGGTTTTTGATTAACCTTGTAACTAGTACAATATAACGGGCTATTGACGACGGTCCGAGAGCAATCACCTTGTCTTATGGATCCGAGGATCGTTGTTACCGATCCGAGGATCGTCCACGTGATTTTGAACCACGGTCAGATGACGAGGCAACACCTGAGCAGAAAGACTTGAATTATATGACTTCTATATAATAATTTATATCACCTCTCTGGATTAGAGGACCGCACACTAGCTAGATACCGCACCACGTAAAGAAAAATAATAATTACTGCATCAGCTGGAAATAGCCAACATCCAACAACGAGCATCGGAACGTAAACACTAAATAGATGGTTGTATACTTTAAGATTCCAGATATTGAGTTTGGGGATATTTCCCGGTAATTCGTTCCTCTATCTTTTCTTGAGAAAAAGTATCACTTTTTTCTTTGATCAAAAATTTTTTGGTTTCAGATACTCTGAGAACCAATCCCAAATATCACTACAGGTACTACCTATGTGCCTGTCTCCATTCCTTTATTTGAAGCTTACAAAACTATAAATGAGCTCAAAATTGCGAATTTTATCTTTCAGAAAATGGGGAAAATCCGCCACTGTAGATACAAGTATCACTCTTCAACACCTGGATCAATTGTTCCGGATTCAACACCTAAGCCCTATACATATCCACAAAATTCGACCCTCATAGATTCATACCCGAATGAGGTTTGTGTTTTATTTTTTAGTGTCGTAACTTATTAAAATGCCCTAGGTTGTGGTAATTAAATTGAGGTTTGTTTTTTTAAGGCCCTGTATGAATTGCATTAAAAAAGCACATCGTCAAAATTAGCTAGAAAAAAATTCAAGGGAATTCTTTTTATTGTCTTGTTATGAACATGGAAAACACCGTGTTGATTTTAGTTTTTCTTGTGTAAAACCTTTATGTTAAGGTTTCTTCATCTATATGAATTTTAAATTATGCTTGCTGTAATGGATTTATCCGTTACGCTTTCAACCCTTGAGTTGTAGGCAGCACAGGTTTGATACCTCCTTGGTTGTATTTCTGTCTTTTGCGTCAGTAAAAGTTTCCTTGTGCATCTGTATGTTCCTTACTTGGCATTGTCTAGTGTTTGGACCAGCTTGGCCAAATATGGCTTTTATGCCATAAAACTCAATGCAACAACCATCCCCTTGCCCTTTTTCATATTTTGTTGTCATTCTGTATCAAATTGCTTATGCTAAATGAAAACATTGGGTTTACTACAGACTTTTTCAGACTATTGAATTGGTATGTCTGTATTTTACTTATTTGTAGTAGTAGCAAAACTTCAATTTATACTAGACTAGCCACTGCGTTACTAGCCCGGCGTTGCCCATGCCCGTGGTGTTGGTTTGCAGGCAACAGCGTATTAAGTTGGTGTAAAATTTTCCGCAGATTTCAAATACGTTGAAATTTTTACTATATCTCTAACGGTCTAGGAGATAGAAAGAAGAACTTTGACTTCAGTTAAAAGATTTATCATCTGGCTAGGAAATCAATCGCGAAAAATCAAAGCGGAAATGAACAAAAATAATTTTCTGTGGATGAAAAAAACTTGCCATGGTTCCAAACCCTGACTGCAAGGTCACATGAGTAGAAAAGTTTTCAGTGTTTGAAAACCTATGGAGAATAAAACTATGAAATTCTTTTAAAAATCTTCCAGATTGAATTTTAAAATTCGTCGCAACCCAAAAATTGCTAATAATTCGGACTACCTGTGTGGCAAATCTCATTGCTGTAAGTGCCATAGAATCATCAGGATTTTGCGGCCCCAAACAAACTCTTTTATAACAGTAGAGATGAAACTAACATCAACAGTTATTTTTATTTATGTTTTTTTTTTTAAACTCTAAATCTATTTTGAGACAGCTAGGCTTTCGAACTAACCTGAATACATCCCTGCATGATACGAAGTTCACGTTGTGGAAACCATAAACCAAGTCCTATAAACCAATGCCCAAACAGTATACTGGATCTTTAATCAAATTTCATTATTCTATTCTTTTTGTCATTACAAAAGTAGCATAAGTCATGTGTTAACAAATGTGGCATTTGTTGTTATGCACTTTTGATCATACCTATCAGTGCTGCACATAAAACTCGCTCTTCACTTGAACAAAATTGGAAAAGACTAGCTGTTTTCAAACTTCAAAATTATTTTGAAAATTTGTACGTTTTTCTTTTTAGGAGCAGGGACCTGTGCAAATACAGAATAATATATTTCGGAACATTGCAATTCCTCCTAGTGTCTTGAAACAAGAATTGCCACATACATCTCATACTTCTTCACTTCGAAAGAAAAAGAAATCACTGACAATAAGAGAGTCATTTCCATTGTCGGTGGATGTCAAACAAATGCTAATTGAACAGAAAAAGCTTCCTAAAAAATCAAGGTTAACTGTTGCAAAAGGTGAGACTTTTTTGTATTGGTTTTCAAAATTTATTAGAAGTTTAAATTAATTAGTATTTTCTCTTTACATAGGTTTTCACAACTTGTGTCTCCCTTAGGACTTAAAGCTGTAGTTCCAGTCTTAATGCCTTTTATCCAAAAAGGAACATATAGTGACAAACAAATATTCAGGAGAGCCTAAAAAATTGGACTGCAGTGGGAAATTCCATGGTGTCAGACGTTAAAATCAGACATAAATTTCTTACGAAAATCTGGTTTTTGGTTTATAAATTTCAATTAAATTATCAAATTTCTATACAAGGCACTTATCATATCACACTTTGTCAGAAAACATTTAAAACAACATTTCTGAATGTTTCAAATCCTTGAAAAAAAATGTTTAAATAACGGGTATTTAATGTAATCACACAAACTGGAAATCTGACGTACCAAATTAATTCTCAAAAGTCTTAATTGGTTAATTTTATCATTTTAAACCAACTATTATCAAAAGTACACAAAAGAATGCTATATGTTTGACCTTTTTCTATTTATTTAGTTTATTATTATGTTTAATATTATTTATTAGTTTAATATTACAAATTTTTATTCCGATGTTGAACGTAAACTGTATGAAAATATTGGTGTCAGATATAAATAAATTGATCTTAAAAGCGACAAAATCCAAGTATAAATTCATTTTATTGAGAAAGATTATGTTTGCATACAAAATGCTCGATTTTAAATAGATTTTCTGAATGCAAATTGTTCCCTGTTGGAATGGGTACATTTTCTATATCATAATACATTTTGTTCTCATGCTGTGGCCATTTAAAATAGGATTCAATTGAAGATTGATGCATCACCTCTACTTCTTACCATGTACCTCAGTTATACATCCAGGGAAGTGTTTAACATTATATTTAACAACCCAGACATTAACATTTAAAGTTGAAATATGTTGTTCCGTCAGACTATTTTCTTCAGGGATGTGCTCATCACTTTCTTCTTTGGTAATCTTAATAATTAATAATGATTAATTTTCTTAAAAGTTGGTGCATTAGATATGTCGGAAGTTAGCACCAATTACTCCCTAAGGGTTTAATGTAGTGCACAGAATGTATATTAGGTATTAGCCACTGCGTGGCTAGCCCGGCATTGTCCATGCTGTAAGTTTTGAATCTGGTGTAAAAATTTCCACAGATTTCAAATCCGTTGAAATTTTTAATCTATCTTTAGCGATTTCGATTTTACGAAAAAGAATTAACAATCCCAGTCAAAATGTTTTTTATTTTTTGCTCTCATTCCCTGAAATGGAATAGGACTGGAAATGTAATCTTGTTTCTTTTTTTTTTTTTAACGCGAAGGGCAGAAGATGCAATCTGTTTCACGTGACGTCACAATCTCTTGCGAAATATAAAAGATATTCAATTAAAATTTGTTATTTATTTAAAGAAAATCATATTTTTAGGTATTGATCTAATGTGAAATTTTCCGCAGATTTCAAATCAGTTAAAATTTTTACTCCATCATTAACGGTCTAAGTGATGGAAAAAAGAACTAAATAACTCCAGTTAAAAGTTTATTTGTTTTTTATCGTCTGATGGAAAATCATATCTCCGCGCAAATGAAAACAGAAACAAAAAATAAATTTAGAATCTGATCTTCTATGCTGTTGCATACAATATTAATCAAATTTCATTAAATTAATTTTAAAATGTTCTAGATTAAATTTTAAAATTCGCAGTGACCCAAAAATTGCAAAAAGTTTGGACTACCTGTGTGCCAAATCCCATTATTGTAAGTGCCATAGATTCGTCAGAACTTTGCGTGCAGGAAACAAATACAGACAAACACTTCCTTTTATTATATTAGACAATGGTTTTAAAACTAGTGTTGGCTGAGATCACTATTGGGATAGTTTAAGAAAGAAGGGCTAAGGCGCTAACATCGAAAGACTAAAATGGCAAACATTTTAATTACTCTTTTAAAATGGCAAATATGTTAATTCCTCTTTCAACATAATATTTGGTTTTACAAGGTCTATACTTAAAGGATCCAGCTATTGTTATAATGTAAACAGTTTCCTGGACATGGATACAACTCAACTTTACAGCTTATTAGAGGAGACATTGATGTGTGTGATTGACATTGATGTTCTGTGAGAGTGATGCATTCACTATGACCTTGTGGCAACAATCATTGGGCAAATTTCAGGCACACTTTCGCGCCCTGCTGTCTTCCGACAGCTCTGCGCGAAACCAAGTATAAAGTCGCGCATGCTTAATTTTCTCTTACTCACCTATTCAAAAATGTAATTTCCGTTCTAGATATCTTTTCTCGAGAGTCTGAATGTCAGACCTTTTAGAATTTAATATTTATCATTGTTAACAGTTATGTTTGAATAAATTGTGTTGTCTTGTTCCTGGGATGATGTTCTTTTTTGGGGCAAAGTTTATAACATGCGGGAGTAGCATAGAATAATCGATTGCTGCTAGCCAGTATTAGAGTTAGGGTCCTTCCTAAAGCCAGAGCAGGAACATCCACAAAAACTGTTCAGTTGTTTAAGAAAGCTTTCGAGCATGATGCAATGAGTGCGGTATAAGTAAAAATGTGATTCAGCTGCTTCAAAAAGGGCTATAAATCTGTTGAAAGTTGTCCATGTTGTGGTAGATCTTCAACAAGCAGAACACCTTAGAATGTTCAATGCGTACGTGTTGCAATCAACAAAGATTAATGACTCAGCAAAGAATTAGATAATCTGGGAATTCCAAAAAGTATTGTGTTAAAGATGTTGATGTAAGAGCAAGATCTTCAAAGGAAATGTGTAGCAGCAGACATTCATCATGGTTAGCACTGTGCTTTTTGTTAAGACATTGTATCAACAGGTAGCTCAGTCCCCTTACAGGGAAGCTATTTCAGACCATTGATGTGATTAAGGAGAAGGTACAATGGATTTTGCAAAGTGTTTCCAAACTGGAAGAAGGGTGTGAGATCCCAAAATGCCTACTTTAAAAGAGACTAGGTTGTACAATAGATAGAAATTTAGATTACACCAAATAAGAAACGTGAAGGGAAATTTTAAAAATTGCCTACGATTTCAACTGATAGAAGGAAGCGGGTTCATCCTTTCCATCAACTGTATAAATGTCATAAAATGTATTGTAAATTCATCAAAATGCAAATGATTGAATGCTATTAATTTGTTATAACTAATTACAGTGCAATTAATTTAAACTAGGGGGCCCGCCCCTGCTTGCTGACTCTCACCAACCTCCGGTTTATCGCCCCCAGGGGCATTCCTTCTTTAGGTTTGTACGGGCTTCACAACCCCGGGGTACCTGAGTGACCTTTTCTCCCTTTCGTTTTTCTCCTCCTCTACGCTTTTGCTTTTTCTTCCTCCCTCATTGTGGTTGCCTTTTCGGAGGTGAGGGCTCCCCTTGAGAAGCTGTTCGCCAGTCTGTGCTTTCAGCTCCTCTTGGGGATTATATCACCCACGTGTTTGCCGTGCGTGGAGACCTGTGTCTTCGGAAAGGGTGATCCTGGTGATTGAGGGACAACATAACGCCCCAATACATTGCTTCGGCTCCTGCTTCGAATAAACAGGCGGTGTACTTTGGTCCCAGTACATTGATCGGCTGGTGGGTATATCCTGCTAGGACTAAGGACCTGCTCACCAACTAGCTCCTTAGGGCAGTCATAGAGGTGAGTTGGGTCCGTATAGTCCCTGGCTAGCACCGGTGCAGAAACCTGTATCCCCTCGTTGGACTCCATGGTGGGTGGTGCCGCCGGGGACTGAACATCTATTTCTCAAACATTAATAACCCAAAATCTACTTCTCCTTCAGTGGAGCAAATATGTATTTATAATAATGAAAAAAATATAACAGAACAAAAAATTTTTGTAATAAAGAGTAACGAGGGTAACCTTAAAAATATATCTGCTATTTTACTTCATAAAACAATATTAGGTATGGTTGGAGAGACTAAAAACATAAAAAAAACCCTAGCAGGAGATGTACTTGTTGAAGTTTTAAATAGAACACAAGCTTTAAATATAATTAAAATAAAATCTGTCGGTCCAATAGGAGTAACTGTTACACCCCATAGAACTTTAAATTCATCCAGAGGTGTTATATCGGAATCAGACTTAGTTCATGATACAGAACAAGACATCTTGGAATCCCTATCCGAACAATATGTAATTAACGTCAAAAGAATCACAATTTCAAGAAATAATCAGAAAATACCCACTAAACACTTAATATTAACTTTCAGTACACCAAGCATACCAAAACACGTTAAAATAGCATACATTAATTGCCCAGTGAGACCTTTCATTCCAAATCCTGTCCGTTGTTTCAAATGCCAAAGATTTGGCCACTCTTTCATGTCTTGCCGCGGCAAAGAAACCTGCGCAAAATGCTGTAGTACAGAACATAAGACCGATGTCTGTACTACATTGTCCCTTTGCTGTGTGAACTGCAAAGGTGACCATCCAGCTTTTGCCAGGTCTTGTCCTAAATTTGTTTCTGAAAAAGAAATTCAAACAATTAAAGTGCAACAAAACATATCATTTCCGGAGGCCCGAAAAATTGTTAACGATCGCACCCCGAAACCTGGAATATCTTACTCTACAATAGTAAAAAAAACCTTCAAAACTAGCTCTACTCAAACCGATACAACTGTGTCTAAGCCATCTGATCAAAATAAAACTTCATCGAACCAATATATAACGCCTTTTTCTAAAGCATCAGCTACAACCTCATCAAATACAGAAAATATAAACCAATCAAATCGATCTGTAAATACCTCTCTTAAGAGAACCATACCACCTGGGAAAAATAATATTAAAATAGCAAGAAATTCTTCTCAAACCTCTCTACTGCCTAGATCTGGATCTAGCACCACTATGTCAGGCCAACCAACGGGCCAGTTACAGTCTGATGTTTCATCCAGAAACGTAATAACCGATCCTTCTACCAGTGACCTAATAAATCTTTACAACAGCGAAAGTGATATTTCCTCTGTAGAGAGTGATGGCTTGGAGACTTCGCCACCCAAGTCCAAAAAGGATCTTCGGCAAGACAGATCTCGTCCTAGGACGAGAAAACATAAGTAGTTTCTTCTTTTCTTTTATCCTTTATTTTTATGGCTTCCTTTCTTTCCTGGAACTGCCGGGGTTTTCGACAAAAAATTGATGATGTCAAAGACATCATAAACAACCACAAGCCAGCTGCAATCGCCCTCCAGGAGACCTTTTTAAGAAGCAATGATTCCACCAACATTCACTATTTCACTACATTCAGAAAAGATTACGATGATGGCCATAGAGCATGTGGAGGTGTTGCATTGCTTACCTCCCATGACTTTCCAGTAACTCAAATTAACTTAAAAACAAATCTCCAAGCTCTTGCTGTAAGACTTCACGTAAATATTTTAATAACAATATGCAATTTATACTTACCTCCTAACACCCGTATTGCCACTTCTGACTTAAATAATTTAATAGATCAACTTCCACAACCATTCATCATACTTGGTGACCTAAATGGCCATCATATCCTCTGGGGCAGTTCAGACATTAATCAAAGAGGCAAACAAATTGAGAAACTAATAACGGACAATGATTTATGTATAATGAATAACGGCCAACCTACTTACTTTCACTCACCTTCACTTACTTACCATTCAATAGATCTGGCAATTTGCACACCTTCAATTTTGCCATTTTGGACCTTTTCTGTGGATCCTTACCTTTACAATAGTGACCATTATCCAATTAAACTTAAATATGAAGGCCAATACCAACCTCACTCTGTCAGCCAAACTAACTATATATTTGAAACTGCCAACTGGCCACTCTTTACTAGCCTCGCAGATATTTCCAACGCAGTAGAAATTGGTGACATCGATGAAGTAACTTTAAAAATAACAGATACAATTATAGCAAGTGCTGACGCTTCCATTAAAAAAGTAATTAATAGGCCTAAAAAACAAAAGAAACCTTGGTGGAATGAGGATTGTAGCTGTGCCTATCGGAAACAGAGGAAAGCCTGGAATATCTTCAATAGATACCCGACGAGTGAAAACTATATTTTTTATAAAAACACAAAAGCTGCCTTTCGAAAAATACAACGACGTAGTAAGAGGGATTCTTGGATGAATTATATCAATAGTATTAATAGTAAAGTCACTAGTAAACAATTATGGAACCGAATTAAAAGAATTTCTGGTGTTTACCCAAATAGACAGATTTCTATTCTTGAAAATAATAATGTAATACTATCGGCACCCAAAGACATAGCAAACACAATTGCTTCATGTCTTTCCGAAATATCCAGCTCCAACAACTACACTGAAAGTTTTAAGAAAATTAAAGTCGCATCTGAAAAGAATAAAGTTAATTTTACCTCAAACCGTATACTATCTTATAATTGTGATTTTACTTTTCCCGAATTGACAAAGGCTTTATCCTTAGTTCACAAATCAACTCCTGGCCCAGATAATATTAGTTACATCATGCTCAAACATCTTTCAAATAGTTCTTTAAATCATCTCCTTAAATTTTATAACAGAATTTGGAACGAACACACTTTTCCTCAGTCATGGAGATATGCTACCATAATACCCATACTGAAACCGAACAAAGACCCCAAGAATCCTTCGAACTACCGTCCTATAGCCCTGACAAGCTGCTTATGTAAAGTTCTAGAAAAGATGGTCAACGCTAGGTTGGTTTATGTTTTAGAAAAAGATAAATGTCTCTCTCCACTCCAAAGTGGTTTCAGAAAAAATAGATCCACTATTGACAACTTAGTCGCTCTCGAGACGGAAATAAGAAACTCATTTGTTCAAAATAAGCATCTCGTTTCGATTTTTTTCGATATCGAAAAAGCGTACGATAGAACATGGAGACATGGGATTTTAAGGGACATTTTTAAAAACGACATAAGAGGTAATCTGCCTATTTTCAAAAATTTTTAGAAAAAATATATTTTAAAGTACGGATTGGATCAATTTTCTCAGATGTTTTTATTCAAGAGGAGGGAGTGCCACAGGGCAGTGTTTTAAGTGTTACTTTATTTATTTTAAAAATTAATGATATTGTTTCTCAATTGCCTCCATCAGTGAAAGGTCTTATTTACGTTGACGATCTGCAAATTTCATGCGCAGCTAAAGATATTCGTTTAATTGAAAGACAACTTCAACAGGCCGTTAATAAAATCATTCATTGGACTAACGAAAATGGTTTCAGTTTCTCACCTTCCAAAACCGCGTGTGTTCATTTTTGTAAAAAACGGAATCTTCATCTTGACCCTGAAATATTTTTCAAAGATATTTTAATTAATGTTGTGGACAATTTTAAATTTTTAGGTATCATATTTGACAAGAAGTTGACTTTTCAACCGCATATTTTAAATCTACGCAAACGTTGCGAAAAGGCCCTCAACATATTAAGAGTTTTATCTAAGTTATCATGGGGATCTGATCGGAATTGTCTTTTAAAAATATATAGAGCATTAATACGATCAAAATTAGATTACGGCTGCGTGGTGTATGGTTCAGCAAGAAAATCTGCTCTTCAAACCCTGAACACTATCCACCACACAGCTTTACGTTTATGTTCTGGTGCCTTCAGGACTTCACCCGTAAGCAGCTTATATGTGGACAATTTTGAACCTTCTCTGGACTTAAGGCAACATTTGTTGTCCTTGGAATATTATTTTAGAATTTCCTCAATCCCTCATCACCCATTGCATACCATTCATCACAGTCCGTATTTAAAACGCCTCTATCTAGCTAAAACATCCTTCATCCCTACATTTCACTTAAGAATGCTGGATTTGATGAACGGATCCGAACTTTGTTCACTTGACGTTACCCAGAAAAAACTGTATTCTTTCTCTCCTTGGTTTAATCATTATTTTCAATTTCAAAACCCGTTCCAAAATTTTAATAAAGCAGATACCTCTGATGTTATTTACAAACAGCTTTTTCAAAACCATATACAAAAATACACAAATTTTATACAAGTTTACACGGACGGATCGAAAATGGCAAACTATGTTGGAGCTGCGTTCACTATTAGTCACTCTGTTCACAGTTTTAAACTTCATTCTTCATGTTCTGTTTTTACATCTGAAATCATGGCCATATATAAAGCATTGGAATATATATCTGATCATTGTCATAAAAATTGTATCATTTTCACTGATTCATTAAGCGTTTTACAGTCTTTGAAACATCCTGATCATGACAGTCATCCCATTGTTTTAGAATCACTGGAAAAAATTTATCATCTTTCATCCAAAAATTTTAACTTGTTATTTTGTTGGATCCCCTCTCATGTTGGGATATCTGGAAATGAATTAGTTGACAAAGCCGCCAAATCGGCCGTAAATAATTTTAATCATACTATCCCTTATCGTGACCTAAAATCTATCATTTACACATTTTTACAAGACAAATGGCAAAACGAATGGAATGAACAAACTCCATGCTTTAAAACGAAATATAATTCAATGGAAATCGCTACCTTTTAGAAGACAGGATGTAATTCTAACACGTCTCCGTATTGGTCACACGCGAATAACCCATAGACACTTCCTCCTCGGAGAAGATCATCCCATTTGTAACTACTGCATTTGTCCACTTACGGTGAAACACATTTTAATAGAGTGTTCTCATTTTAATTATCAACGTCTTAAATATTTTAAATCTTATACCTTGACTTTAGAAGACATGGTTGGGGAGAATCCTCATCCAAATATTTTTAGCTTTTTACATGACATTGGTTTTATCCATCACATATAATTTTATGTAGTATTCATTCATCATGTTTTTACTCATTTCACTTCATTATTATATTATATATTTGATTTTTTATCTTGAGTTTGGCATAATATGTCCCAAGAGGACTCAATGCCACAAAATCATATCCAATCCAATCCAATCCTCCGGTTTATCATTGATTCGGTGCACGAACCTTACTCGCTTTGCTCGCAATAATAAAAACGTGTCCTAGCAGAAGGAATTGTTTAGAAAATATGATATTCCAAAAAAATATTTTTCAAATATAAATTTGTAGTACTGCAGAAAAGTTATACAGTACCTCTGGAATCAGAACTCGAACAATTTGGAATTCAAATGAAAACTTTGAGCAAATTTTGACTCGAAATGTGAGCGGCGCTTTGGAAATCCAATACCCAGCCTGTTGTTTCTATATAAGCTACAACAGCTCGACTAATATATATATTTTTTCAATACAATTTCATCCGATAACGCTGTTTTAGCTCAGGATAGCACTCAGAATGAAACTACTCGTGGACTGTATAACAACACACTTTATTAAGATACTCAGTAAATGACCATTGCTCATCTGTTAATGCGGCTACATTCCCCGCATGACACGTCACTCCACAAGGGATCTTACTCAAACACTGACTCAATTCACACTTTTTCCAAAAGGTGGCGCTGCTGCAACAGCGCTTGCGTTTGGTACGGAACATTCCGCCCCACGTTGCAATGGTTACATTCAACCATTTAATTATACAATCATCTCAAAATATAAAAATAAAAATAGAACAAGTATGAAAAACATTGAACTACACATAAGAAAAAATACTAGTATAAGATTACACATTAACAGGTAAAATACAGATTTTTGCAATGGGCCTTTTGAAGACTCCAGACTGAGTTTTTACCTTAACAACTCTGACCCGTTTGTCATCACCGAAATAGAGCTCAATTATTCTACCTAATGCCCGTTTTTGAGGCGGTAGATTTTCCTCCTTGAGAAGCACTAGCTCATTGACTTTCACATTATCTTTCTCAATCATCCACTTGGACCTCTGTTGCAGATTATTTAGATACTGTACTTGCCATTTCCTCCAAAAAATTTGAATTATTTTGGCTAATTTTTTCCAGTTGGACAATCTATTGTCTTTAACTTCTATTAAATTTGGCTCTACAACAGTATTTAAGGATCTGCCGATTAGGAAATGAGCAGGGGTTAACACATCATACACATCAGTATCTGATGACAGAGGTACAAGCGGTCTAGAATTTAGGATGCCTTCTATTTGGGTAATGACTGTTAGGAATTCTTCATACGTCAGTCTGGAATTCGCCACAACTCTTTTAAAATGATACTTAAAGGCCTTTACACCACTTTCCCAGAGGCCACCAAAATTAGGAGCTCTAGGTGGGAGAAAGTTCCAGTCGATACCCTCAGTTGACATATAATTAGCAAGGCTATCGTCTGGTTTTACAACTAAGTTATGTAACCTGGAAAGCTCCTTATTAGCACCTGTGAAATTTGTAGCGTTATCCGAAAATAATTTTGAACACAGACCTCTGCGAGCCACAAATCTTTTTAAGCAAGCCACAAACGCCTCCGAAGTCAAATCGGTTACAATCTCGAGATGGATGGCCTTTGTAACTAAGCACACAAAGAGACACACATATATTTTATGAAAAACACCCTTTCTTTGATGTTTATATTTAATAAGGAATGGCCCGCAGAAATCTACTCCTGAGCAATTAAATGGGAAATCAGGAGTCACTCTCTCTTTGGGTAAATCACCCATTAATTGTTCAAATCCAATGGGTTTAACTCTAAAACACACAATACAATCATGCACTACTTTTCTGCACGATGCTTTACCCTGTACTGGCCAAAATTTTTGCCTAACATAATGCAGCAAAGCGGTAGGGCCTAAATGAAAATACCTCTTATGATACGATTCTAAAATGAGCTTAGTAAGTTTATGACTCTTTGGCAGGACAATAGGGAATCTACTGTCGAATTTTACATTAGCATGCTTTATTCTGCCGTTCACTCTGATTATTCCCTCTTTGCCTAAAAAGGGGTTTAAACATCTCATCTTACTTTTGTCAGGAACACTTTTTTGACGACTTAAACATCCGAGTTCCTCTGGGAACTCTCGACTCTGAACCTCTTTCACAATGAAGATTTCGCTCCTTTTGATCTCCTCTGAGCTCAAAGGTCCCAATTTCTTTTCAGTTCGGTTCCTCAGGTTGTATATAAATCTGAAAAGATAGCTCACAACATGCAATAATTTGGTGTAACTGTTACTAATACTAAATAACTCTTGGTGAAAGGAATTAGAAGTTACAGTAAGCACAGGTAAGTCACTTTGTTCTGAATGTTTAAGTTCAAACGTGAACTCGTCTCGTATGACTGATGTAGGA
This sequence comes from Metellina segmentata, assembly GCA_947359465.1. NCBI lineage: Eukaryota > Metazoa > Arthropoda > Arachnida > Araneae > Tetragnathidae > Metellina > Metellina segmentata. The sequence continues at coordinate 49,666,366 of OX375875.1, forward strand.
ATTTCGCGACTGGGATACTCCCGGTCAGTTAGGAAAGAAGGACCCTCGAACCACAGTTTGCTCGAAGTCAGCTTCACAGGGTCCATCCCTCTGGAAATAAGGTCCGCCGGATTGTTCTCGGAAGACACATGATGCCACTGTTGAACTGTTGTTAAGTCCTGTATCTTGGCTATACGGTTTGCCACGAACGTTTTTAGCAGGTAGGGCTCTTTCCGTATCCATGAAAGTACAATCATGGAATCACTCCATAAATAGATGTCACTTATCTTAAGATATAAGGCACTCTTCACTTTGGTTATCAACTTTGCTAAAAGAACAGCTGCACATAGTTCTAATCTCGGTATTGTAGCCCGTTTAAGAGGCGACACACGTGACTTGCTACAAACCAAGTTTACTTCTAAAGCTCCATTTTCTGATGTTGACTTGCAGTAAATGACACATCCATATGCAGACTCGGACGCGTCTGCAAATCCGTGAAGCTCAATATGCACTGATTTTTCTATCAATATGCACCTCTTAACACTCACGTTGTTTATTGCTGGCAAGGATTCGACGAAGTCTTGCCACTGTCGCGCTTCCACTTCAGGAAGTGGATCGCTCCAGTCTAAATTCAAGCACCACAGTTTTTGTAAAAATATCTTTGCTCTTGCCACCACCGGACCCAAGAGTCCAAGTGGGTCAAAAGTTCGCGCAATAGTGGAAAGAACTGATCTCTTCGTTGGCGGAACTACGTTTTCCAGCTGAATTTGGAAAGTAAAGTGGTCAATCGTAGGTTTCCACAAAACACCTAACGCCTTTGTCTCTTCTTGAAAATTGTAGCTACTGTCAGGCCCAGTTTGTAATTCAGGATTATTACTACACCACTTGTGTAGCATCATGCCTCCGCTCTTGAGAGCCTTTATTAACTCCGACTGAAGCTCCTTTGCTTCGCTCAGAGTGTCGGCACCACTCAGCACATCATCCATGTAGAAGTCTCTCTCCAAAACTGGTGAAGCTAAGGGATAATTCTCTTGTTGATCTCTAGATAATTGAAGTAACACCCTGGTTGCGAGGTAAGGTGCGCTTACTGTGCCGTACGTCACTGTTTTGAGCTCATATGTTTTAACTGGTTCATTCACTCCCTCCTTCCAAATAATTCTTAGAAGCTTCGTTTGGCTGGGGTCAATTAAAATCATTCTATACATTTGTCTAATGTCAGCCACAAAAGCATTAATATGCTTACGGAACCTCACCATTATTTCAAAAAGGTCTTCCTGATTAACCCCACCGTTATATTGTAAGGAGTTGAGTGAATTACCTACGGTTGTTCGTGAAGAAGCATTAAAAACTACACGAAGTTTTGTCGTACTTTTATCAGGGCGATAGACTCCTAAATGCGGTATATAGTATGTTCCCACTTGTTCCTCACACTCCGAAATTTCTTCCATGTGACCCAATTCCTCATATTCGCGCAAAAATTCCTTATATAATGCTAAATACTCAGGCTCTCTTAAAAAACGACTCCACAGCGAATTTAATTTTTTAAGGGCAATATCTCTGGATTTTCCTAAACATTTTGGATCCTCTTTTAAAGGCATTTTTACTATATATCTCCCCGTACTATCTCTCTTTACATTTTTCTGAAAATGCTCTTCACAAATCATTGCTTCTTTATTTTGGGGTACCTCTATCTCCACATTTTCCATTTCCCAAAATTTCTCCAAAGCTTCGTTTAAACCAGTATTATCCTGAATGAACCCACAATGTAAGTTTCCCTCAGTTGCAATAGGTATACTTCCACTAACTACATATCCAAAAACTGTATTTTGAAGAATCAAATTACTATTAGCAGGATAAATCTGACCTGGCCGTAACAGCTCATAAAAGATTTCAGCGCTCAAAAGCAAATCTACGCGACCTGGCACATTAAAGTTTTCATCCGCTAGTTTTACATATTTTAATTCTGGCACATTAACCTTAAGCATTTTTGACGGCATGAAATCCGTAATTCTGGATACAACCAAAAAATCTAACTTTTTCTCAAAGTTACCCTCAAGGTTTGAGATTGTAGCATTAACCACAGATTTAATTTTTGTGATTGTATCACCTATCCCGCAAACTGTCATATCAGTTTTCTCTCTTTTTAAACCGAGACTATTCGCACAGTCTGTCGTCATGTAATTATTCATAGCCCCTTGATCTAAAATAGCTCGTGACTCGTATAATTTTCCTCGATCGTCCCTCAATATACAATTCACAGTACTCAGCAAAACGGTTTTCGACTGGTTTATCACTCGCGTTGAGAGAACGGAATTGTTGTTTTGACTGCTCTCAAACGTCTGCGCAAAAGGAGAAAGGGATGATTCACTAACAGCTGTATGACCCCCTCCCCCACTTGGGTTCGAACGCAGGTCACGGTCACCCGCGCTGGGTTCACTCGAAGTACGCACATACTCATGGTTTCTAGGGTAATGCAACGAATAGTGATGCCGTCTCTTCTGCCCCTCTCGCTTACACAGATAACAAGAAAAATGGGATTTACAATTATTGACCAGATGCTTGCCCAGACAATTAAAACAGCAATTATTTTTCTTAATGACCTCCACTCTTTCAGAAACAGGCAAAACCATATAATTATTACATTTAAACAAAGGATGATTTTCGGGACACATAATGCATTTGGAACTTTTACAATCAGAAATAAATATTTTAGGCATATTTCTCGAATAGGATGTTTTAACGCTTTGATTATTATCCATCGCTAGTGGTTTTCCCCGGGACACAAAAAACAGGTCAATTTCTTTTGATAATTTTATCGGATCAAACCAGGTATCTGATTGCCTAACACTGATATGGGACGCGGTTTCTCTGTCTAATGTATGAAACAATTTGTCTGACACTATTAGCTCATTTAATTTTTTAAAGTCCGACACTTTCCTCAATTTTAAATAGTACTCCCAACTCGTAATCAAACGAGAAGCAAATTGCGTATAAGTCTCATTAGGCTGACGAGTTGTTTTTCGAAATTGTTCAAGACACGATTGAGGAGTTGGCTCAAATTCACGCAACACAATAGATTTGACTTTTGCATAATCAGTCAGCTCATCATCCCCAATGTAAGTGATAACATTGGAAGCTCTCTCCCCAAGTAAATTTAACAAAATTTCTGATTTATATTTCTCAGGAACAGCTTTCGAAACAAATGCTCGTTCTAAGGAAGCAAAAAAGTAACTCCAGCCTTCTGGCCTACTCGGAACTTTTATTGTCAACGTCCGAACACTCTTCATCAAAGAATCTAAAGATTCACAAATTTCCACTTCATTCTCAGATTTACTGTTTAGTTTTGTTTCGGCTCGGATTTTTGCAAGTTCAAGTTCTGCCTTGGCTCTTTCTAGCCTAAGCTTTTCGAGTTCCATTTGCTTCTGTTCCGACTCAATTTGTTTCTGTTCATTATTTTTGCGATCTTCGACAGTTGAATTTATCAATTCCGTGACCATTTGAATGTCTGATGCATAGTATTTATTACTTTTAATGAGCTCAATTAGCTGAATGACGGTCATTTTCTTATTTACGTCTTCACCCAACTCAGCGGCAACCTGCCTAAGATCTTCCTTTCTACAGTTATTAAACATTTTTCTTAGTTTTGATACTCAATACAAATAGCCTTCTCATACAAGTTCAAATTTTTCACTTACTTCACAGACACAAGCTTGCACTTTTTTATCCAGTTAACTCCGGCGTGGTAAGGACCAGATGTTTTAGCTCAGGATAGCACTCAGAATGAAACTACTCGTGGACTGTATAACAACACACTTTATTAAGATACTCAGTAAATGACCATTGCTCATCTGTTAATGCGGCTACATTCCCCGCATGACACGTCACTCCACAAGGGATCTTACTCAAACACTGACTCAATTCACACTTTTTCCAAAAGGTGGCGCTGCTGCAACAGCGCTTGCGTTTGGTACGGAACAAACGCTATAAATTCAATTGAGGCGCGAGACTTCGTGGTAAACAAACAATTGTACAGTGTTGCCAAAATGCTATAACAAATAACGTCTTTTTTGCATGCCACGTAAGAAAATTATCTATATAGATATTTGATTTAATTAGATTATATTTTTATGAGTACTTACAGTAATTGAAGCATAATTTTCATTTTAAGGAGCCATTTTGATTTATGTAAAGAGATCCATGGACCGAAAGAGTTTGAAAATGGCTGGATTGCTACATTTATTTAATTAATGCGTTATTAAATAGGTGGGGAAAACTGATGATAGTACTAGAACATGTTTTTAAAAAAATCTTGTTTTCATGTTTTACTATGAAAAAATAAATCTCATTGAATTTTTCATATAATAATTACCTCATTTATCATTTTCCATACAGTGGCTGCTATAAGGACAATGAGGAAGATGGAAAAAGACAAAGAAGTGATAGAGAAAAAAGAAGCTGTTCTGGGTGATTGGAAGTCTTTAAAAGACGCTTTATCCGAGACTAAAGCTTTATCTGAGACTAGAGGGTAAGTGTGGGATATACAGGGGTTGGACAAAAATATGGAAACACCTCGAGAAATGTATACTTGAAAATAATTGTTTATTCTACTGAAATGTGTAAGTGGGGCTGGTGTTTTCGCCTACTGACACTACCTATACAACGTCATAAATACGCTGCGCAGGTCAGTCATTGTTGGGGCACTGTTCTGTGAAGTTGTAATTGCATCATGTCAGAGCTAACAGACTTCAAACGTGGGCAAATTGTTGGAACTTGTCTGGTGGGTGCTTCCGAAAGCAAAGTAGCCGAAGTGTTTAGTATTTCAAGAGCAGGGCTGTAGTGGAGGGTATATGGTGGTTTACGCCGTATACCCTCTGGTTTGTCCAGAAAATTCTGTATACCCTCTGTTTTTTCCAGAAAATTCTGTATACCCTCTGTTTTTTATTAAAATCTACGAACACCATTTTGTTTTTGCTAGAAAACATTGCACGAAACATCACGTGAAACGCAGAAAGCTGTAAAAGCAAAATAATAATTTCTATTTCAAGATATCACCTTGGTACATAATTCCAAATTCGTACCTATTAATCAAAAGCAATTCATTCAAAGTATTGTTGATGGAATGAAATTCAGACTTTGTTCTGATGTTAATGAAGAAAATTGTCAACTTTTCAATGATATATCCATGCGTGATCCAGAAAATATAAATTCAGGGGACATTTGCCATGTAGAAAAGGAGATAAAAAGTATCTATTGACGTTTTGGTATAGATGAAATGTGCACTATTCAGAGTTTGAGGGACCAATGAAAACGCCCTAGTTGTTCCATAAAAATTAAAGCCTCTTTTAAGAGCAATGTAAATATTTCCATGTTTCACGGCCGTTTGCGATCTTGGTTATAGTTTAATGAATATTTACCCGGTCCTTAGAAAGGATTTCCTACATATATATAGACAAGTATTTGCGTGTGTACAAGTTTTTTGCCCCCCTTCCCATGGAAATTTTAAGTAGTAAGTACATGTTTCGCCTCCCCATGGTAAAAATTCTGCGGGTATCAAGAGTGTACCATACAAAGAGTACCATCAGAGGGTATACCATAGGGCCCTGCCTATACTAGTGCAGATTCGCACATGGTTATACCCTCTGATTTATTTACGACTACAGCATTGTTGAAGAGGTACTGTATCTAAGATTTATTCCACATATTTGAAAATCGGTGAAACGTCATTTGCTAAATCACAGCTCGGACGAAAGTGTGTGTTGAGGGGTTGTGACAGATGATCATTAAGGAGGATTGTGACTAAAAATTAGAAAACCACAGCTGCAAAAGTTACTGCTGAAATGAATGTCGTGCTCACAAACCCTGTGAGTACTAAAACAATAAGAAGGGAGCTCCATAAGCAGGGTATTTCTGGCCGAGCTGCAATTCAAAAACCCTTCATCAGTGATGCTAATACCTGTAACAGGAAAAAGTGGTGTTTAAGTCATAAAACCTGGAAACCTAGAGCAATGGAAGGTAGTTATTTGGTCAGATGAGTCTTGTTTCACACTTCTGGCCAAGTTTACATATGGTAAACTCCATCCCAAGCCTATAATACAAGCTGCTTGTTGCCTAGAGTGAAACATGGTGGGGGTTCTGTGATGGTTTGGGCAGCCATATTGTGGTTTTCTGTGCGCTCCATGATTACTCTGCAAGGGCACATTAAAGCCAAGGTTTATGTGAACATTTTGGCCAATCAAGTTCATCCCATAGTACAAACTTTATTCCCCAATAGTGTTGGTGTCTTCCAAGACAACAAAGCCCCTGTTAACACAGCTCATATCATCCAGGACTGGCACGAGGATGATTTGTCACATCTCCCCTGGTCACCAGACCCGAATATTATTGAATCTTTGTGGTCTACATGGGAGGGTAAAGTGCGTGATCGCTATCCACCACCATCGTTATCCTAACTTGCCACCATTTTGCAGGAAGAATCTTACAAGATTCCCTTAGCAAGCATACAGGAACTGTATTTATCCATTCCGAGAAGACTGCAAGCTGTTTTGAATGCCAACTGTTTTCCTACGCCATATTAGGCAAGGTTACATGGTTTTTTTTTTTAGATGTTCCCATATTTTTGTCCGAGTCCTGTATATAAAAAGGAATGAATATAATTGTTTTTCCTACACAGGTACTCTTCATTTGATGACTTACCTGTTTAATCACCAATGTTCAAGCTCAGGAATTCCCTTAGCAAATCACTCCTATTTTGATAATTAAGTATCGGGTAAGAACTGATTTAAATGTATCAGGATTGAGTAGCAGTTCTGTGATTCGCTTAACATTCCTAGCAACCATGGAAAAATTCAAAACCAACAAATACAGTCATTGTGGAAATCAAATCAGAAGCCAGAATGTTCTCATCATGCAATGTAATCAAATATAGGTTTTCGTATGTAGCTCAATCGAGACACTGACAAGTGCTGAGACAGTTTGAAACTCAACAAATTGCATGCCAGAATGTTCTAATCAAATGAAGGATTTTGCACATAACACTGTCCGGCTGCTGACACTGGCAAATGCAGCACGTGTTGAACTCAACAAATCGGATGCCGAAATGTCCCTGTTGCATATAGTGTTTGTGTTAGGCTCGCCTTGCTTACTCACTTGTCAACCTATCAGAGGACAACACCTCGTAATTTTGAAACACGGTCATTTAACGAGGAGCAGGTAGGTAGGTATTTTAATTAATGTTGCAACAGAGGAACATTATCTGCTATTGGCGGTGGTCCAGGATCAACTCCTGGAGGGAAAGAGCAGAGGACAACACCATGTAATTTTGCACCATGGTCAGATGATGAGGTCACACCTGAGCTGGCACCCCACTCTCCAAACTAGGATATATTTGGTGTCCACATAAACAAGCAACCAAAATTAAATGCCTAATTTGTCCGTTTTGCATGGTATATATTTGAAGTAAAGGACATATTTAGTTGATTACACAACTGCTCGTCTACTGTGAGATTCGCTCCAGGTTTGAATACAAGCAGTGTTGTTTATGATTAAGATATTCCAGATTGCTGATGTTAGAACAACTGTGTCAGTTTTCAGACGAATTTCTGATTTGAGATCAAATTGGAGGAATCTGAGTTTCCTAAAAGAGTCTCTTGGCATAGTCAAAAAAAAATGTGGTCCTCAAATATAGTTGACCATAAAGTGTTTAGATGATGTATTTCCCCTATACACTACTTGCATACATTATTGAAAATGAAGCATTAAGTTACTCTATAGACACTGACCAGGTATTTTTGACTAAATGACGATGAGCTTGCCAGGAACTAAGACCACTGTCTTTGCAAATGTTTCCTTTGTCACGAGTTCCTCTGCAACACATTTTGAATTCCACAACATCCTGCAGTCACAGAAGGTTCCATCACTTGCCAAATTGTGCTTGTCCTTGCAGATGAGCTCTAGATGTAGAAGGCTAGATTTGTTTCAGAGTTATCGTCATGAAGACGTACTGTCATTGCATATTTCATCTTGACAGTGAATTGGGCACTACGTTCCAAGCTAATTTACAGATTTGTTTACAATATTTTACTCTGGTTACTTCTCTGCTGTGCCCATATCCACTTCATTGGGGATTTTTGTTATTGAAAGGGCTGAAAACTAGTTTTGGCTTCATCATTAGAACTGCCTTTTGCTGCTTTCTGCCTTCATTAGACAGAAAATATTCCTTGTTTTCAGAACTGCTAGTTTTGTTATTTCCAGAATCTATTTTATCTAACCTTTGCAATTATCTCGAAACATCTTCATGTGTGAACCCGAGTCTTCTAGACATCTTCTTTATTAATCAAAAGTGTAACTTATCGTACATTCCTATTTAATATTCCATTGGGCATTGCAGTTTAGTCTAAGAATTGTGGCTCTGCCGACATTGTTACCAATCACTATTAAATGATATTCATTGTGTTACTAATCTTTCCTCACAGCTGGGGAGGGCTTTTAATGCTTCTAAACAGAATGTAGAGCAGACCTATGACATGACAAGATATTTTAGGTGACACACATCATTTACCACGGGGGCGCGTTTACCACCGAAAAGTGAGTTGCAGAAAGAGGCGTTTCCCCTTAGTATCGTGACTTACCGGCGGGAAAGTCAGACCCTGGCGCCACAACGTTTCCCGCACAACTAAATCGGATTTCGTCTTGAATTGTTAAACTCACTGAAGATGAATCTGACCCCACACAACGGCGATTTTTGTTTTAATCAATAGCTAACAATATGAAGCATTTACACATGGAGGCTCATTAATGAAATGAGTACCATTTTTGAGAAAAAAGCTACTGAAAAGTATGAAAAACAGAAATCTCAGAGACCATTAACCACTCCCCCCTGCTGTTTCATTGGCCTTGTGGATTGGAACTCCCTCGGCTTGCGGTTTCACTAGGGGGGTTAGGGAAAGGGGATTGTAGATCATTCAACAGTGCAAATTGGGAAGCATCTTTACGTTTATCCTGGGTGGAAGGTCATTTTGACACACTTGTTTGGAATAATCTCTTAACGTTCTGAGAATAAAACCCTACTGATTTGTTAAATACTTTAATCTACTATCGATACTTTCATCAAACACTTTCGTACACAATCCATCCTACAAAAAAATATATATATATTTCATAATTTTTTTAGATTTTTCAAAATAAACAATTCATATTTGGAAAATAATGAAAATTCGAGTAAACTTTTAAAAAACGTGTAAACGTTTTAAAATTTGGGTTTGCAACCAAGAACTGATCTAGTGTCGGCGAGTTCACGGGATGCTAAAAAACAAACTTCTCATTGGAAATGCGTAACACAGGTAACCATGCGACTACGAGAAGGTTGTAAGAGTATTAGAAAAAATTGAGGATATACAGATGCCTGGTAAAACCCCGAAACGAGGGAACCAGGGGGTCCAATCCACAAGGCCAATAAAACAGCACGAGGGAGTGGTTAATGGGCTTGGAAATTTCTGTTTTTCACACTTTTCAGCAGCATTTTTACTCAAAAATGGTATTCATGTCGTTAATGAGCATCCCTGTGTAAATGCTTTATATTATCAGCTACTGATTGAAACAAAAATTGTCGTTTTGTGCAGTAGGATTCGTCTTCAGCAAGTTTAACAATTCAAGGCGAAATCCGATTCAGTTGTGTAGAAAACGTCGTGGCGCCAGGGTCTGACTTCCCCGCCAGTACGTCACGGTCGCTTTCGCGCTCAGAACGTGTTTCTGCTCTGAAGGAGCAAACCTATTCCCCTTCTATAAACCTTACGGATAGTAAACTTAGCATATTGCATATTCATTATTTGACAAATTTTGTGAAAGATTTAATCAGTTTAGAAACTTGGAACAGACAATTAAAGTAACTAATTATCCGTTCGTAGTAGCCTACAGTTCTTTGGAATTAAATGGTTTCCAACTTCAAGACAGCATCTGGTCACAAGTGTATGTCAACTTGAGGTCCAAACTTAAGAATCGGGAAAGAAATCAGTTAGAGAATGAAGAAGAGAGCCACTATGAACAGGAAATTGGAGTACTTGGAACTGATTACCAGACACTTTTAGCTATAGCTTTACTCACAATTTTTCCTTCTATGAACTCTTGGCGTTAAATAACATTGAAACCAATAAAAGAGAAGAAACCAACTGAAAGATGAAATTAATAGCTCTTGCTTAGGCTTGAAGTGCTCGAAATACCAACCTTCAATTGGAGATTTAACAAATGCAATTCAGAAACAAAAAAGTCACTAATGTAAAGAATTGTTTTTGTTTTTTAATAAATAAATAAACTAGCCACTGCATGGCCAGCACAGCTGCACCAGTGACAGTTCCTTCAGTAGGGTCAGGTGGGGCCACTGCTGGTTAACCCCCAGTTATTGCTGTGAATTCCCATTTGGTTTGCTTTACAAACCAACACCACAGGCAGCGCAGATTCAATTGCCAACCCCTTTGATTGCTACGCATTTCCAAATAATTTCGAACAGATCCAATAGGCGTGAGGTCACAATCTCTTGCAAAAATATCAATGATATTCGTTTGAAAAGCTTATTTTTAAAAGAAAATTAAATGTTAAAGGACTACGTAACTCCAGTTAAATTTGTTTGTTCTGTTCATCCGCTAAAATCGTTCCTCAGAAGAAGAAAAGCGGAAAATATAAATTTAGAATCTGTGTTCACATTATACTGTTTGCCATTCAAAGGATGACAATAATAATAATTAAATTCCAATAAATTAATTTTAAAATGTTATAGATTAAATTTTAAAATTTTTTGTAAAAAAATTAGGATTAGCTGTGTGTGTGTGTGCTAAATTTCATTATTGTAACTGTCATAGATTCGTCAGGACACTGCTTACAGAGAAAGATACAGACAGGCAGAAATATAACTTTTTTACTAGGACTGTATCACAAAATTGTGAATATTTCTAGATGTGACACGGCACCAGAGTTAAGATAGGTTTTTTCCGGTTTTTGATTTACCAAGCTCAAAAGTTTCACCATCACTGATGTAGAGGGAAATCAGAATGAAACTACTTTCAATGTCGTTACAAGGTAATTATAGCCATCCATCAGGAAACGTTTTGCAACTATCACTCTTAAATGCGATAGATTACCATTTTTGCCCCTTTCTAGGTATACGGTTCATTATTTCCGCTTCTATGACAGCTTGGCCAAAGTGATTAAATACAAATTAAAGTATGAGATAAATAATTAAAAGTCATAATGTATGAACTCATTTAATCCATGGGTAACGGAGCTATAGGGCTGGTAACAACATGATGAGCCAAAAAGGCCCCTTCTTTCTTTCTTGTGTTTAGCTGAAGTTAAAGTCATAAGCAAAATAATTTTAAGTCATAAAATGTATTCATGCTTCTAAAAATTGAAACCTAATATTTTATATTTTAGCAATAAACACATATTCGGGCTCATGAGTGCCAGAGAGACGAGCAGAAGAAGAAGAGAAAGAATGTAAGCTACTTAATTTCCATGCCAAATTATTTCATTAAAATTTTTTTATTATGCCAGTATTTTTGTCACTTTAGCATGATCAAAGAAAAGTGTTATGCAAGGTAAAATACATTGCTAATTTATATAATAAAGAAGCTTTAATTTCTACTGAACGACTCATGAGAACAGTCACCATCAAAAATAGAGCAATTTGGTGGTGTGACTAAATCTCCAATTGCATCATTTATTCTTTTGTCGCTGAAAATAAAATAAGGTTAGTCATGATCGATATCATACTTCTAGTGAAGGAATCGTGCTCCACTTCCTTATCTTCATTTGTTAATTTTCAAAGGGATGCCAATTTTTTTCAAAACTTTGGCAGCTAGCCGTGTGACTATGAAAAAAGCATTGAAATCTATGATTACTATATTATCAAGAAAGCTTTTTTAAGAGAATATTTAGTTCTTAATTTTGAAATTTAATTCCTTGGTAAGATCTTTAATGTCTTTTTCAACTGGTTTTTCTGCAATACTTAATTAGTACATTTTGGTGTTTTATCCAATTGATTTTGTATCTGAACGACTAAAATAGGATTTAGGAGACTTTTGTTTCCTACTATGTTTAAGTATTTTTGCTACGATTTCGCAAACACTTTGGCTGTGGGAGTAACACAGCATTTTACCAGAATTCGAAGAAAGTCCTAAAAGTAAGTTGTTGTCCACAGAGATGCCAACAATTACAGGTTTTCTGTAATTTTCCAGATTTTTACCTTTGATTACGGTGAATAGTGAAATCGTTATGGGAAATCAGACAGTGAAACAAATGGTTTGGTCACCATAAGAGTTGGCACCAAATGAATCCTTTTTATAAATTGGCATGCTTTTCAACCCATTGTTATCATTTGACAGTGGCTTAGCGACAAAGGCTGTAACTTTATCTAGAAATTGACCAAATTTCAGGCTTAAAAGGAAGAAATATTTGCAAGGATTGAGTGAAAAAATAAAAAATTGCACATGAGCTGATGGCTATAACTCACTTCTCTGTTCAAATGAAAACTTTATGAGCTGCTTCAATTTTAACTTTGAAAGCTTTTCAATCTATCTTCTCTGTGGCAGCATTTCTCAAACTATGCTTGGCGAAGTGTGTGGCCAGTTCATACATTGCACAAAGTGTTTGGGTTGAATTTTGACATAGTCTACTGCAGAAATCCTCTGCAGGAAAGACTGCATAGGCCTGAAATGATGCCTTTCATTAGGGAATTTGATAATTCTTATAAAGGAATCAGCACTGTTTAAAATCTGTTTTAAGTTTGTTAAAAATGAGTGTAGGTAACCCTGACTTAGTATCTTACTAAGGAAACTCTGGAAGAAAAGTAGTAAGCTTGAATAGTGAGAACCTCTTGATATTTGTAACAGCAAAATATTCATCTAGTATCATGCCTGTAACTAAGAAAGTTCGATAGAAAGCATATAGATTTCTTTGTTAAACTCAAGGCTGGCTACTCAACTAAAGATGATATTTTGATTCTCAAAGCAAAAATTTTATTCTGAGCTGGAATCGTTAAGTATAAATTTTCTTAGATACAGAGAAGACGTACCATCACACTTGGCGACACTGTGTACTTCAAGATCTTCATACCATTGTGCAGTTAAATTTAGATTTTGTATATTAGAATGTTTAAGTTTTAAATCTTTTGTACATCTGATATACCCTAGTAGCGTTAAAAAACCATTCCAATGTGCAATGCCTGGATTTTCTTGAAATTGAGAGAAAATTGTTTAATGCATTAAGAAATATCTGGTCTAGTTCTTGCTGCTAAACATGATAAACTACCTACTAAACTTCTGTAAGGAATTGTAGACATCTTCCAGTTCGTTATTATTTTGAGGACACTGTGACTTTGAAAAAATGATTATTTTAGAAATGAGCTCTGAGGAAACCAAGAAATTATAATTTTGATATGATTCTCAAAGTTTACTTATATATTCTGATTGATGTATATAATACCCTTCCTTTTCCTCTAAAAATTCAACACCTAATAATTTTCTAGTTTTACCTAAAATTTTTAGATAAAATTGTTGTTTTAAAAGATTAATGGATGTAACAATACAATTTTGATTTTTCCCCAATAATACAATATCATCGACATATAATAGAACCACATTCTTATCAAAAACATAAACACAATCACGCCAGCTAAACTTTTTAAATCCAAGCTTCCCCAATATTCTATGAATCTCAAAGTACCATTCCCGACCACTTAGGTGGAGGATTTCAAGGATTTCTGTGAATGCAAACGAAACTTGGGTTTTGCTCAAAACCAGGTGGTTGTTTCATGAATATAGTTTCTTTGAGAGGGGCATATAAATAGGCACATTTTACATCACGCTGCAGGTGTAACCACTTGTTTAGACAAACTAGTACAGCAAAGAAAAATCTGATAATACCAAAGTTTACTACAGGACTATAAACCTCATCAAAAGTTTCACCCTTTCTTTGACTGAAACCCTGTTCAACGAGACGAGCTTTAAAACATTCAATTGTGCCTTATTCATTTCGTTTTACTGTACACACCCATCAACATCCTAAAATTCTAGAATTCTCAGGTTTTTTAATTAATACCTCTACATTTCTGTCTTTCATAGTTTGTAGTTCATCCTCCATGGCTTTTAACCACTCATCCTATTGTAAGGATTTTATTGCTTGTTGATAACTTTTAGGAATAAAAATATCCTTGACTGGTCATCTCGACGTTGCACTAAAATTACTCTCCTGAGTACCATTGATTATTCTAGAGTATATGTCAGCAGATTTGAAATTTAAAATATCTGGCTGAAATTTTAAGTTATTTTGTATACAGTAATTCTCAACTTCATTAAATGATCTTAAGCATTGAGTTTTTGCCTCTTCAAAGTAGTAAACATCTATTTTCCCATCAGGCCTTGGAATAGGTTTTCTAATCCAGTTAACTTCTTTTTAATATAGAGATATCTGACCTCTTTTTAGCACCCGATCAGCGATAAAACTGCTTACGAGAAGAAGAATGTAATGTCTTATTGCTTCAATTTAAAGAGTTTTTAGAAACAACAGTCTCAAAGTACTCAGTATCATTCAAAAACTTTGATCCAAAATCTGACCGACTAGGGTCATTCCATGTGAAATGAGCAAAAATCAGGGAAAACCTGTGGCCGTTTGGTAATTGATTTTCATGAAACGGGGTTTAGTTTATGCATAAATAATGATATCCAAAAAATTTAGGTTCAAAATTAAATATTTTCGAAGTTTGAGTCATTTAAGGACTTATAACATTGAAGAGCAGTTGTGAGATCACTTAATGTTGCATGTTTGAAGTTCTGTTTCTCAAAAACTACTTAACATAGACAAACATGTTTTACATTTTTTTAATCTGTACAAAATTTTCTTTTTTGTATTTATTTTGGAAGCAACAATTTTAAACATCATATTTAATCTAAATATTAGTTGCAAAATATGGAAAATTGTCATTTTTGACAGAATTAAAAACATTTATATGGGCTAAAGAAATTTTAAGACATTCTTTAAATTCATACCAGTTGTAGTGCTAGGTATGATAATATTACTGATAGAGTTTGGAAGTCGCATTTTAATTCTTTCATCTTCAAAATAGCTAATGAAAATAACAAAATGACAATTTTCTACTCTAAATAGGCATAAGAAATCAAATGAAGGACAGCTCCGATAAAACAGACATTTCAGACAAATACGGTTTAATATGCTTATCACTTGAAAAAAAATCGTTTTTGTAATCTGAGTCCTAAAGAATAATAATAAAATCAAAATCACAACATTTGCTTCCCAGTATGTATATTATGAGAGTTTCAATGAGAGAGATAAAAGCGAAATTAAATACAGATAATAAAACCTGAAATCAACAAAGAAATACCAAATTATTTTTAACTTCAATCCTTAACAAATATCAACACTACCTAAAAACTACTGTGGTTTTCTCGTCTCATGTCAAACATGTTTAACCATTTATAGGATCAATTAATTAAAATCCTCACATTTAAATTTTTTTTAATCCTATTTAAATCAAATAAGTATGATTTATCTATATATTTTGAAATCATACTTTGTTCATACACTGCTTATTATTTATATCTACCTACCCTACAAAATATCCAAGGTGTTGCATTAAAATTTCAGGTTTTTCAAAGTGTTCTTTCATAGGACAAGTTTGAGAAACACTGACCTATGGATTGAATACTGTCCCTAATTTCAGACTACTTTCTGAGTTGTAGTATTTTTCATTCATTACAAAAGTAATGTACCCATCAAACTGAGTGCCCCCTTTATATTAATTCTGGATTCGAAAAAAAAAATAGGACTTTTTAAGTAACTTATCCTATTTTTTAAATCATTTTTCCAGACAAAGCACCTAGTGTAGTCAATTTTTCAGTTTTTGCTGTTTGTCATTCCAAAACGTTTTTATTTGTTAAATGTTAATTTTATGAAAATTCATGTGTACTATTATTTATTTTTAGGTCTGAAGATATGAATATTTTCAATTCTGCTTTACAAGATTTTGAATGGAAATAAGCATTTTTGTTCTGATTTCTGGCTTGTTTATCAAAGTTTATGATGTATGTATATTATAACCAGTGGCATTCTTGAAAGGCTAAATGTAAATAAATCACATTTGTAACAGAAGGTCTGCTCTTTTCTATGAAAGTTTGGTTAATCTCATAAAATAACATTTGTACATTTTCCTTCTGATAAACAATATCCATAAAGTTGCATGAAAGCTAATGCATATTTCTCAATAATGCACCTAGTTTTAGTGCATCATATGCAAAGAAACATGCAAGAATTTGAAATATGTAAGTTTGGTATTTTAAACATATTTAGCATAATATATTATAAACATGTATTTATCACTTTTTGAATGGAGCTATTATGTTTATGTATCTTAAGATCAATGTTTTCTTCCATTTTGGATATTTTCCAAACATTTGATATCCTAAAAACCTATACATCAATATTTAAAGTAGTAGGCAGTTTTCCAATTGCATTCACAAATCAATTACCTTTTTTAAACAGTTTATTGGGTTTTGGATATAGAAGCCAAGGTCTAACAAGTTTATCAAATACTTTTATTCCGATTACTTATTATTATTCCTATAAGAAATTTAAGTCGCTTAAAAATCTGTTTTGCAGTGTTTACAATATTAATAAAGTAAATCTCCGTTCATAGTATTTCTACAGATCGATTTTTTTTAAAGTCAAATATTCTACAAAGCACCTAAATCACATAATGGGGAAAATGAGAAAGACTAAGAGAGACTTCTGTGCATGTGTATATATTGGAATCCTCCGTGTTTCATTCAATGTTATGCTAATACATAAAATTGAAAGGTAACTTCAAAATGTAACATTACTTGTGATGAATGAAAAGGAATACTATAACAGAGTTGGCATGAGTCTTCTCTACAAGTCTACATCCTTTGACGAATCCACGCCAAATTTGTTACACTTTTCCTTTAGAACTTTGGATAACAGGCTACATATTAACCCCCCCCCTCCCTGTTTTATTTGTCCTAGGTGTGCAGAGGGAGCTAAAAACAATTCGAAATACCCATAGGAATAAAATTGTGTACTGGTATGATTGCAGTGCGCAACTCAGATTATTTGACCAGTATCGCTGGAGAAATAATTGTAGTTTTAGAGTTTAAATTCTAATACTTATGTTTGAACTTATTTTTTATTTCCTTCCAAACTCAATAATTTATAAATACTTATTCAATAAATACGTGACGATTTGAAGAATTTTGCTTCATAAAAATACACAAAGCCTTTTAAAATTAGATGGTAACCTCTTCCAAGATGATAATTATCTTGTAAGAATTAGAGGATAACCATGTGTGTGGATCGGTTCACTCATTTATTGTGTCTCCTATTCAGACAAACAAACCTTAGTAAACTCATTAAAATTTGGGGTCTTGTACTAATATTCAGTTGGGGAGATATGCGTGTTACAGGCTTTCTCTTCAGATGAAAGTTCACCGAGAATCAGCCCTTATGGATTGATTCCGGACCGCTGCAAATAGCCCGTTGTGTGGCTCCACTACGACGTTAATTAAATACCTACCATCACCCATAATCAGTATTGGAACGTTGCATGACAATTTCGTTTGGCAAAGAGGACTGTAAAGGAACATTGGACTCGTTAGTAGCACTTGTATGATCTTGTCTTTCCTGATAATTAACATTTTCTGTGCTTGGACTCATTAAAATGTGGCTTCGTGAAATATTTGAATAACTCAAAGCATTTGACGTGAAAGGGGCTCGCACAAAGGAGACCGGAGCTAGACTAAATTAATGTGAGTGGCAGCACGAATTTTCGTGGATCAACTTGGCGCTGCGATTGCATCAGCCGATGACGTCAGCGCAAGATTAATGAGCATTTGTAACATTATTTATTTGACTAGGGGGCCTGCCCCCTGCTCGCCAACCCCCTGCTCGCCAACCCCCGGAGGATTGCTTCGCAATCATCATTGGTTCGCTGCGCGAACCTATGCTCGCTTCGCTCGCCTCAAGGAAGACATGTGTCCTAGCAGAAGGGATTGTTTACAAAATGTGTTACCAAAAAAATGTTTTTCAAATCTAAATTTGCTGTATTACAGAAAAAATATATACAGTATCTCTAAAATCAGAATTCAGATGCAAATTTTGACTCGAAATGTGAGCGTTGCTTTGGAAATTGAGTACCCAGCATGTTGTTTGTATGTACATTTTCCCAGCACTCAAACGACCCACACTTTTTCATTGAGTTTGTTGCCGAAAGTTGTAGTGCCCGTCTTGTTGAACTATAATTGTTGGCCCTGAAAAGGGCCGTTTTTTAAATGGCCCTGAAAAGATCCTCCGCTTTCTTTGATTTCTATTATAAACTAACTGCAACAGCTCATTAAAATTTCTTTCTTTTTTTTCAATAAAATTTCATCCGATAACGCTATAAATTCAATCGATGCGCGAGACTTCGCGATAAACAAACGATCGTACAGTGTTGCCAAAACGCGATTACAAATAACGTCTTTTTTGCGTGCCACGTAAGAGAATTATATATATAGATGTTCTTTTGAACGCGATATCGTTAATTTGTGTATCGGTTTTATTTTCAAGTTATAAAATTTTTCGCACTTACGCTTTTGTGATACTCAAAAAGTAAGCGTGGTACCCCGGTTTCGAAAGGTAAGTGCCGTATGAAGGGCTTTTGGCATAGTTGACGCCCGTAATAAAGAGGCGCCAGTAAAACCTCGGTAAAATATGCCGTCCACACAGAGGCGGCAGAGTTTGATTTTTCTTTTCCAACGCGAAAATGTAATTAAATACTCTAGTTGTGTATGTCGGAGCGGGAAGGGGGTGTTTGGGCTTCAGTATTCGAAGGATGTTAACTTTGAAGACTTAATTAATATAATTGTATGTTCCACAATTCAAGTTGTGGAACTCATTGAGGATAGAGTCAGCTACCCAACTTGAATTGTTAGTGTACATGCAAATAATCTCTTAAGGATCCATTATCCGAATATAGAAATTGCCCTCGTGATTTTTTTTTTACCTTACCGGTTACAGTGGCGTCCTGCGCGCGCAATTTTAGAATTGAAACATTAGCAATTTTAGAATTGAAACATTAAAAATTACCTCCAGTCTAGCACAGGACAAAAACCGTTTGACAAACCTTGCTATTTCATTCATTTTATCCGGGTCCGGGCATGGATGTTTGTAAGCGTATGGTGTAGAGGCGGCTGGTGCACCTTAAATCTGTCGTGGCCGAAAGTCCTCACGTTGGGTTGGCGTGGAAGTTTGGAGAGAGGGGTGCCAGCTCAGGTGTTGCTTCGTCATCTGACCGTGGTTCAAAATTACGAGGTGTTGTCCTCGAATCTTCCACTTAAGGGACTGATCCCGGACTGGTGTAAAATTTTCCGCAGATTTCAAATCCATTGAAATTTTTAATCTATCTTTAACGAATCCGCTGTTAGGAAAAAGAACTGAACAATGCCTGCCAAAAAGTTTTTTATTTTTTGTTCTCCACTGAAATCGAAAAATTACGAAATGCAATCTATTCAATTTAAAAGTTATTTATATGAAGAAAATCATATTTTCAAGTATGGATCAACCTAAAGTGAAATTTTCCGCAGATTTCAAAACCGCTGAAATTTTTACTCTATCTTTAACGGTCTAGGAGATAGAAAAAGAACTAATTGATTCCAGTTAAAAGATTGTTTTTATCGTCTTGCTGGAAAATTAATTCCTCCGAGAAAAATCAAAACGGAAACGAAAACAATAAATTTAGAATCTGTCATCTCTTCTATGCTGTAGCATTCAATAATGATTAAATTTCTTTAAATTCATTTTAAAATGTTCTAGATTGAATTTTAAAATTCGCCGCGACCAAAAATTGCAAAAAATTCGGACTACTTATGTGCCAAATCTCATTGTTGTAAGTGCCATAGAATCGTTAGGATTTTGCTGCAAGAAACAGACAGACACTTCCTTTTATAATAGTAGAGAAGTAGTATATCCAGATACGGCCTTTTAATGTTTGGTCTTTGTTCTCTCTGTATACATTTGCCGGTGTCCGTCACACAAAAAAAAGCTGATTACTTTTAGAAACCATTCATACAGCATATCAATATAAATTTTTCCTCCCTCCCCCTAAAATATCAAGGACCCAAATCCCTCCCCCCCCCCACACTTATTTGAAACCGCAAGTTTCAACGGCGAAATAAAAAAAAAATTGTTGCTACGATAAATTTTATTTATTGCCAAACCCGTTAGTTAGAAATGTAACCTTTCATTCCGTGAAGGAAAATGTACGCTATCGGATAAATTTTGAAATTAAAAATTATACTTTTCATCACATCGAATTTATTTATAAGTCAATTTTACAAATAATTGTGCCATAAGAAAGAGTACATTCTAAGCTTTCACGTGGTATTTTCAAATTTTAAAACTAATAGTATTAAGCTAGAGATGTGAAAGTTTTTGTGTTGTATCGGAAATTACGGTCTAAAAAATACGAAATTTGTATGACCAACTTTCAATCGCATCGAATTTATTTAACCAATTTCAAAAATATATACCGTAGTACATTCTAAGGTTTCCAGTGATGTTTCAAATTTAAAAACTACTAGTATTCAGCTATAGATATGACAGTTTTAACAAAAAAATAACTAAAATTACTCGATTTTTCCTGAATTTAAAAAAAAAAATTAAATACTATTAGGAACCTAATTGGTAATGGTAATTTTAGTTAACGTCGTACTAGAGCAACACAACGGGCTATTGACGACGGTCCGGGATCAGTCCCTTAAGGGAAAGATCCGAGGACAACACCTCGTAATTTTGAACCACGGTCAGATGACGAAGCAACACGAGCTGGCACCCACTCTCCAAACTTCCACGCCAACCCAACGCGAGGACTTTCGGCCACGACAGATTTAAGGTGCACCAGCCGCCTCTACACCATACGTTTACAAACATCCATGCCCGGACTTGAACCAGGAACCTTCCGATCTAGAGGCTAACACCTTAACCACTATACCGGTTGGTCGGCGAAATTTCTAAAGGAATTGCGTGGTGCCAAAAGTTCAGGAACTCTAAAAAACCTCACGTCTGAAGATTTTTACGTGTTTTGCTCACTCGAGTTAGAAATTTCGCTTTTTTTGACTTTGTTACTTAATGCACCCTAAAGTAAAAGCCGCATCGAGAAAAAAATTTCTTCATCTTGTTACCTGTGCAATTTTGAACAAACCATGTTAATTTCGTAATTTTCTGATCCGTACTTTCTCGGGAAACCGTCCAAGAATCGAGGGAAAAAAAGCGAGTTTTATATCCTGCGGTGGTATATAGTAGAGTGGTTATATAGCGGTAACTTTTTTTTAACAGAGAGACATAAGTGTATTAATTGAAATTTCGTGCATTTTTTTATCATTCGTTCATATGCAATGGATAGGGATGGGCTGTTGTTTAAGGTTTCTCTGTTATCCGCCTATTCGATTAACCGTCAAGGTCCCGACCCTGACGGTTAATCGAAGTTTCACTGTACCTCTACCAATTTTAAAGTCTTCCGGGAAAACACTTCGTCATCTGATCATGGTTCAAAATTATATGGTGTTATCGGATCTTTCCCTACATTTGGTTGATCCCGGACCGTCACCAATAACCCGCTGTGTTGCTTTAGTGTAACATTAATTAAAAAATACCTATCCTGGAAAACACTTTTCTTTCGGTCTTTCGAACCGAAAAGTAAAAAAGGGAAAGATTCAAGAACAATGTGATGCCGCGATAGTCCGGTTGAAAGAGTAATGAATTAGCAATCGGAACCTGGTCAAGAAAACCGTCGTCTACACGGGGGCTGGTGCAAGTTAAATATGCCCTCAAATGTCCATTCGTGGACTTGGTGTGGAATTAGGAGAGTGGGCTGCCAGCTCAACTAAAATTCTCTGGGAATTTCGATAAGGAATTAGGTTATTGAGTGGAAGCACCCGATTAACGGTGCACTGGAGCAACAGGTCCGAGATCAGCCCCAAGATAGATTCGAGGACAACACCACACAAATTTTGAAACACGGTCAGATGACGAGGTCACATCTGATCTGTCACCCCCACTCTCCAAACTTCCACACCACGCCAACATGATAGATCATTGACTGATTCAGTATTATAAATCAGTCGATGGTTTTTGGAATTGCAGTCTTACATAAGGATTTCCTTCTATCAAATGAGATAAAAGAATTTTAATCCTAGAATTATTAGCCGACCAACCGGTATAGTGGTTAAGGTGTTAGCCTCTAGATCAGAAGGTTCCTGGTTCGAATCCGGGTCCGGGCATGGATGTTTGTAAACGTATGGTGTAGAGGCGGCTGGTGCACCTTAAATCTGTCGTGGCCGAAAGTCCTCACGTTGGGTTGGCGTGGAAGTTTGGAGAGTGGGGTCCCAGCTCAGGTGTTGCTTCGTCATCTGACCGTGGTTCAAAATTACGAAACGTTGTCCTCGGATCTTTCCCTTAAGGGACTGATCCCGGACCGTCGTCAATAGCCCGTTGTGTTGCTCTAGTACGACGTTAACTAAAAATTACCATTACCATTACCTAGAATTATTACGATTTATAAATCCTAAATCTCAATACTAGTTTTTGTACAAACTATTGCAGCGTTTCCTAGACATTTAGTTCTTTTTCAGCTTCCAATACTTCATTGGCGAATTTCTTTATAATTTCCCAGGCTTTAGTTATGTGTTCTTCCGTAGCATGCTTATAAGTAACTCAAAATCGGATCACG
Source organism: Metellina segmentata (assembly GCA_947359465.1). NCBI lineage: Eukaryota > Metazoa > Arthropoda > Arachnida > Araneae > Tetragnathidae > Metellina > Metellina segmentata. Next base: position 49,689,125 of record OX375875.1, read on the forward strand.
TAATCAGATCCAATAGCCGTTGGTATCATAAATATCGTTCCGGAATTGATTATTGCTCGCAGAAGTTGCTTAGTTAGAGCATTCGAACCTTTTAAACGGAAGCATACCAGACCGAACCAAACGATGTTTTTGATCTCGAAACGGTGGTCTCCCCGAACTAATCTCTCGAACATTTTTGCTAGGCTGCAGTGAAGGCGAATGTGCTGCTGAAGTCTCGCCACGCCCAAATTTCTGATAGTGAACCACAACTTTAGAGACCCAAACCGACGACTGGGTGACAGGCCCCAATTCCGGTAGTCGAAAGTGTTCGCGGCCTCATCGTGATCCAAGTAGACTGCATCAATATTGAAGCTGAATCTGTTCTTCACCCACAGTGCACAGCAATCGTAATTGACAAGCATCCACTTGGAAGAGTTGGTGTTGAAAGAATTAGCGTAGTTCATGCCGTTAGCAATGGGTCTAAATTCTGGCCAAATGAGGGCTGAACCCCCATAGGCAGCATCGACGTGCAACTAGTGATGCAAAAAACCCGGGAATTTTGGAAGAGGGGAATAAACACGGGGATTTTGGGGAATAAACCCGGGACTTTGGGGAACATTGGGAATAAACTAAACCAACCATTTTTTCACATTTTATGGCTTCTTTTGGTTTGATGCTAAGTAAAACTATAAAGAGAATACCCCATATATATAAAACTACAACCTGGAAAATTGTTTCAATAAAATTTTAAGTTTTCTTTTTTGGTGGAAAATATCGGTTTATTTTTATTGTAAAAACAACATCAGCATTTATATCCAAATCCAGATGAATGTTGATGTGATGGTTTTGTTCCGAGAACTAGCAGCAAAAAATAAGATGAATGTGAAGAAAGTACGACAGGATAAATTATTGTTTATTTATGCAAATGAAATAATTAAAACATACTTGGTTAAATAAGTTTGAAACAAAATATTATCTTCTATACAACAACCATTTCATATATCAAAACTCAAGGAAATCGAATTAACAATTTATATCGTTGCCACATGGCACATAGATAAATAAATATAAATGATCAAAAATATCCATCAATTCCCCCTATATTTTTGTCATTTGTAAGTATTTCTAATAACAGTTAGTAAGAGTTCAAGTCCACAGACACACATGATTCAAGTCCAAGATTAACCATATGACCTTTCAAAATGTCACTCGATAAATGTTTTGTCATGGCATCTGCCTCTAAATGTTTAGTACTCTGATGTATAAAATGTATATCACCTTGTTCCTTATCATCCTTGATAAAATGGAACTTCCTATATATATGTCTAGTCCGACTATTTACCTTCTGATTGTTAATCCAATCCATCAGGGCTCTGCTATCAGTTCTTATATCAATGGGTTTTATTATTAGGTTATTTTCACCTAATTCTTCTAATAAGGAACTTGTCCATCTTACAGCACAAACACAATCACAAGCTGCAATTAGTTCTGCCTCCATTGTTGATAGTGCCACAAGTTTTTGTTTTCCACTTTTCCAGCCGACTAGGGTTTCTCCAATCCTCAACAAGTATCCACTATAAGACTTAGCATATGGGGTGGTACTCCAACTAGCATCAGTACAAGCATTAAATTCTCCATTTGTTGGTTTAAATACTAGACAATAGTTCATAGTCCCTTTCAGATAACGAAAAAGTCGTTTGATGGCAGTCCAATGCACTTCTCGGGGATCTCTGCTATATTGTGACAATCTGCTTACAGTGTAAGAGATGTCTGGTCGTGTTCCAGTAGCTAAATACATCACAGATCCAATAGCTTCTTGATATTTCTTCTGTGGAAAAATTCTCGAATCTTTATAGTCATCAAGCTGTTTATCTCCTGCTACACCTGGAGTTTTCACCGGGTTGCAATCTTGCATATTGAATTTTGCCAATATATTCATCACATAATTTCTCTGGGATAAAATTATTTCATTCTCTGTTTGTTTTATCTGTAATCCCAAAAACATGTTTGAAATAGTTGTTTCTTTAATTTTGATATTCTTTCTTACATTTTCAATAACATTATTAAGCATTTTCTTCGAACTTGTTACTATTAAGAAGTCATCTACATATATTCCAATATAAATATATTCATTTTCTTCCCTTCTAATATAAATTGATGGATCTGACTTGAGCCTCTTTAGGCCAGTTTGCTCTGATATTTCATTGAATCTGTCGTACCAACATCTTTCTGACTGTGGCAAACCATATATGCTACGCTTGATTAAGTAAACCTTACCATCAGGTAATTCGTAACCTTTTGGTGCTTCCATATACACTTCTTCATTCAATATTCCATTTAGGTAAGCTGTTTTGACGTCATAGAATTTTACAATGGAATTCTTTTGTAGCAACCTTTGGAGCCTTCTCAGTGTTGATCCTTTGGCGTCACTAGTGATCTGATGTTTTGTCTTCGGCATGAGTGTCAGTGACGTCATATATTCACGAACTGAAACTTTAAGCAGACGCTCGTGTGATCTCTTCAAGTGCGGAACTCTAAAATATTTAGAATTTTACACATCCATTTTATCTAACTTGTCGGGAGCCCTATGTAAGTTCATTTCATTCAATTATATTTGTTAAATTAATTGTTCTTCATTCTCACCTGAAATTAACTTTAAGAAACAATTCCAAGTAGAAGCAGAAAGAAAAACTGGTAGTTTTTAATTTGAATGATCTGCTATACTTTGTTGCTGCAAGTGACAGAAGAATTCTCAGTGAATCCCATTTCATAACTGGACTAAAACTTTCCTCGAAATCTATTCCTTGTTTCTGTCCGCAACCAACAGCAACGAGTCTTGCCTTGTAATGTTTCTCCCCTTCTGGTTTCTTAATCTTGTATACCCACCGGCTTTTAATCACTTTCTTATTCTTAGGTTTATCTACAGTTTCCCATACGTTGTGCATCTCTAAAGAGTTAATTTCATCATCCATTGCATTTTTCCATTCATCCTTTTCACCGGATCAAAATTCGTAAACACACAATGGGGCGAGAACTGAAAACAATTTTCTTATTTCTGAAATACACGTTGTAAAACCAAGTTCATTTTTTCAGCATCAGACGCTTTAGAAAGGAAGACTTCCTTCTCTATAACTTTAACGTCGGAGGCAGTTGCATACGCGAAAAACTTGCTCACCTTCTCCATAAGAATATACCATGTTTTCGGATGCATAGAAACACATTCCTTCGTTGGTTGCAAGACACTGTGTCACACAGTATATTTACAACGTGTATTTCAGAAATAAGAAAATTGTTTTCAGTTCTCGCCCCATTGTGTGTTTATGAATTTTGATCAGTACTTTAAATTGTGTGAATTTTACGCTTGTGTGTCATATGTATTGAAAATATCGCTTTTGACGTATTTGCTGCCATACTATGTGAAACTGGAAATCAAAAATGGTTTTCCTGGTGAAAGCTACAAACTTTACTGCAGTAATACTGATAAATCTGATTGTTGGAGAGAAGTTATAGCTTCTCTCTGCAAGTGCCTAAAGGAAATTGTGGTAAAAAATATTACTATTCTTTATGATTGCTTAGGTTGTAAGAATGAAATTATCAATCAATCTGTACATGCTTGCATGAAGATGAGTGTTGACGAACGCTTTTGCGAATATTTCACCCTTGCTTTATGTGCTGTTAACTGGAAAGAGTTTGCTATTAATTTTGTAAGAGAGAGCAATAAAATATTAAACTTTATGACATAATATTAGAGGGCAACTTTTTTTGAGAATTTGAATATAACAGATATTTTCAATACTGTTAGAGAAATGTATGTACAAGACTTGTAAGATATGTATGTTATAACAATTATATTAACTGTTTTACCGATTCTTATGTTTTTCAATAAATATTTTATCTTCAATCCAATGTTGTCAAAAAATATATATATATTCTGTACAACAATAATAGTATTTTTTTTGATAATGTTAAAAAGAAGTTAAACAATTAAAAAAATTAAACAGTAAAAAAAAAAAATTAAACAGTAAAACAAATTTTTTACAGTAAAAGAAAAAAAAGTTAAGCAGTAACAAAAAATATAAGTTACGGTGTTCTTTTTTTTTTTTTAAAAAGGAAAAAGCAAAATAAAGTTTATTAAGAACAATAAAAAAGAAAAAGTTATGCAGTAAAAAATCAATTAGAAAATAAAAAAGGAAAACATTTCAAAATATCAATATTTATTTCCAGCTTTAACATTCTTACATTAACAGAGTACTTTTACACACATCTTTCTTAAAGCAATTTGTAACTCCTTTTTAAGGCACTTAAAAATTCCTCTATCCAAAATAGGTTTAGCATGTAATGAACAAACAACAGATAAGTAAAATAGTTATTATATTTAATATATTTAGAAGAGGTATAAGTCTTTCCTACACGATTTTACCACAAGTCCTTGATAGAATGTCTTATAATTATTTTAGAAGTATCGAACCTCCTTACTAGTCTTTTTGCTGCCGCACATGTATTACTTTAATAACATTAAATTCAAGATACCACTCTTATGGAATTCTTTCACGTCATGTTCAGTTAGTCACTAAAAATTGCATCTACTACTTGAATTGATAAATGATAGATAACGTTTAGTAACAAATGTACGTTTTAATTTTATGTAAAATATTGGTTCGGCACTTAGGACACGTTAAGAGACCTTTCGTACATCTCATGCATGTCACCAGATGCCCGCAAGGCTGTAAAGTAGCATCCATTTCGGTTTCTAAACAAATTTTACAAAGTCGTACGTCCTTGTCGTTGTTTGAGGGGTAATTTTTTACATAGGGTTTTATTAAACCATTGGTATTATTCTTGATTTCATCCACCTGTACAATTTCATCTGTTGGTGTTCTTTTTGATCTAGGGTCAGCAATCATTTGCTGTTGCTGGGCTACCAAACATTTTGGATAAAACTTTACGTGTTCGTGTCTCACTACATTCTCTTCTTGCCAATTTTCAAGCCCTTCGCCACACCAATAACACCTGACTCTGTCCGATACACCCGTATAAAACAATCCGTTTTCGGCCAGGTCCCAAATGTCAAAGTTTGTGCGTGGCCAATCTCTAAACGTAGATAGGCGTTTATTAAGCATAGACATGCTTGAAAATTTTGGCTTCAAATTTACATAATGGTTATTCATTTTCCTAAAAACTATACTGCTCTGTTACTCTTAAGTGTAAAATTATAGGGCCTATTGAGTTAAATCCCCTCATAAAGGTTATCTTCGTCAATTTTAAAAAATCGGATACTAGTCAAAGATACTAATTTCTGTTCAACAAAAGGCAATGATTTGAGCCCATAAATAAGTAATTCAATTTACTGATGTAAATTTAGAAAAATAAAACAACATAATCAAGAGAAATCGGTATACTTTAAAGAAAGTAAATAAAACAAGTTCCTCGAGTATAAATTATATTTGATTACATATTTTTTTTTCCTTGCTCAAGTTTAGTCACCGAATTGAATTGTATTCAACTCATCTACGTGATAAAGCAAAAAAAAAGAACAAATTACATGCACATTTAAGCATACCCCCTTTTGTTAAAATCCTGTATTACAACATAAAGCTTTACTTGTCACATTATCACAAGCACGTGTTTTCTGAGTACATTCTTCACTTACGAGTTTATTGTTACTCACAAAAGATAAAAGACTAAAATAAGATTAACTTTACTGATTAGTAAGTGTATGGTGCTATATATAGTTCAGTTCTTTGTGTCTCCAGTTTACAACTATTTTTCCACGAGCATATAACGCTTTTGAATAGCAATGTTTAACATTTGTGCAATTGTGGATTTTGATGGATTTCAAACTAACGAAGGTTTCTTAGTACGTGAATACGGTTACATCGCTATAAAATCGCAAGTAGCTGCGAGTATTCGTTTTAACCTATCGCCTTATAAGTATAAACTTAGTGTCAAAGATCGTAAAACTGTGCGATATGTTGAAAATTACGTGTGTGGACTTCCTTTCTGTCCCATAGCATGGGAAAACGTGTATCCCTTAGAAAGTCTAGACTCTAAACTTTTGGAATTGTACAAGCAGACAAAGAGTGTCTCTCAGTACCTAGTTGCTTACAAAGGTGGTTGTGTTGAGAATATTCCAAACATCAACTTGGAACACTTTGGGTGTCCAAAATTCGATGTACTATGTGCTCTAATCACCAACAAAGAGATCGAAAAACTATCATGTGGTCATCACAAAAATCATTTGCATTGCCCAAAAGCTGAGGTGACGGCTTTTAATAACTGGCTCATAGGAAATATTTGTCTCTTAAAAAAATGCAGGCATGTAAAAAATACGTTCTTTTGTTTTTACTATAGTGCATTACTTTGTGTAAAATATATTAATCCTGTGTTTTTTTTTTCAATTAAAAAGTGTTATATAGTTTACTTTGTTTCAGTATGACTTCTTTCAAAATGTTTTAGAATTATTTTTCAATATGTTTTAGAACAATTTGTTTTTTGCAGAGATTGTTTGAAGAATACATAAAATTCATATTTAAACATTATTTCAATGATATTTGTTCATTTAAAAATCAATTAGTATTTAAAATTTTCCGTTGTTTTTTAAATTATACTCATGTGTAAAACTATCAGTGGTGTGAGTAAATCTTTAGATTATGCATTAACTATCAAGAATGGGGCAATAATTTATTTTGTTTAGCAGCCTTAAAATGTACACATTATTTTCAAAAATCACAAAAACCCACTTACTATCCATTTAACGTAGCAATGTAGTACATCTAAAATTATAAAAGACCTATACAAAGTATCTTGTAAAATACTTGTACAAAATTGGCATTTGACTCTGCAATTTAAACTGCATAATATACACAAGGTTTTCAAGTAAATAAAAAGAAGTTCATATGTTTAGTAAAATGTATGGCTTGCAAGAGCATTAGAATAAAGACATTTAATTTAGAACTTCAAGCACTAAAAGTTTATTAATATTCATTTTCACTACTTCAAATGTACAATTAAACATCTTCATAGTATGGGTCTTGCAATGTTTCAACTAAAGGTAAAAAATATTTTACTTTTACAGGTTTCTTCTTAATTTTTTTCTTACATAAAAACATGCTTTAAGAAATGAAAATGCTAAATGTCTTAATTGTAAATTGAAAATAATTATTTTTTGTAATCTGCATTTAAAATTTTTTAATAATACCGAATTTATATGTTTCAATCGTATGTTTATAAAATCATTATTAAAATATGTGTAATAGTATCTAATTTTTGTGTAAAAGCATCTTAATATTTTACAATAAATCAAAGAAAATTTCATTTCAAAAAGTTTGTAAATCTAAAAAATTGAATCATTAAATTTTAGCCAGATTAATTTTAAAAAAAATTATATGACTAGGAAATAATAATAATTAAAAAATAACGTATGGTTTAGATTTCAATACGATTATAACTTCTTCAAATGTACAAGGAGTCATCTGCGTTTCTACTCATTTGTTAAGGTTATCAAATCTTGTAAGTTTAATTAACTTTGTTCTACTGTTTCTTTGTTTAATCAACTTACTTCTGTAAGTACCATGTTGTACTTCTGTGGTATATGGGTGAGTTTTCTTTAGTTCAATTAAAAAAAAAATTACAAGGAAACATGTGCATAGTATGGTTTTGCAAAGTTTTCAAATAAAATAAAAAATATTTTTTTATTTTTACTTAAGTGTACAGTATTTAAAAATAAATTCTGCAATAAAATATGTGCTGTAGAATCTAATGTATAATTAGTGTTTAAGTGAAAGCATCTAAATTTAAAAAAACACATAAATATTTATAGCAAATAAAATTTTATTTCAGATCTTGCATTAAAAAAGACACAATTTATAAAATTAGTATTTAATTTTTTTTAAATCCAGAATACTGTGTATGTCGTAAGACACGCATAAAAGTTTCTTTAAAATAACAATAAGATGTAAGTATAAAAAATAATATTCACAAAGGCATAAATATTAATTGTAACGTTTTCCAAATATCGTTTAGTGTACATTCCTATTTGCAATGTGTTCCAGTTCAGGGGCTCATATGGGTATTATCACTAATTTATACAATAATTTTTCGAAACGTTAAGTTGATTCTAGGGCATAATGCATTTCCACGGGGTAAGCTGTGTAACCAAAATTTGTTGGTTGGATAAATCATTAAAAGTAAACTTCCATTTTCCAGAACAATTTTTAAAGAGTTGTAGTTCTTTCTAGAAAACACAAACTGTCTTTTTTGTCCAAATGAAACAGACGCTATGGGTGCCTTATGATCCAAGTCCTTCTCGTTGTCTTTATGTGCACCTATACAGTCCTTACCATCTTTATAACGGTTCACCAACACAAAATTAAATCTTGCATCAATTATTCGTTCCACTTCACCCTTTATTTCCAACAGTAAAGGAGATCAGGGCTTGGCTGTAATACAAGATCCACTAAAGGTATAGCTTATACCTTCGTCTCCGTATGCTACAAGTTGTCGAGGCACAGTACGTTTCTTACCGTAAATTTCTATAGTAGTTTCCTCTTTCTTTAAATACGTTCATTCGTTTTCCAATCGACGGAAATATGACCAACCATCACAATCTGTAAACAATTTACCATATTCATAGCATAAAGAATCTTTACAGTATTTCTGAAAATACTGTTCTTTGTCTGTACGCATTTTCTTTGCAGGTCTAATATCACTAGAATCCATGATGTATCTAAAAACAATAGAAGAGCAAAAATCCAGAGAAGCAAAGTTATTCAAAGACCCAAGAAACAAGTTCAACTATGCTTTTAAAAGCTTCTTAGTTATCAAACAGTATAATCACTTTCTTTTGTTTGGTCCCTGGCATTTTCAGATACCACAACACGTGTACTTCGGTAATTTAAGCTAATCTTTAATTTTCTTTTGAGTCACTTTTATCGATGACTCCTTGTGTAAGTCCGTTCCTTCTCTTTAACCTACACGTGCAAAAACATTATCCTTAGTCATGTGTAATTCTCACACGTTCCAGAAGCTTCTAGACTTTTCAATATTTGGTAGTGTGTACTTTACGCATTAACAGAATGATAGACTATTTTAAATACAACACGATCATATAGGTGATCATGGTCGAACGGATAAAGTGCTTGTGTAAAATCTGTTGCTGGGTTAAAATCCACATATTATTATTCACGCAGGATATTATTATATCTATACTATAGATGATTCATGTAAAACACACATATTGCAAAAGTCACTTTGCCCACAGTTGTTTAATTAAGATTGTATCCTATCAGTGTCTTCGTGTATAACTCCGGTTCTTCTGGTATCTTAATTAACCTTATACAGGCTAAACAAAACTGAGTCACAAGTTCTAGAAGCTTCTAGAATTTTCAATCTTTGATAATATGTACTATACGCATTCACAAAATGAAAGTCTATTTTAAATTCAACACGATCATTTAGGTAGTCGTGGTCAAACGCATAAAGTGCGTGTGTAAAATCTGTTGACAGCCGAGCACAATTTTGCTGGGTTCGAATCCACGTATTATTATTTTTCTTACAAATAATTATCCATTTAATTCTAAAATATAGCTGGGAAATAAATCCTTTTAAAACTATGTGTTACATTCTCCACCCCTAGATGGCGGTACCTGTCATTTTCACACCATTATAAATTATATACAAGAATATCAAATCTTATAATTAAATAGTTATTTAAAAAATCCCTAGATGGTGCTACCAGTCGTTCAGGGCCTCAACCCAAAAGAAAATTTTTTTTTTTTAATTATTCGAAATAAAAATCCACCACTCTAAAATATTTACAAGTCCCAAACTGAGAGAAAAAGCAAACACTACATTTAAACACCTCCTTTCATCAAGTGCTCGATAGCTCGACGCATAGCGCACTTTCCTACGGATCCTATGGTACCCGGTTCGAATCCGAGAAAATCCTTTTTAAATTCCAATAATACGGTTACTCATCCCGCCACCAGATGGCGCTACCAGTCCTTCATCACCATGGAAACTCATCATCAACAACATGACGTCATCTCGTCCACCGAAAATGAAAATACTCTTATCAGTCACCACCACAAATCCTTATCTCCCCCAACAACGAATCCTTATCTCCCCCCAACAACGTTATCTGATTCCTCCTCCTAAATATAAACAAACGGCGGCCATCTTGTCCCTCCTTATCTTGCCGCTCAAGGAACCCCCATACTACTACCAGAGGATAAATTACAATATTTGTCACAATCCACTGTAGAGGGATCACGTGCCAGAGATATTGTAGATTCCTTTCCCGCATCTGCTGAGAATTATGAACAAGCCGTTGAGTGTCTAAAAGCTAGATTCGGAAGAGAAGATTTACTCATGGAAGTGTATGTGAGGGAATTGTTAAACTTAATTTTGAACAATTCTTTGCATCAAGCTAAAGTTACACGTCTCGCCAAATTGTATGATAAAATTGAAGCACACCTCCGTGCCCTTGAAACATTAGGTGTAACTTCAGATAAGTATGCTTCTATGCTGTATCCCCTAGTTGAAAGCTGTTTACCAGAAGACACGATTCGAGTATGGGAACGAAGTATTACTTTAACAAATGAAACTAGGAAAATGACAAATAAACTGACCGCTCTTATGAGTTTCCTTAAATCAGAAGTTGAGGGGGAAGAAAGAATTTCAATAGCAAAAGAAGGGTTTGGTTTTGATGTAAAACGTAAAGGGAAATATTCCTATTCGGCATCTAATAACCATAAACAATTTCCAGCCGCAATGGGACTTTTTGATAATGCTGAGACTCGTCGTAATAAACCAGCACTGTGCTCATTTTGTGAGAGAACGCATGATTCACAAGATTGCAGAATCGCGTTAAAAATGAGTTTGGATGATAAAAGAAAAGTCTTAGCAAAAAAGGGTTGTTGTTTTATATGCCTAAAAATCGGTCATAGAGCTCGAGATTGCAGATGCAAGATTAATTGTGAAAAGTGTAAGAGCAGACATTATGCTATTATGTGTAATGAAGATAAATTTAAAGATCATAAATCGAAAGCAAACACAGGTGAAACTAATAGTCAAAATGTAATCAATGATGCAGCTTTAAGCAATCGCACTTATTGTAGAGTTCTTTTACAAACATTGTATGTACGTTTACGAGGTGCTACAAATGAGGGGAAAATAGTTCGTGCGCTATCGACTCGGGAAGTCAACGATCTTATTTAAGTAAACATGTAGCGGAAGAAATGCAATATAACTTTATTAAAGAAGAAAGTGTTATTCATAATTTATTTGGTGGCAGAGAACATCCCGAGAAACATTTTCGATACAGAGTATTCATTAGCAGTTTGAAAGGTGATTATAATTGTAACTTTGAGGTCCTTGACCAGCAAACAATTTGCTCAGATATACCCATTCCAATACTAAAACCATGTGCAGAGGAACTTGATTACCATAACATTACTGTAACTGATCAATTAATCTCTGAACAAGAAGAATCACTAGAAATTGATCTATTAATCGGGGCTGATGTTGCGGGTAAACTCTTCAATGGAAAGATTTTTCATCTGCCGTGTGGACTTGTTGCTGTGGGAACATATTTAGGATGGACCTTGATGGGAAAGATGCCGTATGAAACTCCTGATGACAATTCTACGATGTCAGTTACAAATATGTTTGTTAAGGATGTAACTGTCACCGAACTCTGGAATCTTGAAACAATTGGAATAATTGATCCGGCCACGCAAAAAGCCAGAGAAGAAAGGAAATTAACAAACCCGAATGCATGGAGACATGTATCAGGAACAGACAATCCTGCTGACCTTCCATCCAGAGGTTGTACTGCTAAGCAGCTTTTGTCAGTTAAATGGTGGGAGGGACCCGCATGGTTAAAGAAAAATGAAGTTGAATGGCCAACACCAAAATTGGTATATAATCAGGAAAACATTGTTCAAGAAATCCGAAAAGGTGCTGTAACTAACACACATGTAAATCTAGAAACAGAGGAAATCTTTCATAGAATATCTTCATATGTCAAACTTGTGAGAGTAATTGCTTGGATTTATAGATTTTTCTCTAATGTAAAATTGAAAACATCGCGTTACCTTGGGGATCTAACTTTAAAAGAAACGAATCACGCAGAAATAGTTTTGTTAAAAATTATCCAACGCGAAGCATTTTCTGGTGGAGTAAATGATCAACAAATAAAGACTCTTTATCCTGTACTCGACGAAAAGGGGTTATTGAGAGTAAAAACGCGCATTTTTAACCGAAAAGACAAAAAGAACTTAGATTACCCATAATCTTACCATCAAAACATAGGATAGTGCATATACTTATAGACCGTAAGCATAAAGAACTAGGACATCCTGGAGTCCAAATATTGATGAACCAGCTAAGAGAAAGTTTTTGGATATTGCGTAGCAGAAAAACGATTAGACAAGTTATCTTGAAATGTATCCGATGCAAACGATTCACTGTGACCCATCCAGAACCAAGAGCCTCTTCCTTACCTGAAGATAGAGTAAGGAATGCAACGATATTTGAAGTCTTGGGTGTTGATCTTGCCGGACCGCTGTATTTGAAAGATGGGACAAAATCCTGGATAGTTTTGTTCACTTGTGCAGTATATCGCGCAGTGCACATGGAATTAATTACTTCCTTGACAGCGGAAGCCTTTCTGCAGTCACTAAGACGATTTATAGCTCGCAGAGGGAGACCCACTATTATTTATTGTGATAATGGCAGTAGTTTCGTAAAAGCTCACAGCGAACTTTGCAAAGTAGACTGGCTAAAAATAAAGTCTGCCATGATGAAGAAGATAACTTGGAAATTCATTCCTCCATCTGCACCATGGTGGGGTGGATGGTGGGAGAGATTGATTGGTATGGTCAAACAAGTTTTACGCAGAATATTAGGGCAGGCTTTGTTAAATTACGAAGAACTAAACACAGTGTTGTGCGATACTGAAAGCCTAATTAACTCTCGGCCCTTAACTTACTTATCTGAAGATATAAACGATTTGATTGCTTTAACGCCTTCTATGTTTCTGCAGGAAACAATAGAAAGTGACGTACCCGATATTGATAGTGTAGATGTCACCTATATGCGTAAAAGATACCGTTATGTACAAAAAGTACGTGAAGATTTACGAAAAAGGTTTCGACTAGAATATCTTGGACAGTTAAAACATCACGGAAAAACTTTGGAAACCTCGAAACTTATCTCTGTTGGTGACATAGTGCTCATTGGTTCAGACAATCTGAAACGTTTACAATGGCCGATAGGACGGGTTGTGCAAGTCCTTCCTGAAAGAGATGGAATCGTCAGAGTTGTGAAACTAAAAACCAAATCCGGAACTATCATACGTCCTGTTCAACGTCTTTATTCCTTGGAATTATCAGATGAGACATCAGGTCCTTTCTTCAGGAGTAAAGTTCCGAGAGATACACAGCATCCAGATGCCACCAATATTGATGGTAAAGTTGTTCCTGTCAAAGAACATCAGGAGTCACCCAAAACTACTGTCACTCGGAGCGGGAGAGCAGTGAAACCTGTCCAAACTCGGCTTGTGAGGAACGACAATTGGTTGAGTTCTTACAGGTTACGAACTCAAGGTGGGAGGATGTCGCAACCTTTGGAGCCTTCTCAGTGTTGATCCTTTGGCGTCACTAGTGATCTGATGTTTTGTCTTCGGCATGAGTGTCAGTGACGTCATAAGTACTCAGAGCGAGTGGAGATATTCACGAACTGAAACTTTAAGCAGACGCTCGTGTGATCTCTTCAAGTGCGGAACTCTAAAATATTTAGAATTTTACACATCCATTTTATCTAACTTGTCGGGAGCCCTATGTAAGTTCATTTCATTCAATTATATTTGTTAAATTAATTGTTCTTCATTCTCACCTGAAATTAACTTTAAGAAACAATTCCAAGTAGAAGCAGAAAGAAAAACTGGTAGTTTTTAATTTGAATGATCTGCTATACTTTGTTGCTACAAGTGACAGAAGAATTCTCAGTGAATCCCATTTCATAACTGGACTAAAACTTTCCTCGAAATCTATTCCTTGTTTCTGTCCGCAACCAACAGCAACGAGTCTTGCCTTGTAATGTTTCTCCCCTTCTGGTTTCTTAATCTTGTATACCCACCGGCTTTTAATCACTTTCTTATTCTTAGGTTTATCTACAGTTTCCCATACGTTGTGCATCTCTAAAGAGTTAATTTCATCATCCATTGCATTTTTCCATTCATCCTTTTCACCGGATGTTACAGCACTATCATACGTTTCAGGTGTGAAATCTGTTGCTGCATATACTTGATAATCATCATATCTGGTGGGCATTCTTCTATCTCTAACAGGTCTTCCGGATGTATTCTGGTCTTCACCTTCTTCGCCATCTGAGTTGTTGCTGTCTTGTTCATTGTTTATTATTGTATCTATTTGTTCTTGTAAATCTGGAACTTCAGTTAATGTGACTTCCCTCTCAGACTCTTCTTGATCACCTATACCGTAATCAATTTCCATATAGTTTACTTGTTTTTCTCCTTTTTGAGGTTCATTTGGAACATATCCATTTGTCAGTTCGTCAAATATAACATCAGAAGTTTCACTTACTCTTTTTTCCTCTGTGCTAAATATTCTGTATGCCTTTCTTTCTCTTGAATAGCCAATGAATACTCCTCTTTCTGCTTTAGCTTCTAATTTATGCTTTTGTTGTTATGCACTTTATAATATGCCAAACATCCAAAAGGCTTGAGGTGTCGAACTGAGGGCTTTCTGGAATTCCAAAGTTCCATAGGTGTTTTATCTTTTCTGTTCTTAGTAGGTGTTATGTTGTGCAGATATTCAGCAGTTGCAACTGCTTCGGCCCAGAATTGTAATGGTAACTGACTATCTATCAAGAGAGTTCTCGCTTTATCAAGTAATGTCCTGTTCGCCCTTTCTGCTATTCCGTTGCTTCTCGGTGAATAGAATGTTGTTTTTTCATGTTTTATTCCCTTCTGGTTTAAATATTGACGGAGGACTTCTGTTGAGTGAAACGCCTGACCACCGTTTGAAAGGGCGCTGCTGTCGCTAGCGCTGTTGTAACCACGTGACGTCTGGAGCGTGGGTGCGGTAGCATTCCTGAGCTCCGAGCGTCGAACAAAGAAAATGTGTTGTGAGAGCGCAGCTCAGAGAAGAGATAATAAATATGTGAGAAAAGTATACAGTCCACTTTTTTGTTTAGAGTTTTGTTGTGATGAATTGTATTTAATTCTTGAAGTGTCAAATCGAGCTATCGTAGGACCAAAACATGGTCCGTCGAGCCGGAGAAATCGGCTATGCAATCCTTTGGATGTTGGTTTTTGTGATATCCAAGTTTTATGATGAATAGAGTGTGTGAGATTTTTCGTGTAATGGGTTCCTGGTCTCGTGTGACAGCAGTCCTAGCATTGAGGTAAGAGCAATATTGTCTTCTTGAGTAAAAAACTGATTAATTTCCCGAGTTGAAGTTAATTTCGTTGTCGATGAGTTAAAAGCAAATTTTGTATGAATTAATACTGTCCTCTTTCCTTTTTGAGTAAAAAACTAATTGATTTCCCGAGTTGAAGTTAATTTCGTTTTGAGGAGTTTAAAGCAAAATTTGTTTGTGTGTTAATATTGTTTTCTTGAATGGGCGTATTGTTTTTTCTTTAATTAGTGTATTATTTGTACTTGAATTAGTGTATTATTTTTTCTTGAATTAGTGTCGGTTTGCAAGTTAAAAATGTCGGGAATAGCAAAATTAAAGAAAGATGAGTTAAAACTCGTTGCTGAGGAGATTGGTTTATCAGTACCAAAAGGTGCTAAACATATTGATTTAAGACGTTTGATTGAGGAGAGTGAGGTGTTTAAAAAGGACGAAGAATTCGTAAAACACGTTATGGATCAAGTGTTAGAGGAGAAGAAGAACCAAAAATCCGATCAGGACTGTCAAATCGAGCTAGAAAGACTTAAATTGGAGAGGATTAAGGCGGAATTACAATTAGCGCAGTTAAGGGCGGATGGAAATGATACCGAGACTTTTGATCACGGTCGTAAAAACGAAACTGAGGAATCCATTGATGTTTTAATAAAAAGCGTTAGAACATTAACAATTAAAGTGCCGAGTAAATCGGAAGGATGGGGGTTCTTTTTTACTTCGTTAGAGAGAGCATATAGTACTAAAAAGGTACCTGAGAAGTTTAAAGCAGAGATTCTGTTGAATTTATTAGGGGAAAGAGCTTCTAATATTCTAACTTATATTGACGAGAAGGATTTAAATAATTATGAGGAAATTAAATCAATTGTTTTGAGAGAATTCGAACCAACAGCTCAAGCAGTATTAGAGAATTTTAAAAATGCATCCAAAGGAAGCGAAACACATGTGCAATTTGCTTCGCGCTTAACTACGAGCTTCAAGTATTATTTAAAATTGAGAGGAGTTACGGACTTTGAAACCTTAAAACAACTGATTGTGTCTGATAAATTGTTTCAGACTTTAGATAGAGAAACAGCCGCTCATATTAATGTAAGACAAGCAGAAAAATGGTTTAAACCTGTAGAATTAGGTAAAGAGTGCGATTTATATTTTACTTCGAGAGGTAAGCTCATAAATGAGACGAAAAAGGAGCAAAAATTTTATAGTAACAAATTTAAAACCGCTTCAAAAGTATTTTTCAATGAGGTGAAAAATAAAAATTGTGATTTATGTCTGAGAAATGAAAACCATCCACTATACGCTTGCCCTCAGTTTAAGAAACTTTCGGTTCAAGAGCGAGTTGAGGTCGTAAAAAATAAAAAAGTTTGTTTTAAATGCTTATCGCCCAACTGCAGCGTTAAAAAAAGTTCGTTTAGGAATTGTTTCTGTGGCAAAACCCATAACAAATTAATCCATTTCCCGAGAGAAATAGAAATTGGTATACCGAGAGCCACGGAAGGCGTAAATACGAGTAATTCACAGTCAGAGGGAAGAAACAATGAGCACATTTTTTCTGTTCCTCCAACCGAGTGGAGTCCACCTTTCGTTGCAACTAATTTAGTTGAAAATAACAAGAATGTTATTCTGTCAACGGTACGATGTTTAATAAGAGACAGATATGAGCAGTGGCAGGAAGTGAGGTGCTTATTGGATGTGGGATCGCAAATATGCTTGATGAGTAATGAGTGTTTACAACGATTACAACTGAGAAGTGAAAAAATAAATCAGTCGATATCTTGCATTAATAATGCCTCGCTGGTTGTTAATCGAAGAGTGACGACAACTCTTGCGAATAAGAATAAAAGTTTTGAAAGAAATATTTCTATGTTAGTTGTGCAAAAAATAACTGATTTAATACCAAATCAAATGATCGATACGCGTTTGCAGATTCCCGAATCAGTTAAACTTGCGGATCCTAATTTTAATGTTCCGGGAAAAATTGATATTTTAATTGGTGCGGAGTACTTTTACGACGTTATAAAGCCGGGAAAAATAAAGGCTAAAAATGCGAGCCTGATGTTACAGGACTCTGTATTTGGTTATATTGTTGGAGGTAGCAGTTCGAGCCCAGATAAATTAAATTCCAAATATTGCGGTTTAATATGTGGGGCAGAGGAATTAAATTCGAGTTTGAGAAAATTTTGGGAGATAGAGGAGATAGGAAACGAATTATCTAAAGATAAAGAAAATTCCATTTGTGAGGAATATTATGCGCGGACGCACATGAGAGATGAGACAGGGAAATATACTGTGACTATGCCTTTTAAAGAGCATTGGTCATGTTTAGGGAATTCGAGGGACATTGCTCAAAAGCGACTCGAATCGCTATGGACTCGCTTGTCTAGAGACCAGGAATACCTAAAATTGTATCGTGACTTTCTAAGAGAATATGAAGAGTTAGGTCACATGACTGAAATCAAGGAGAGTGTAGAACCTGAGGTGACGTATTATATGCCTCACCATGGCATCTATAGGCCACAAAAAAGTTCTACAAAATTGCGAACTGTGTTCAATGCGTCCACTTTGACTACGAGTGGAAAATCGCTGAACTCCATTCAATACAACGGTGGAGTCATACAAGACGACCTTTTTTCCATATTAGTGAGATTCCGGAAGCACATCTTTGCATTTACTGCAGATATTCGTAAAATGTACCGCATGATAAATATAGAGGAGAGTCAAAGAAAGCTTCAAAGAATTTTGTGGAAGGAGGACGTTAATGAGCCTGTGAAAGTGTATCAACTCAATACCGTTACGTACGGAACGGTCAGTGCTCCTTATCTTGCAATGCGAACTCTAAAACAGATTTCCATTGACGAAGGGAAAAACTTTCCTATGGCTGCATCAGTCCTGTGTGATGACTTTTACATGGATGATGTTTTAAGTGGAGCAAACACATTGGAGGCTGCAAAAACTTTGCAACACCAACTAAGTGACATTCTAAAAACTGCGCAGATGTCATTTCACAAATGGTGTGGGAACACTTCCGAGCTTACCCCAACCACGGAAAAGGTGTATGAATTTTCATCTACGGATGAGATTAAAACTTTAGGTGTTGCCTGGAAGGCTAGAACTGACTGTTTTGCCTTCAAAGTAGAAGTGGAGCAAAATGCTCATCCTACTAAAAGGTCGGTTTTGTCAATTATCGCCAGACTCTTCGATCCACTTGGATTGCTTGGTCCAGTGATCACTAAGGCTAAAATTTTCATGCAGCAATTATGGTTGCTGAAAATTGATTGGACTGAAAGGCTTCCTTTCAAAGAAGCTTGTGAATGGCAAGAGTTTGTGCGGTACTTGGTGATTTTAAACGACATCAACATTGAACGGTGCATAGTGATACAAAGCGCTGAAGTAACTGAGCTTCATGGCTTCTGTGACGCGTCCGAAAAGGCATATGGTGCTACAATATACGCCAGATCGACCACTTCAGATGGAGAGGTGAAAGTGAAGCTGGTCGCCAGTAAATCTCGTGTGTCGCCGATTAAGCAGGTAACCATACCTCGCTTAGAGTTATGCAGTGCAGTCCTACTCACCAAATTAATGCATAAAGTGCAAAATGCATTAAAAATGGATATTACATCAATCTTCTATTGGACTGATTCTACTATAGTGCTATCGTGGATGAAAAAGAAATCGAGAGATTTGAAGACCTTTGTTGCCAATCGAGTGGTGATTATCCAAGAGTTAACAGAGATCAATCAGTGGCATCATGTACCGTCGGAACAAAATCCTGCAGACATCATTTCGAGAGGACTTGATCCAGAGAAAATTCAACTAAGTGATATGTGGTGGTTTGGTCCATCCTTTCTAAACGAACGTGTAGTGAACTTTCCTGGTGATTGGAACGACATCCATAATGCTGAATTATTCCAACGAGAGCTAAAGGATAATCAAGGGGATTCAGTGTGTCTTTTGGTGCAAAATAATGAGTTACTCCCCATCATTAATAAGTGTTCTTCGTTAGTGAAACTGCAAAGAATCATTGCATGGTGTGTGCGTTTCAAGGAAAATGCAAGAAATGCATTGCCGACAACCACTGGCAGTTTAACCGCAACTGAATTATCCGCATCTTTATTTTGTTTAGTGCGAAACGTGCAATCTGTATATTTTGCAAAGGAAATTCAGTGTATTGAAAAGGGACAACAGTTACAAAATTCCAGTAACTTGTTAAATTTGTCTCCATTCTTAGACGAGAAGAACATACTTCGTGTTGGAGGAAGACTGAGACATTCTAACATACCTGCAGAACAAAAACATCCTATGTTAATCCCTAACAACCATCCTATTTGTGAATTGATCATTAATCATTATCATGTGCTTTATCTTCATACAGGAACTGAGGCTACTTTAGCTAACATCCGTACCCAATTTTGGATTGTAAATGGTAGATCCACAGTAAAAAGAGTAATTAAGAAATGTTTAAAATGCCTTAAGGTAAGTGCTAAAGGTCAAAACCAAATGATGGCAGATCTGCCTAGTGTCAGAGTTAGCATTTCAAGAGTATTTACTAAAGTAGGACTGGATTTTTGTGGTCCCTTTAGTATAAAATTAATCCCAGGTAGAGTGAAAAGAGTGTATAAATGTTATATTTGTATTTTTGTATGTTTTGTTGTTAAGGCCATACACTTAGAAATTGTAAATAGTTTAAGTACTGAGGCCTTTATTGGGGCATTGAAAAGATTTGTTTCTCGTAGAGGTAGGCCTAGTGATATTTTTAGTGACAACGGAACTAACTTTG
Organism: Metellina segmentata; assembly: GCA_947359465.1. Lineage (NCBI taxonomy): Eukaryota > Metazoa > Arthropoda > Arachnida > Araneae > Tetragnathidae > Metellina > Metellina segmentata. The sequence continues at coordinate 49,709,313 of OX375875.1, forward strand.
TTGGAGCCAACAATGAGTTTCGTAAAAATTTAAAGGGGCTATTTAAAAAGGAAAGTACAAAACAATTTGAGGATTTTCTTGCTTCTGAGGGCATTAAATGGCATTTTAATCCTCCTGCCACACCTCACTTTGGAGATTTGTGGGAGGCTGGGGTCAAATCTTTGAAAGGTCATCTTAAAAGGGTTGTGGGAAATACGATCCTTACTCATGAAGAATTTTTTACACTGGTTACACAAGTGGAAGCAGTGTTAAACTCACGACCTCTTTGCCCTCTCTCGGAGGATCCCAATGATGATTTAGCTCTTACTCCAGCCCATTTTTTAGTTGGCTCATCGTTAACATCCTTGCCTGAACCAGATTTTGAGGAGATTCCAATGAATAGGCTCAGTAGGTGGGAATTAGTACAGAAATTGTCTCAAACATTTTGGAGTAAATGGACTTCAGACTATTTAAATCGCCTTCAAGCTCGACCTAAGTGGTATAAAGGAGACAAAGAGTTTAAGGAAAATGAAGTAGTTTTGGTTAAAGGTGATGATAATTCAAAATTACTGAGCTGGAATCTGGCCAAAATAATTAAGGTTCATCCAGGAAAGGATAATGTAACCAGAGTAGTTACATTAAAAACAAGTAAAGGTATCTATAAACGACCCGTCAATAAAATTGTTAAATTACCTTTTGAATCTAATTGAAGTATGTGATTTTGATTTATATGTGTTTGTGCTGCAATTTATTCGTATTGTTTTCTAATTTTAGTGTATTGTTTTTGAAAAATACTTAATTATGAGTACCTTCTTATTATTGTAATTTCATTGTGTATTATGGCTTCCAGAATATTGTGAAGAGGTACTTGTAACTTGTTTGATATTTTGTGTTGAAATTTTTTTTTAATTTGTCAAGGCGGGCAGTATGTTGAGTGAAACGCCTGACCACCGTTTGAAAGGGCGCTGCTGTCGCTAGCGCTGTTGTAACCACGTGACGTCTGGAGCGTGGGTGCGGTAGCATTCCTGAGCTCCGAGCGTCGAACAAAGAAAATGTGTGTTGTGAGAGCGCAGCTCAGAGAAGAGATAATAAATATGTGAGAAAAGTATACAGTCCACTTTTTTGTTTAGAGTTTTGTTGTGATGAATTGTATTTAATTCTTGAAGTGTCAAATCGAGCTATCGTAGGACCAAAACAACTTCATTAATAAATTCTAGCCCATTATCAGTTCTAATTCTTTTGACTTTGGTATTTAGTTCATTCTCTCTTCTTCTTATAAGATTTTGCAGAACTTCACTTGTTTCATCTTTAGTCCTCAAAAACTCAACAAAATATCTTCTCGAATACTGATCAACTACTGTCATCATATATTTCTTTCCATTCAGAGATTCCACTCTAAATGGACCACATAAATCAATGTGTAAAGCTTCAAGAGGTCCTTCAGAAGTCTCTGAATAAGTGTTTTCATACGAACGACCAGTCATTTTCCCTCTAACACATGAATCACAAATTCCAACTTGTCCTTCCAGCTTTTCTAATCCTTGAACCATATTCTTTGTTAACATCATTTTTAAGTAATCTGGATTAATATGTCCAAGTCGCTTATGCCATAACTTATATGAATTTTCTTTTATTTTGAAACATGTTTCACCTTCTGCTTCAGTCTTTTGGGGTACTAATTTTACAATAAACATGTTTTCCTTAAATGTACCTTTACATATTAACTTTCCATCTTCATCATATATATAAGCTCCTTGCTTATTGAGTACAACTTCATTTCCATTTTTTACTATGGATGGCACAGACATCAAATTACATCTCAGCTTAGGAACACATAAAACATTCTTCAATCTTACATTTCTGGCGTCTCCCTCTGCTGAAGCTGCTCTTATTTCCCCTCTGCACGTTGACTCAATATTTCTGCCTTCTTCAGCCACACTGACAATTTTATTTTCTTCCTTTATGTTTTCCATCCAAGCTTCACTAGGAGTCATGTGAGCTGTGCAAGCAGAGTCCAAATGCCACTCGCTCTGTTCTTCTTCAGAAGTTTCTTTTTCGCTGGTTGTCAATGCTGATTCCTTCCTCGAAGTTGAATCCTCCCTTGAAATTCTTACATGCTCATTTCTGTAATTGTTTGAGCTCTGTATTCCTGCGTTTGGTTTCCCAGGATTTTTCTTCTTGAAATTATTCTTTCCAAACCAACAGTCTTTTTGTAGGTGCCCAGGTTTGTGGCAGATGAAACATGATTTCGGCTTTGGCTTGAATCTTCCATGAGTTCTGTAAGCTCTAAGTTCACCCTTTTTGTCTTGCTCTTTCTTCTCAAAATGTAATAATGTTTGTCTTAAATCCACAAACTTGATTCCTCGATTAGCTGACAGTGCTAACACAACAGTTTCATACCTCTCTGGTAAGCCTTCTACAATATATCGAACCAATTCTCTTTCTGTTACCTGTTTACCTAGTTCGTTTATTTGTTGTGAGAGACCCTGCGATCTTGTAAGATATTCATCGATGCTTTCGTTTCCCATCTTCTTCAATAGAGTTAAATCTAACAGTAAATCTGTTCGTCTATCTTCTACCGCACCTTCAAATCGTGTTTTAATTGCTTCCCAAATATCTTTTGCTTTCTTTATTCCTTTATATACGATCGCTTGTTCCGCTGTTAGGCTAAGAACAATTATTCCCAAAGTTTCCTTATTTTTCTTCAACCAAGCTTTATGATTATTCACACTGTCTGGATTATTTTCTTCTTTAACCGGTTCTTCATTAAGGATTACTTCTTCAAACAAATCCTTAGCATCCAGTAATGCTTCGATTTTCATGCTCCAAATTGCATAATTATTTTCATTCAGCTGCTCTATTCTAGCTGAACTAATATTATCCATTTTTGCCGAGTTGGTTGATTTATCTTTCGCTAGCGGTCAGCGGTTAGGCTTAACTCGTGCTTCTTTGTCGATTATTTAAATAGTCAACAAAAGTTCAACCACGCTCTGCTACCATTTTGAAGAAAGTACGACAGGATAAATTATTGTTTATTTATGCATATGAAATAATTAAAACATACTTGGTTAAATAAGTTTGAAACAAAAGATTATCTTCTATACAACAACCATTTCATATATCAAAACTCCAGGAAATCGAATTAACAATTTATATCGTTGCCACATAGCACATAGATAAATAAATATAAATGATCAAAAATATCCATCAATGGCATTTGCATCAAAAACAATACTTTTGTAAACATTTCATATTATCTTTATATAAAGCAGTTACAATTTACTCTCTACTTTACTGATGATTCAATTTGGCACCGGCACTTGTAAGCCTTTTATGAGGGATTAATAGCTGAAAAAAACAACGCAAAATCAAGAGGATCTACTTGTAGATTCTGATAGTCCTGGATCCATATACAAAGTTTAAACGTCCGTTATCACTTCTTGGGATCCCACAATAACTGAAGGTTCATCGGCATCTGCCAAAGAATATATAGGGAAAGACATTATTTGGGGTTTTTAACGCATTTAAAAAAATACTTTGTCATTTTAGTAGCATTTGGCACCAGATACTTCTTGTGGCAAATGCACACCTGCATTTAGCAGTCTTTTTATTGCCATGACCAAACTGACACCACACTGTTGAAGTTGGTCTTACCATTATCTGAGACACAAATCATCCCATTAGCATGAAATAGAACACTAAATTAAATTTTAAATGCTTGAGTTCCCAATTAAAAGTTGTCAAAAGTACAAAACAACCAAGTTGCTCTTAGCATTGATTGCATTATAAGTATTACTTATATAGATTGATCTGAACTCATGAAATTCAATGTTTCTAGTTCATGCATGAAACTGTTAAGTGAAAATACCAAAATCAAAATTTAAAAACAAAATGCTCAAAATTCCAATAAATATCAAATTAGATTTTTAAATTTCCAACCAAACTTATACATAGTAAAAACTTGATTTTATGTTGGGAAGATAGCTTTATCAATTGCTAATTGAAGTTTTAAAATTAGAATATAATCACATTCAAAGAGCTAGTCAAAGAAACTATTAATTCACTGGGATATCAATTTGCATAAAACGATGACAATATAAATAGGAAACAGCCAATCCAGAGAATTATTCAAAGGTTCAGAATATATAGTCAGAACTATGCAAAGGTTTGAATGCACACAAGGGTTCACTTAAAAAGTTTGTTCTTATGGCTCATTGACAAAAAAGATTTAGCTCAAAAATATTGTCATCGCATGAGCCTATTAGTACTAGTAATATCCACAAAATCTCATTAATATTTACCTTTCAATTTTTGTAATTTGCAAGATGGCAAAATTTAGGAATAAATGATATTCTATTTCTTTAAGACGAAAATTTTCTAAAATTGAAAGGGTCAATGCAAACAGATGTTAGAGCCCGCCAAAATTGTACACGTTTGAAGTTGCTGTTATGAACTATTAAAGAGTTTCTAAAAAAAATTATTGGTTCAAAATTTTCCAGACAAAAAACATTACAAATTTTCAAAACTCCCGAAGCTTTAAAATTTTTGGAAGTTTTCAAAATTCCCTTCCCAAAAAACCGGGTTTATTCCCGGTCCGATCTCGAAGAGCACATCACAAGAACCCCACGATGTGGTACCGAGTGTGGCAATGACGAAACACTGGTTGTACCCATTCATGATGTCTTCTTCTATCGCATCTGCGACAGTCTGCCCTCTCAACTGGTAGTCGGCGTCCGTGTCCAGAATCCTGAGACGGACGAGTGCAACCTTAGCAGCTTTTCCGATGCAAGAGTGGGAACCGATGGAACAGTAGGCGACTAGTGATGAAAGTAGGGATTTCTTGCTTGTGGTCGACATCCGTCTCTGAAGCTGCTTTAGTACATTGTCTCGAGCTGCCACCAGGCAAAAAAAGACGCATTCACTCGCAGATGTCTGGAGCACGCCGCCTCCCTTGCTGCCGTGTTTGAAGTAAAGAAAGTCATCGGGTAGTCCGATCATTTGACCAAACCAGTCTAATACTATCGTTTCCAGTTCTGTCATGGCTGGACTGGTCACACAGGAAAATTCATTGGATGCTAATCCGACGGACAACATTTCTCCGAGAATGGAAGGATAAGCGCATCCGATTGGAAAGTACGCAAAGAAATCCGGGTGTGTCCAGTGGGTCATTCCTGGGAAGATAGCTGTGTTTACTTCCTCCATTATACTGTCCCACTTCTGTCCTTCAACAGGAGGTTCTTCTGGAACAAGCTCTCTTAAGTATCCAGGTTTGACAGCAGATAGGACCCGTCTTTTTGCTATTGTATCGTGATAGTCGGTTATGAAATCTATCAACATCTTGCCCTGTTTTCGGAATTCTTCGGAATCCATTGTTATCTGTGTCAAATTTAGTAACGAGTTATCGGCTGATTTTTAAAATCATGGAATTGTTCTGGTATTCAATTGATCGTTACATATTTGCATGTGCTGTAGATTTAAAGGGTTAGTTCTTAACAGACTTGTTTTATTCTGTGTACCAATAAATCTTACATCAATTCTTCGACACTGGCAGGGGCTTATGACTGGAGGACTTTTCCAAGAATTTGGTTCTCGTCTGTACGACGCAAGAGCGTACCACCTCAAGAACATTTTTTTGTACGCAGGCGTATACTAAGGTTTAATTAACGTCGCACTGGATCGAGCTTTTCTTGCTGGTCAAGAATCAATTCCGAAGAAAAAGATACGAAGACGACGCCTTGATTCATTGCAGTTTCAAAATTTAGCTCGCTTTGAAGGTCCTGGTGTTGAATGATCCTCTTCGTCACTCATTGACTACAATGGGAGTGGGCGTACGATTGATGGCAAGCACCTCAAGTTGCTCAAGAACATCCAGCGCCTCATCAATGTTGCTATCTTCCAAAACAGTAGAAGCGTTTTGGCGTGACTTGGCCAAGGCAGACAGTGCAGTTTAGACCTGCTTCTTGACCGGTGCATGCCCGGCGGAACTGTTTTTACAGCGACATGACATAAATTTCAGTAAGGATTGAGTTGTAGGATCCTTTCTAGCTTGAATTGGTGCGAGCTCTTAATCTGTGGCTCCTCCAACCCCAGTCTGTAGGTCGTCTAGAACCCCAACCACATCTAGACTGTGGTATGTCCGGAAGGAATGGTTCTGGAACTCAACTACGGATCCATCCCATCAACTACGAATCCCCATTGCACTAAAACGAGGTGTTGTCCTCGGATCTTTCCCTTAAGAGACTGATCCCGGACCGTCGTCAATAGCCCGTTGTGTTGCTCTAGTACGACGTTAACAAAAAAATTACCAAATTACCCCATTGCACTGGAGCAAAACAATGGGTTTTTGGCAACAGCCCGGTAATTGGTAGTTTTTAATTAACGTCGTACTGGAGCAACACACGGGCTACTGACGACGGTCCGGGATCAATCCCCTATGGGAAAGATTCAAGGACACCACGTAATATTGAACCAGGGTCAGAGGACGATGGACAATCCGGTATTAAACCCCAAGGGAAAAATCAAAGGACTACGAGACGGTCTGGTGGTTAAGGTGTTAGCTTCTAGATATAGGAATGTTCCTGGTTCGTCAGTGCATGTATGTTTGTAAGCGCATGGTGTAGAGGCCAATTACTAACCCCCCCCCCATTAATAAAAAATTGTCTATTACTAATCCCCCTCATTCGGAATTTATAACACGAAATGTACAAACTTTGGTAATGGTAATTTTTGTTAACGTCGTACTAGAGCAACACAACAGGCTATTGACGATGGTCCGGGATCAGTCATTTAAGGGAAAGATCCGAGGACAACACCTTGTACTTTTAACCACGGTCAGATGACGAAGCAACACCTGAGCTGGCACCTCACTCTCCAAACTTCCACACCAACCCAACGTGAGGACTTTGGGCCACGACAGATTTAAGGTGCACCAGCCGCCTCTACACCATACGTTTACAAACATCCATGCTAGGGCCAGGAACCTTCCTATCTAGGAGTAAAAACTTTGAATAAATTAGTATGTGACAACCTTATTCACATAACCAGTTTGTATACATATCCAGAGGCAAAAAAAAAGAAATTTTTTTTTGAGATTTGGGCAAATGATTCCAATTTCCTTTGTCCGAAACGAAAATTGTTAGCCTCTAGATCGGAAGGTTCCTAGTTCGAATCAGGGTCCGGATGTTTGTAAGCGTATGGTGTAGAAGCGGCTGGTGCAACTTGAATCTGTCGTGGCCGAAAGTCCTTACGTTAGGTTGGTGTGGAAGTTTGGAGAGCGGCGTGACAGTTCAGTTGTTACCTCGTCATCTCGCAGTGGTTCAAAATTACGAGTTGTTGTCCTCGGATATTTCCATTAAGGGATTGAGCCCTTTGTGTTGCTCTTGTACGACGTTAACCAAAATTACCATTACCATTTAAAGGTAAGTAATTACTAGTCAACGTCGTTCTAGAGCAAAACAACGGTCTATTGTCGACGGTACGTGATGCATCAATCCCCCAATGGAAAGATTCGATGACAACATAACGTAATTTTGAACCACGGTCAGATGATGAGGCACCCCACTCTCCAAACATTATTATAAAAGAAAGCGTTTGTGTGTGTCTCTGTACGCAGTGTCCTGACGAATCTATGGCACTTACAATAATGAAGGCTGGAATATTTTTTGGAGGAGTGGAGGATCTCTGAGACAAGCAGGTTTTAGAAAGAGTAGAGGTACTGTTAAGCAGATGGTGAAGGATGGTTTCCATCGGAAACAAAGTACTTTGGCGGTGTTTGTTGATTTTAAGGCTGCGTTTGACCGTGTTTGGAGAGCAAACCTTCTGCGGAAACTTTTAAGCATTGGGGTCTCAGGGAGCCTCTTTTGCAGTATGAAATCTTTCCTCAGCCAGATTTATCAGATCGAAATTTAAAAACGTCAAGTCTACTTTTGGTCAAACTAAACAGGGCATGCCTCAGGGATCGGTCTTGAGCCCTTGTTGCCTTTTCAATATCATCATCAAGGAGCTCTCTACTACTCGGGGTGTTCAGTGTCTTCTCTATATAGACGACCTAATTATTTGGACAAATGGCTCTGATGTTAAAAAACTCGAAGACCTTCTAAATAAGGAAGGCTTTAACTAAATTAGCCGATTGTAATGAAATGGTGGTGAACCCAGACAAGACAACCTTCCAGCTCTTTACTCAGAGTATTAAAAATCACTCTCCTACTCTCTACTTCAAAGGACAATCTTTGTCGCATATGGCAAAACTCACTTATTTAGGGGTAGTTTTGGATCCTGAACTTAGCTGGAAACATATTTTAAAAACAAGAGATCGGGTGCAAAAGCGGATGAATTTAATGAAGAGAATTGTGGGAATTCGTTGGGGTTCAACTCAAGAGATCCTTGCTGACACCTATAAATCTTATGTCAGGCCCATCATTGACTATGGTTCCGAACTTTAGGTTACGGCTTGCGGCAACACTCTTGCTAAGCTCGATGTTGTACAAAATTGTGCTCTGCGTTTAATCACTGGTGGAGCAAAATATACTCCAATTCAACCTTTGGAACTTCAGAGTGGCATAGAACCATTCTGATCGTCGAGACAAGGCTGCCCTTGTTCTCAGAGAGAAATTGCGCCGACCTACCGGTATAGTGGTTAAGGTGGTAGCCTCTAGATCGGAAGGTTCCTGGTTCGAATCCGGGCATGGATATGGTCGTAAGCGTATGGTGTAGAGGCGGCTGGTGCACCTTAATTCTGTCGTGGCTGAAAGTCCTCACGTTGTGTTGGTGTGGAAGTTTGGAGAGTGGGGTGCCAGCTCAGGTGTTGCTTCGTCATCTGACCGTGGTTCAAAATTACGAGGTGTTGTCCTCGGATGTTTCCCTTAAGGGACTGATCCCGGACCGTCGTCAATAGCCCGTTGTGTTGCTCTAGTACGACGTTAACAAAAATTACCATTACCAGAGAGAAATTGCTTAGAAATAGTAACAGCTACTGGCGATGGTATGAACCCGCAATAAGCCGACTAAAAACGTAAATAACTATTTTAAACCGCGTAAATGAAATTGGCAACAGAATTGACATGCCTGGCATCTGTAGACAGCCCTGTTTGGAAGAAGCGGCTCAATCCCATGATAGTACTTTACGCAAGTCCAACTTGATTGGCTAGTTTCACGGGCTTGGCTTCACTTGGATATCTCGCCAATCTGATTGTTGCAGTAACCATTTTGATTTTGATCTCGCCAACTTATCCTAAGGGTACTTATACTTTTAAAGAGCCATTATTCGGAAAGCAACGATGGCCTAATGGCTAAAGTCACCTACCTTCAGATTGACGTCTGCAGCGGAGGATGACTTCCCGAGTTCGAACCCATCTGGCGGAAATGTTTTTAGATCCTCCAAATTATTTTTTAAAAAATTCCAATTTAATTCCTTTTGAGTCTAAATTACTTTTCCTAATTTTTAATACCCTTTTTATATTTTTCCAAGCTTCCGTTGATTTTACATAAATAATCTAAGAACCACTCCTGAACTCACTACCAGCTGATATTTTCCCGCCCCCTTTGCTTTAGGATGATGGTGTCGTATCCAACCCTGGCTTAGAACCATTCTGATGTAACAAAAAGCATACATAAAACACTAACTTATATAATTATTAACTAACACTAACTTATATAATAATAAAAGGATACAATTTTCGGCTCCCACCTCTACCCACCCATAGCCATGGATCTGAAAAGAAAAGAAGAAAGCAGAAAGGAAGAGATAAATCGCCAACAGAAAAATTCTCATGACATACGTATTTTAGAGTGCCTATATAATAAGAGTGGCGACAAGGGACCAAATTTGGCCCAATGCGCATGCGCGGCAGCCATTTTTCTACCAGAATCGTTTCAAAGAAGATTGTTGTGCGAATTAATATATCATTTCAAGGAGAACAAAAAGCATATGATTGTTATAATATGGATACATTCGGTAAAAATGGATCATATAAACGCTCAATTACATGCGTAATTGATGAGATGGATTGCACAACGCGCTAACTTAGATTGCGGGAAACACCATGTTGCTCAAAAAAAGCTATTTACTTAAAAAGTCTTCAAATTTATACTGACAAAACACTAAAATAATATTAAATAAACATTCTAGAACGCGAAATGGAACATGAATAAGCAATATTTTCTTTTTAATTTAATATACACACGTTTTTCTTGAACACACAAAAAGTTCCCATGTTAAGTCTACCGGAGCTAGGAAAAGACCGCCTCGGGCGGTAGAAAAGGTCTCTAAGCCAATCAGAAAGTGTTTCCCGTATGTCGCCACTCTTATTATATAGGCACTCTAACGTATTTAGGTCATGTGATCCGATTAGTCAATCAAGTTGGACTTGCGTAAAGTACTATCATGGGATTGAGGCGCCTGTTGCTTGGATGCCCTTGAGGTGGACTACACATACATTGACAAGGCGGACTTCCAGTTGGTTCTTCCTTGCAACAAAACAAACTATACTGAGTTGAGATCGTTCGCGATGGCTACTGTATCTCTCTGACTGGCTCCATGTCTATACTGATGGCTTTGCCGACCCTGAATCTAATAGGGCGGGTGCTGGGGTCTTTTGCCATTACTTCAAGCTGAGTAGGGCGGTTGGAAATTACTGCGACAACTTTGATGGCGAGATTTACGCTTTTCTTATGGCTGTTGAGGCCCTTGCCACTAGAGGGGATAAGAAAATGTTTTATTTATCGACTCAACCACCGCAATTCAGGCTCTTACAGATAGAAACCACGCGTATTCAATTACTGAGGCACATTGGAAAGAAACTATCAGTCACCTTATTGAGGGTGGTGGTGAGATTGTTCTCCAGTGGATTCCTAGTCTTTGTGGGATAAAGGGTAACGAGGAAGCTGACAGATTGGCTAAATCATACCTCTCCCTTTGCACAGGGTGGAAACAAAATCTTCGAAAAAAAGTTCCCTGATATTTCCCTGATTTCCATGATAGTGTGACAAAAATTTCCCTGATTTTACAAATCCCTTGAGATGTCGGGATCCGTAATTGGTATCGATATACAGTACCCACACAACAAGGACGCGCATCATTTCAGGACAACTTTACGCTGATGTCAACCTTTGGGTGCGCCATTTGGCGAGAAAGAGCTTGGCGCGTTAAATTTTTAGACAGGAGATAAGTGATTCAAATATGGGTACCAAACCATGTCAACTTTTCAGTGCGCCTTATAACGAATACGCAAATCGATTCTTTAAGAGTTCGAATCTTTTGAAAGATCATTCGTGATAGTAGCCGGTGTGTCCATCTACCAGACGGAAAGGAAAGGAAAAATATGTACCTAATAAATATTTTCCTGTGAGCCAAGTTCAATTTTAATGTGTTTGGGTTGAGACGCTTGCTTTTGTTTTAGAAATCAAACAAAGAATACAATTTTATTTGTATTGATATGTCAAAGCGGTTCTTTTTGTATTTTATAAAAAGAAAAAGTTTATCCATTTTATAAAGAAAAATAGTTTGTGCATTTTGTAAAGAAAAAAGTTTTCTGATTTTGTTAACTTAATTTATTTATCAATATCCTATTGAGTTCCGCCAGTGCGACGTTAAATCAACTACCTATCTAGTTCAATTATAATTATTTTCGTGTTGCTTATAATTAATTACGTTTATAAAATCTGAAAATGTGTCCCTATATAAGGCTAGATTTAATTTTAAAATTTCGCCGCGACCCAATATTACAAAAAAATTGGACTACCTGTGTGCCAAATCTCATTGCTGTAAGTGCCATAGAATCGTCAGGATTTTGCGGTCGCGAAAAAAACAAACAGACAAACACTTCCTTTTATAATATTAGAGATTCCAGTATTTATATAGTAATGTAGAGTGTTCTTGAAAAAATATTTATAAGACATTTAGACACAAGAAAAAGGTTTTCTGCAGTATCACAAAAGCATTTCAGTTTTGTACATAAATCTTAAAATGGGTAATTTTAATATTTTCATTTTGTTTCGTTTTTGTGTAGTTAATTTTCATTTAAATCTTATTTGGAAATTTTAAGCATTGATCCCTTGGAATTAGTTACACAGCAAGCATAACTATTCTGTTTTTTTTTTAATTGAAATTTGGGAAGTGAAAGTCAATTCATTCATCTGATAATTGTGTATGTTTAGAAAATAGATTATGGCAGATATTTAATTAATGCAATTAGAGCAACATAATGGGCTATTGGCGACGCATAGTGTGTCATTTTCGCAATCTAGGTGGACAAAATTATTGCATCAAAAATTCACTGTTTTTGAGTGATTATAAGAGGCTGTGAGTGGTAAAATACTCATCTGGCATATATTTAGCGTTTTTGTTTTTTGTTTTTTTTAAATGCAGAAATTGAGTAAATTTTAAAAAATTTGTCAATTTTGCTCCATGTATTAAATGTATTTAGCGGTCAATTATTAACCATATATTTTACAATTTTCTACCCATAAAAGTTAGATTTAAAAATAAAGATGTATGTAATATAGAAAAAGTAAATAAGAAAATATTTGAAAAATTTTATAATGGAATCTCAACTACCTAAATAGTCTACTGATGTATTGAAGGGAAAGTTCTTCACAAAAAAAATTCAACCTTTTTGGAAACATTTCGTTGCGTTTACTTTTAGACCTTGATCGTAAACTTCCAATTACTGGATCTGAGGAAACGACTAATTTATTCATTAAATCTATTCGTATCAGTTCTTAACATTTTTATAGAAAATATTTCCCTTATCGCCTATTGTGTTTTGTGTTTTTTATTGTCTCTTGTGCTTTTAAAAAGTGTATATATATATATATATATATATATATATATATATACTATATATACTATAGGGTTTATCTAGAAGCTGTACTTTTAATATGACTTGGAAGAGAGGGAGTTTGATTACATTAAATCCAGTTATTTCAGCAGACTTCTCAGCATTTCTAAAAAGATCTACGAGTGTAGTTTCTATTGTTAGTGTTCCCTGTTTAATATTTGGTCACATGTATCTAAACAGCAAAGTCAGCTTTAAAGCACCTTGCACATTACTAACTTCCCTAGTAGTTAAATCTACTAATTACTTGGCAAAAAGAAATTTGATGGAACGATAAGGTCTAGTTGAGGATGGAACAGGAGATTTTGACAGATAATTTTTTACTCTCATTAGTACAAGCAAAGGTACCAAAGAAATACTAAATACATTTTCCTTTTATTGGTACATTTTTTTTAAATTGCCGGAAAATTTTCTGTTCAGCGCCATCACAGCCCCTTATCATGATTGTATTTCTGATATTATCTTTCGACAAAATCAGTCTGAAGGATTTTCCATAAATTGTACGTAACCGTATAACAGAGCAGTTGATAAGTGACTAACTGTGAGTTGTGGTACAGCTGAAATTTCCGTGATAATGATCCCAGAAGCAGTGGCGAACCAAGTCAAGTGGCCCCAAGCGGTAAAATTTTCGGGGGCCTCAAAAAAACTCCAGGAAGAAAAAGTTTCAATAAAACTCTCATTAAGTTATTAGCAAAAAGAAAATAAAAAATTCCATACCATAACACATTTAATAATTATATTTAAAAAAAAAATTTTTAAACATAATTTTTTGTTTCTCTCTCTCTCTCTCTCTCTTTTTTTTTTTTTTTTTTTTTTGTTGCGAATTTGTCAATTATTTTGGCATTATAAATTCGGTTTTAAATTGTTTGCTCTTTATACAAAATGGCCATGTAAAATAATCTTTCTTTTCCCATTGTACTCCTTTATTAATTTTTTACACGCTTTAAAACAAAAAACGATCTTTCTTTTGACGTCCATAACTAAGGGAAGTGTTAAAAAATTTTTAAATAATGAACAACATTATCGAGCCTTCAAAACATTTCTTTGAAGGCTCGATAGATGTCTGGTGTGGGTTTTATAGTGTCCTCGCTTTCTTTTAGAAACATTAAAAAATTGTCAAATTCATCTTCAAAAGTACAAACATCAACGCATTTTTGTAAAATATATTTTTATAGTTTTTTATCCAACTTCCAGTTAAAGCCTCTTTTCTATGGGTGACACGAAGTTTTATAGCTAATACAGCATCTGCCCCTCTTGCTGATCATCTTGTATATTAGAAACTCTTTCCACTGCACTTAAAGAAGCACATTGTAAAGACGCTGTCACATCTTTCTTCGAACACTAATGAAAATACATTTTAAAACCTCGGGGCCACTTCGTAATCCGGGGCCCTACGCTGCCGCTGAGTCCGCCTCTGCCCAGAAGAGTAACAACCATTTAGCTCATTTTTGTTGTACGGAGTATACAAATTAGAGTTAATGTTCTTAACGTTGTTTATGAAATTTTATATTGGAGCATAGAAAGATTAGTGTCAACTATTAGCCCAAGCACATGATTTTCAGATAATTTTACTGACGTTTTATTAAGACATGCATCGTTTTCATAGTTGTACCTCTTCCAGAAAAGCAGCAAAGAGCTAGCTCACTGACGATTTGAAGTAGAATATCGTACACCTGCCTTTCGTAATTTACTTACTTCAGTAATCATTGACAATTCTTTATGACGTTGTCTCTACAAGATTACGAGTTTCGTTTTTTATACTTGGAACTATAGGCTTAAAAATCTTTTTGAGACCTCCTAGAACTATTTTTCAAACTTCCTTATGAATTACTTGGTAGGTCTTGAATGGCAGTGTGAGGAAAGGTAAGATTTCCTTGAAGTCAAGAATAATTGTTTCTGAGGAATAGTTCTCTGTGCCCGTTTAATTTTCTCCTCTCTTGTTCAATTATTTGGCTAGTAATTCGAGAATTTTCTCTTTAATACTATTTAAAACATTAAAATCAGTATCTGGTAACAAATATTCATCCATTTCTTGAGGAATATAAGTTAAAATAGCACCGATTTTCGTTTGCTTTGAATTTATCACCCAAATGTTAAAAATGGACTGACGAAAAATTTCCAGTGACATTCTGAAATTTAAGGACTATATCAGTTGCGCAAGAAATGTTTTGTTCTGCGCACATCAAATGAATCAGGCTATAATGCATATGTAATAATTTAGTGGTATACGGTGGCATAATATGTTAAAAGTCTAGTTGAAATTTGAAATCATCAGTTGCGTAAGACGCTAATTAGCAATAAATTTAAAAGGATCTTGGAAATTAATGAAATAGTACCCCCCCCCAAAAAAAAAAAAAAAAAAAAAAAGCACGTAAACAAACCTCGATGAACAGAAGTTAATGATAGTATCCACGAAATAGCGCTAAAGAAAATATATAGGAGCTATACTTTTCAGTTTTCCTCAAAGTACTAATACGCATTCGCCAAATTGGTTTTGTAGCCAACGCAGAAAGTTCGACTTTGGATCCCTGTTAGGAAGAATTATTTAGAAAAATAAAACCTTGGTCTTGTTGAGGGTTACTTTGAAGATATGATGTATTTTTTGACAATCTGCGACACTAACAAAATTGGATTTTGTCCACCTAGAATCGAAAATGACACACTGTGCGGCGGTCCGGGATCAAACCTAAAGGGAAAGATCTGAGGACAACGCAACGTAATTTTGAACCACGGTCAGATGAAGATGTCACACCTTAGCTGGCACCCCACTCTTCAAACTTCCATACCACGCTAAGAAATTTTAGGCATTTTATTCATGTATAATAAATTTATAATGCAAAAAAATTCTGAAATTTGTATTATTGAACAATTTTATACAAAAATCAATATGGTTTGTAAATCCCCCTACCGTACTAATATGTCTAAAAATTTCACGTCACTGGTTATGGGTAGAACTCAATGTAATCTAAACCACTTGAGAACCAGATGAGAAAATATTGCTTATACTTAGCATTTTTTGGTGCTGTTCTATTTACTCTACCATTTGATTTGCTTTAATTCCTATGTCAAATTTATTCAGCTATATTTCCTAATACTTTACTGCTATACATCAGATATATTAATGTTAAAGACAAATAAAAATCATCTAAAAACTATATTGATTTGCATCTATGTCCGACATATGTTAAAAAAACTAATGTTTATGCGGGCCAGGAAATAATTAGAATCATAAAAATCCGATTAAAAGTTTTTTTTTTAAATCTGATTTAAATCAAGTAAATCTTATGTTTTTTTTTTTTTAATCGTGATTTTTTTATGCCCTGCTTTTTCACAGAAGAATATATTTGTAAAGTTTTATAACTCTGTAAACGTTTTGAAAAATGTGTATATACTATTTCAAATATTTTTACTAATTAAAGTTTGAAAAATCGCCCGTTTCCATTGGTAAATGCTTTGGCGCAGACGTTTTCTCACCGAGGTCATTAGTGAGTCATTTTTTCCCGTCTTTCGAAGAATGCTGTTGATTAGAAGAAACACGACCTGCTACATTCCGCAGTAGGGAACATAGACTCGTAGGAATATTTAATCCCATGTCTGCAAATAAGACATAATAAGTTAGGCATAAAAATAGGAGAGTTGATCAGTTTGGAATATGCTCTGGAGATTAAATTAAAGTCATATGAAACAAAAGGAAAAAAGGAGAAGAAAAGGAAGTGAGGAGAAGGGGTTTTTCATGGTTATTCCGAGAGGGTATCTACGCCTATCTTTTCAAATAAGTTGAATAATTTTTGTATGGAGTTTGATTTTTGTTTTTAAATGCCTTAAGGGTTTCTTTGATGCCGGAGAGACACCGGGATAACTTAGTAATTTCTTTGAAAAATTCAATCATAACAATAATTTCTTCCCCTGGGATTAGAGGGGTCTCGGTTCAATACTCGGCGTTGCGAGCAGTTGGAATAGGGTAGCTCTCTTGAGAGCATGGAGGGTGATCTTTTCAATTAGATGTGTTGTGTTCAGCGGTTTTGTTTCAGATTACATCTACATAAGCTCAATCCTTTTTTAATTTTATTTTTGTCGGCAAAAGTGGTTTTATTTTTGCTACCTGTGGAAGAACTCACATGCCCTCCAGGAATCCGCAACGGACACATTTGGGCCGCATATGGCAATTATTCGAAGAGTGGTGGAGCCCTTGGCAGTTAAAACACTTTTGAGGCCGTTCTTCCTTACAAATTTCTCAACTTTAATGCAAAGGAAAAATAACATCCATTTTTTGAATATTAGCAATATTGAGGGAGTTTTTAAGTTCCACCATGAAAATGGGTAAGAGATTTTTCGTTTCAAATTGCAGCAGTTGGGAAACTTTATTTACAGTAAATTTGAGTTTGGTAAGCTCCGCACTTAAGTCATCAGTAGTTGTATTTATAGGGAGTCCTTTAATTACCACCTTAATGGGCGTATCAGATTTATTATTCAGTAGTACGAATTCAACATTTTCCTCGTTCATGTATTCAGTAATGTCTGTGGGTATCAGTCTTGGGGAAATACTTAAATGTATTTCCCAGAGAGCGTGGCTTTAATTCCAGGGAAGGATTCATTTATTAGACATAATGTGGTGCTGTAGATTTAGTAGGAGATACAATTACCGGCCTAGCCGGTTTTTTTTTTTTTTTTTTTTTTTTTTTTTTTTGGAATCTGAAGTCATCAGAGGATGAATTTTGTCTTTTATTTTTAATTACAGCAGTATCATTGCTGGGAATATCATTCACTTCGGGACTTAAATCTACAGACATATCATTTACAATGGGGGATTTTAAGGCAATGTCAAAGTTATTCACATTAGTTAAGTTACTAATTACATCACTAACCGGGGACACGTTATTTCCACCTGTCATTTTCTTTCTTTCTTGCTTGGAATGAAACCAGTTCGAATCGCAGAGGAATATTGCCATCAAGGTTGGGGGGGGGTGTTAAGAAATGTGGTGTTGCTTGTACTATATTGAATTATATCGCACCCTGGCAAAAGTGACACAGGTCAAAAACTAAAAATTTTGATGTTATGTCATTGAAAATTATGTATGAAGTGCCCCCGCGAGTTATATTACTATTCTATAGAATATAATAGAAGTTACCAACATAAATACTTACCTAAAATTTAAAAGAGAGAGAGAGAAGGCTTATAGTATTTCAATATACGTTTTATAGTATACTTTAAGTTGATGTTTCGCAAATTCTGCAATTTTGAGTTGTGTCACTTTTCTTGCCGGGGTGCGATATGTTATACTATTACTATAATTATTACTTGAACTATTACAAATTTCCATTATAGAAGATTCAGTATATATATATATATATATATATATATATAAAGTATTCTCACTTTTAATATCAATAGAGTAAAATCAAAATCATTGCCGCTTCAAAGCAAACAATCCTTTATTTAGACAAAAGTAATTTATTATGAAAGGAAAACGCTTTCTTTCAGTTTAAAACAATCCATGTCCGTAACCTTTAAATTTTTTAAAATATGAATGATTCAAAAACACTAAATCCTATTCCTATTTTTGAGTACCTGGTATAATCCACGGGAACATCACACTTTCTATGTGAGAGGGAAATAATACTTTGTGGTTCCTAGCTTTTTTTTTTGTGATGACAAATTGTAACTAGACATCTTAACTCAGTATAAAAAATTATTTAGATTTAGAAATCCTAAAGAATTATTAAATGCAATTCTCATTGTACGTTAGCTCAATTCGATTGAAATGGGGGTAAATGGAGAGATAAGACCTGGTCATCCAGAAATAATTTTTAAGTTTTGTACCTGGGTTTGAGTTTACTTTTGATTTGTCACTCTAAGGTCATTATTTACTTCATGGCGTCAAATAAGACTGAAACCAACGACTTAAAGAGGATTTCAAACTTAAAAAATGGAAGGTACATTTTTTCACAAATCAGAAATTCGAACCCAGAGCCTTTTGATCAAAGGCTCCTACCCTATCGAATAGTTTTAGGTAATCCAAAATCACAAGGTCAAATTTGTATAGCGAAAAAATATAAAAGTTACAATTTAAAAATTATTTATTTAAAGAAAATCATATTTTTAGGTATCGAACTAATGTAAAATTTTCGGCAGATTTCAAGTTAAAATTTTTACTCTATCTTTAACGATCTAGGAGATAGAAAAAAAGAACTACATAACTCGAGTAAAAACTTTATTTGTTTTTTTCGTCCGCGTAAAATCGTTCCTCGCAAAATGAAAACATGGAAAAAATTAATTTATTTTATGTCAACTCTTTATAGTTTGCCATTCAAAGGAAAACAATCATATTAAATTCATTTAAAAATGGCCGAGCAACCGGTCTGGAGGTTAAGGTGTTAGACTCTAGATAGGACGATACATGGTTTGAATCCGGGTCGTGCATGGATGTTTGTAAGCGTCTGTAGAGGCGGCTGGTGCATCTTAAATCTGTCGTGGCCGAAAGTTCTCACGTTGGGTTGGTGTGTAACGATCTACCGATAGGTGATTACGAACACGCTATTGACAACGGTCCCGGATCAGTCCCCTAAGGGAAAGATCCGAGGACAACATTACGTAATTTTTAAACCATTGTCAGATGACGAGGCTGGCACCCCTCTCTCCAAACTCCCACACTAACCCAACGTGAGGACTTTCGACCACGACAGATTTAAGGTGCACCAGCCGCCTCTACACCATACGCTTACAAACATACATGCACTGACCCGGATTCGAACCAGCAACCTTCGGATCTACTCATTATTGTAAGTGCCTTTTATTTGGTAGGTCAGTCCACGCAGACAGAACACACTCAAACACTTCCTTTTATAATAGTAGAGATAACCCACATAGTCAGCTTACAGCAGAAACTCATTACCTGACATGTTTTCGGCAACACTAAACGCTTATCTATCAAAATGCCAATTTTTTTATACCAAAAGTAATAATTAGTCTTTAACATCTTAATAGTAACAAATTATTTTTGGAAATTGATAAGTTTTTGCTCTTAACCGATTATATTTATGTTTAAAAAATGTGGTACTTGGTGGGGAAGGTAATCTTATTTGATGGTATCGAACGGGAAAACCTTGTAGGAGTAAAAAGTACAGGATGCACGAATGATGGGAAAACAAATTGAACTTGAGTCAACTTGGGTTTTAAATCAGTCATTATGCTTGTCACACTTCATCGTTTTAAGTGAAGTCAGACATAGGAAACTTGTTATTGCTTTAGGACAATTGAATAACTTTTTCAATTACGATTACCCAAAAACATATTGAAAAGATAAAATCTCATTTATAAAAAAAAAAAAAAAAACATAATTTCTATTCACGTTTACTGAGACGAATAAGCATACAAAAATTAGTACATCGAAATCCCTGGTTCTAAAAGGTTTTCAATACACATATGCACCAATTATTGTTACGTTATGCGAGATATGTTAAATTAATCATAAGTCATCACTAATTAAACCGTAGCGTACCATATAACAGAGCCAAATTTTTCTAAAAATATCGTTAAATTGAACGTTTGCTAAGAATTCTTCAGGCGTTAACCGTTTCAACATGTGCTGCTATATAACTTTTCAGTAATAATTTTTTTAATTTACTATTATTGAATTTTCTTACAACACTTCTAATTTGTGACCCATTGATAAATACGATGTTCACCTTGTGCGTGTAATGGTTGTCAATGGATCAAAAAATAACCTCAATCGTGTTTAACGATATCTGAGTGAGCATATTTTTGCCAAAGGAATAGAAAACCCATCTGTTCCAAGGGAATTTATCCATGTCTATTAAGAACAATTTCTTCGTTTTTTACACCCAGAGGCTTGGATTTTTCCAGAGACAGTTTCTTTCGAGTAAGATACCGACTATCGTAGTTGCAACCTTCAGAAAAAGCAGATAGACTGTATAGCGAGAAGTGGAAAATAGTAAAACCTGGACTTTGGAGGTCCATTCATTGTCCCTTGGTATGAAACGAATTTAACTTTATGCCCTGTAAGTAGGCAATTTGCTTTAAATTTTTATTCCTACAATTGCGAAGCATCATTAACTTTGATTTTGAATAAAGTGAAATTAAATATGAAAAAGAAACCTTAATGTCTGTGTAAAACCTGTGTAGTTCATAGAAGAAAACCTTCGTTATGAAGATTAGTATCGTAAAATGGAGAAAAAAAATTTCAGACACATTAAACTCCCGATTATCCGCGGGCGATTTATAGGGAGTTTTAACCACGGTCACTTTGTGACTTGGTGTGGCTACCTCCCCGATTTGTCCGCTTTGTTGCGATGGTCATATGAACAGAAACCACCTTGCGGAGTGCTCTAATTTACAGGACATTGACATCAGGGATACTTCCCCCCAAGGACTTTCTTTACTGCATTAGATGGCAAGACAGCATATGGCCGAAAGGTCTTGAGCTGGGCGTAAAATTAAAAAAAACCTTTGTGACAAAATTTTGTTGAAAAAAGTTCAATCTCAAATAAAAGAGGGTTGACCCATAAAGCTATTAACTGATATTTTTTGGGAATAAGTAAATAAACTTTTAAGTACAGAAATCTACTGTTTATTAATTAATAATTGTATGTATACCCCAGTGCCATTGGAATAGTAGCGTAGTTAAATAGGACTATAGCTATAGGATTGTAACTAAATAAAAAAAATATATAAATATTCTTGACAAAATAACACCTTAAAAATGTGTTTGAACTTTTCAGGTTTCTCTTGTCCATCTTGAAGGCTTTATTTGTTAATACAAATAAGAAGCTTAGATAGTTTTTAGTTTGCTACAGGAAATTGAGATTTTATTCATTGGTCTATAATTGCCAAACTGAACAAAAAATCTACAAGTTACTCTCAATGAGATCATCAAATCAGAATAATTTTCTATGTGTCAACCAACAAAGTTTTAAATATTAAAACCTTCTTCTCTTCGCTTAATCTACTGAAATGACAGATGCAAACTTTAAATGGACAACTTTATTCAGATTTCTAAAATTTCACAAAGGGTAGTTTTCTCCCTGTAGGGTATAAAATATAGGGTTCTATAAAAAAAAATCATTACAAAAAACTCTAAATCACTTTGCAAATCAATCATGAAAGCTGCATGATAATGCTCAAACAAAGCCCCTTATATCAATATATTTATTACAAAACACATTTTATTCACTCAAATAAGTTTGTCTTTCAATAAACAATGCAAAATCCTACACTTAGATGATTGTTTAAAAAAAAGTTTAGGTTTGTTCGGTAGTCAACACTATTTTTTGATACTTGAGGGTTGATTACTGTTTTTAATTATTAGTTATGTTTAAGAAAATTTTGAAATGTGCTCCCCTCAAAGTTGAAATCATACTTGTTTGCAACTACATATTATATACAAATTGAGAAATATCACAATTTTCAATAGTTTATTATTGCATTATAGTAGAATTGATGGATCCAAAACTCTCAGATCCCAAATTCTATTCAGAACAATAATATTCAACTAAAAAATAGGAAGTAGAAATAGTAATCTGTAGTTTTTCTCTTATGATAAACTTTTAGACGCTTGGTGATTCTAAGGGACAAATGATTTTCATTCTCTTAAGAAAAAACAAATTTTTGACATATGAACGAAGTAATAAAATATTTCTGGAAAGTAATAGAAACCAGTTCCTGCATGTTCAATATGTATACAATTTTTGTTTGATGAATATGGTACCTTATAGAGTATACCTTAACCCCAGCATGTTGTTATCTATTGTGTGGCTAACACAACAAAACCCTTCATTTTGATAAAGAAAATTAGAATGCATTCATTATGAACCAGAGCAATATCCAAAAACAAAAAAATTTATACTAACAATTAGCAAAAAAAATCTTTATTCTACACAAAAAATAAATTTCTTCAGTTAACAATTATCAAGTTGAATTTTACACAAATCTACTATATGGGTCACTCTTGTGAAATAGGAAAAATTGGCTTCATAAAATTTTTTCAATCGAAGGTTTTTAAAACTTTATTTTTTTGGCCTAATAATTTTCTACCATGTTCATTAAGTAAATTAAAAATATCAGCAATCTAAATTATTAACATTTTGTTAAGGAAAAAAATATTTCAAAATATTGGAAGGCAGGACAATGACGAACCTGCCAGGACAATGATGAAAATAGAAAAATATATATAAATTTCTTGTTGAACATTTCATATTTAAGAATGACCATGTATTTTTAATTCAGCTGATTAAATACATTAAATAAAATTACTAGGAACATGACACTTCAGGAAATTATGGATTCCCGAATATTTAAATATTATTAGAAAGTAGGAACATTGTGGATAGCTATTACTGCAACTTTTATGCTTTTTTAACAGATTATGTGTTTTGCTGTGTGGTGTTAAATTACTGCAATCAATTCTCAGCTATTGTTGATCTGTAGTATTTCTTTTTGTATTTTTCCATTTGCCTTGTATATTTTTAAAATTTTTCTTCCCGTTTCTTTATACAAATGTAGGTCTCTGCTCTATCTCTTCTAACTTTTTTCATTAACTTTTGTTCTTAACATTATCATCTCTTGTTGTGTCTGGGTTTGAAGAACCTGAAAGTTGAATATCTATACCACTTTCACTTGGTTTGGGTAGCCAATTCTATGGGATGACAATTTCTTGTTCAAGCGATAGAGTTTTGAATTTTCTTTTCTATTTTTATAATTCCCCTTTTCTGCCTCAAACTCATTTTAGCTATAGGCTTTACCACTCCTTTCTTCTTTTGGTTAACATATATTTCACATGCCTCTTCAATTTATCTTGTATCAAACGTTATGGAATTTTTTTTAATATGCTCCTGACGACGTTTCTCAGCTAATCTTTTCGTTAACAACCTTTCCTCATATGTTTATTTCTTTTTACCACTCATATCTGTCCATATATTGTTTACAACTTATAAAAAAGAGCATGTAATAACGGATCTTTAGTAATATCTAGACATTTTTAGGTGCAATGACAAAAACATTATGTTTTAAATAAAAGAAACAAATAAGATTCAAAATTTCAAGCCAATTATAAGGTATTTTACTATTAAAAAAATTACAATGGATAATAAATAATCAAAAGTTATAGTTAAAAGTAAAGAATATATTTGTCTTCAGTTAATAATTTAAATATTTATAAAATACTGAACATAAAACATAATTTTCCTGTCTTGACATCATTGACTTGGTATGTTAAAGGCAGGACAATGATGGCCAGGATAATGATGAAATAGGCTTGTTCAGGGCTTAATGGATAAACAATTAAAAATTTCAGTTTGAATTTCACACACATTTAAGAAATATCATTTATACACTTGATAATAAAAAAAATTAAAAATTTACTACAAACAGTTAATTTTTATCAAAGCCAGGAAAATGATCTTCAATATACATAAACCTTGAACTCTGAACTTGTATGTGCTGACCAAAAAAAAAGTTGATAACTTTTCAAAATTGCAGTTATTTATTTAAATAACCTCAACCCCAGATTACTTGAAAAGTATTCTTCTAACTCAGTGCTGTCATCTATTAATTGCCCACATAATGATATCTGAGATGCCAGGAAAATGATGATATTACTTGGGACAATAGTTATTGAAGTTACTTTTGGAAATTTTTGCAATATTATTTCCATTATTGTAACTAATAACATTTCAAATGTATAAAGAAGCAGAATAAATTATTTACAAGAATATATAAATAAATATTAAAACCCTAATGAATGAAGCAATTGTAAAATTTCACTCAGGGACATGTCAGGACAATGATATTTGATATTTTAAAGTTTTAAAAATGTATAAAATAAAAAAATATGTCATTAAATTTCTAATTCTGTAGATTATAAAAGTGATCCTAAACTATTTTTGAAAGTTGACAAAATCTTCAGAGTGATAGAATTCTATAAATTTTGAAAGGACATGAATTTTGCCTATTTTGCAAGAATGACCCATATATATTTACTAAAGTAAACGCAAGAGAAGATAAGATGTGGATATTCTGTTTGGTAATACTAAAAAATCCAAGCTGACTGACTCTCAACATAATCTTTCCTTTGATAAAAATATAAAACATTAAATTATGAATCAAACTAGAAATATAAATACAAGTAAATGGATTCAAATATTGTTATCTACCAAAGATTATATCCCAAGCTATACAGTGATCACTTGCAATTACAGAGATTCAGTTGGTAAAAAACTTGCATAACAGACTAGGATATAACATGTATATATATAACAGTTCATAAATGTAAATAAAAAGCATGTTATCCAAAATCTTTGATTATCAACCGAAAAGTAGATTCTATTGGGCAACATTAAAAAAATGTTCCCTCAACAAAATCCACCATTTGGTACAACAAAAGCAAAAAACATGTATAATTTAAATCTTGAAGATTGTGTGGATAAAACAAAGTGTTGTGATTAAATGTGGTACCTTTCTTGGTGAATTACAATATAACTGTTTTATATTTCTTGTATTGCCTTGGAGACAGTGAACAAAGGACAACACATAATTTTCACGGAAAAAGGTGAGCCACCTGGTGTCATCTGAACAGATTGCAATAGCTTTTAAGCGAGACACGAGAATAGAGTTCGTCGTTCTTCACCCGACTAGAACTGTGACCTCTTATCAAAGGTTCTTCTTCTTCAGACATGAGATTCATTATTTGATACTTTGAGCAATTTCTGCTAGATAGCATTCAAAACCAAGCCCATTTTGTTAGGCAGATCGTTACTGAAGTAGACTTGTATCCTTAAATATCTAGAATTATACCTTGTGTGTAATAGTTCATATTAAGCATGTACACTCATCTTTAATAGAAAAACAAAAATGCTTAAAGGTAAATGTTCTGAAACTGAACATGCAGATAGCATGTATTATGAACCATAAATGTAACAATAATGGCTAAATTGTTGTGGTTTCAATGAAACCCTTAGTATACCAACCAGAACATATTATCTAGGAAATATACAAAATCAAGTCACTCAACAGTATCCAGAATCTGCATAAAATATTAAAATAGGAATAGAAATTGCACAATTAATGAAAAGCAGATACAACTATTGTTATATTTACGAGCTTTCATCAACATAGCAAAAGGAAATTTTGAAGTTGAACATACACCCATGCAAAAAATTTGCATTACGAACTATATGCTCTTGGATATCGCATTTAAATACAGAAAATCCAACCTTGTTGAGACAAATTTCATATTAAGGGTAGTTTGTGTAGTTACATTACTAATTATACAATTCCTGGATCATATAAATTGTATTCTTCATCAAAAAAATTATTTGTTTTTGATTAATTATTTTTCAGATAAGTATTGATTAAGTAAATTAAACAGTGAGTTTTCATCGCCAAACAAATAGCGGTGAACAATTTTTAAGCCAACAGTAACTTAGTTTCTAATAAGACAATAAGTTAATAAGACATGCTTATTCTTGTTGTTAGAATCTTCATTTATTTTTTCATCTGCACTCTTCATCAACTTTGGAGCCACTTAATACTTCTATAATTAAAATATGTTTGCCCCTAATAGTGTAACCAGCATTTATGTAACAATTCTAATTAACAATGTTTGAATTTTTGATGGGACTGGAATTTAGTCTGTATTACGAGTTAATTCATATTGAGTGGGTCTTTAATGAGGTTTGGCTGGCTAACTGCATACTAATATGCCAAGAGAAAAATCACCAGAAGTGTTTTTCCTGAATAGGTATCAACAGAAACAAATTATCTAAAATTAATTTGCCGGCAAATAAAAGTATATCTTACTTGTTAGCATTCCAAGCAAAGTTGACTTAATAGAACGTACCATTTGGAAAATTACGAGACAAGAGATTACAATTATTAATGAAAGCAGATATAAACATTGTTATTTACATATATTTAATCCTTACGTGTATTAGTTCTTCGTATTTGATGGAACATCCAGCTGTCATCAACGTTACAAACATGGTCAAGCGTATTGTTCCGAAGCTGAATAATGTAGAAAACATGCATTATGAACGATAATAAACAATATACAAGAGCAAACAGATGCTACATCAATTAAACAGAATATCCTTTCTTTTGCGAAACATTCAAGAAGTTGAATTATTCAAGGAAATCATTTGGGAACGTTACTTCAAGCAAACGTAAAAGAATATACATTTTAGATCACAATATGAAGTACAAAAAAAAAGTGTAATAAATGCCGTCACGTACCTTGATTTATTCATTCAAAGATACCTAGATTGAAAGATTAGCTTCAAAGGAAAATAAAATTTTCACAGAATATTTCTTACGCCACAAGCATTTTTCAAGGGCCAACTGAAAATGGCAGAATTAGAATTGCGAATGCGATTAATGGAGCAATTCCGATTAATCATTCGTTTGAAAACTTCGATCTAACAAATGTGGCCAAACACTTTATTAGCGCCAAAAAAAAGTCACAAATGTAGAGTAACCCGGCGCACCCGTGACGTCAGACCAGCGTAAAGTTGTCCTGAAATGAGTAAGTTTCCACACAACAATATTTTTAAATATTTAGGGTCAGATGGGGTAAAAGAATCATTAACACAAATATTTTGTATTTTTTCTCATCAGATATTTTAATTGTTATTGTAAGGGCTGGAACCCTTATTGGAACTCTAACAATAGCTTTTAAAAAAAAATGCAAAAAAAAATTATTTTGTTTAAAAAATATTATGAACTTTTAACACCTCTCTGTCCCTACATAATCCAAATATACATCAAAATAAAATGCAAATATACATAAAAAATTGGTACAGCTACAGTCTACGTTTAAAGCGGTTGCAACGATCTTGGCGGGTTTTTTTTTGGCGCACTTCTAGTAGCAAGTTAGGGCAGGTTAAGGCAACCTATCTGAATTACGATTATTATGGTTTCCATGGTAACCTCGGCAAGCGAAAAGTTAAACCTTTAGGCCCGGTGCACACATCCGGTTTTTCAACGTACGGCGCCGTTGCCGTAAAGCAAGTGCGGTCTGAGATACATTAGATCCAATGGAGTAGTGCACACATGCCTCCGGCGTCACTGCACGTCCAACTTTGCGTGTAATTTGTACCGCAGTTCCCCACACACGCTTCTCCGGACTGAAGTGATTAATAAATGATTGATCCTGTAACAACTATTTTGTTTCAAAATATACTTTTTTAACTCTAAGTTAGCGAAATAAACACGTTTTCATCGATAGAAAAATAATCGCAAATGGCGCTAAATGTCTGAGTACTTGCGTCATTTCACGGCTATGTGTGCATAGTTGGGCTTCGGTGCCGCATGTTGAAATATCGGATGTGTGCACCGGGCCTTAGACTACGGCCGGTACAGCAGTTGTACCATGATCGCGAAAAGGAAGAATTTAGACAACGGCCAGCACATCAGTTGTACCTTAAAAATTATAAGAATCGCGCCAAGAAATAATTTAGACTACGGCCGTTACAGCTGTAGTGCATTGAAAGTTATAAGAATCGCGCTTGTTATATCATTAGTCGTAGTCAAAAGGTTAAATTTTTATTTTGAATCTCCAATATTATAAACTGAAGTGTTTGTCAGTCTGCATGCAAAGTCCTGACGAATCTATGGCACTTACATCACAGGTAGTCCGAATGTTTTGCAATTTTTGTGTCGCGGCGAATTTTAATATTCAGTCTAGAACATTTAAAAATGAATTAATGAAATGTAATTACTATTAAATGCAACAGCATAGAAGATCACAGATTCTAAATATTTTTTTTCGTTTCCTTTATCTTTTTGCGCGGAGGAATGATTTTCCAGCGGACGATAAAAAACAAATAAACTTTGATCTGGAGTTATTTAGTTCTTTTTTCTACCTGCTAGACCGTTAAAGATAAGAGTAAAAATTTCAAATTTCAACGGATTTGAAATCTGCGGAAAATATCACAGTAGATCAATACCTAAAAATACGTTTCTTTTTAAATAAATAAAATTTTTAAATTGAATATCTTCAAAATTTTCGCAGCAGATTCTGACGTTTAGAGAGATTTTCAGAGAAAGAGGAAAAGAAAAATATTTTGGCTGAAATTGTCTAGTTCTTTTTTTGTAAAAACGGGATCGTTAAAGATGGATTGAAAATTTCAATGGATTTAAAATTTGACACCAGATTGATACCTTATAAGTTTGATTTTCTTTTATAATATATCATTTTTCAACTAAATATTTATATTTTCACAAGAGATTGTGGCGTCACGCCGAATTCCCATTTGGTTTGCGAAGCAAACCAACAAACACCATGGACTACACCGTTATGGCTGTTATCCAATTTGCGAAGCAATGCATAGTTCACTATATTCATAGTTTGGTTTGCTTCGCAAAACCAAATGGAATTTCACAGGGAATTCATTCCAATAGGCTACGAATTTCCATTTGGTTTGCAACACCACGGGACACGCCATGATGGCTGTTATCCAATAGGCTACGAATTCTCATTTGGTTTGTTTCTCAAACCGTATTCGTAGCAATCACCGGGGGTTAGCGAGCAGCACCTAGTTAGTAATCACCAGACCCCACGAAAAGAACTGTCACGGGCAACGCCGTGCTGGCCACGCAATGGCTAGTATTTTTTAAAGTTCTTTCAAAATTCGTTGAACTGTCGGTTGATTTCATTGATTCATTTGAAATAATTCCTTCCTTGGCGAATTTAGAAGTTCGCAAAAAAAGCGCCAAAGCCGTAACACCGCTATAAACGTAGACTGAAGTTTTACTAAAAAATTCTACAAAAATATAATTGCGAGCAAAAAATATTAATTTAATGCATCAAAAAACATTATTAGTTACACAAATTTAAAATTGTATACCACAAGTTGTATCGCTGTCCTCATGGCGACGAGACGCTCCGGTAGCGAAAACCACGGTGGCGGTTTTCGATGGGTTCGAAAATTACACCGGTGTTCTTTATACGACTTACAATTTCGGCGAAAACGATTTAGTCTATTCTCAAAAGTACTTGTATTCGCGCATCTCAAAATAGTCCACAAACGACAATAGTTAATTTTCATAAAAAATTTAAAAAATCCCTGATTTTTTGTGAAATTTGGAAATTTTCCCTCAGAATTCCCTGATATTTCCAGAATTAAATAGTTCCCTGAGAATTCCCTGATTTCCCGGTTCTGTTACCACCCTGTTGCAGAACTTGCATAAAATCTCAGTTCAAGAAACAAAGAAAACTGCAGTATCGGAGGGATATCCAAGGAAGGAGTTGGGATTGCCTGCTGAGTAATAAGGGAAGAATCCCTACTGATCTACCAAGAAGGATGGGAGTGGCCTGTTTACGCTTGTTAAACGGACACGACTATCTTCAACAGCATCTACAAAGGGTTGGCGTGGCTACCTCCCCGATCTGTCCGCTTTGTTGCGATGGTCCTATGAACAGACATCACCTGTGGAATGCTCTAATTTACAGGACATTGACATCAGGGAAACTTCTCCCCAAGTACTTTCTTCGATCTGTTGGACGGGAAGACAGCGTATGGCCGAAAGGCCTCGAGCTGGGCATAGGATAAAAAAAATAATAGTAATGAAATTTGGCACACAGGACATCCTATTGTTTTGCAAATTTTCT
This sequence comes from Metellina segmentata, assembly GCA_947359465.1. Classification (NCBI taxonomy): domain Eukaryota; kingdom Metazoa; phylum Arthropoda; class Arachnida; order Araneae; family Tetragnathidae; genus Metellina; species Metellina segmentata. Next base: position 49,739,746 of record OX375875.1, read on the forward strand.
GAAGCGCCCAAATTTTGAAATCAATCGAAAATATTTTAAAATTAATTAATCAGTTTTTTTTTCACCTTTCGTTCTTTTTCCACAATGTGACGTCTTTGCAGGAGAGGATTATGCGATTTTCGACCGCTGACGTCACAAGCGTTTTTCGTCCTAATGCGTTTGGAACGATGTCAAGTTTTCCCGATTCTAGTGTGTTTTGATTTACATTGATAATAGCCTCTTCGAGGCCACCACGGCATTGCCTGTGGAGTTCGTTTGCGTGGCAAACCAAATGGGAATAAGTAGCAATCACAGGGGGTTGGCGAGCAGTGGTCACACCTGACCCCATGAAAAGAACCGTCACTGGCAACACCACCACGCAGTGGCTAGAATCTCTACTATTATAAAAGGAAATGTTTATGAGTATGTGGACTGTTGTGACGAATCTATGGCACTTACAGTAGTGAGATTTGGCACACAGGTAGTTCAAATTTTTTGCAATTTTTGTGCGAAGCCCGAATTTTAATCGAGAACATTTTTAGATGAATTTAATTATTATTGTTTTCTTTAGAATGGCAACAGCATAAAAGAATGCAGATTCTAAATTTATTTTTTCTGCTTTTGTTTGATTCTCCTAGGAACGATTTGTCAGCAGACTAAATAAACAAAGTTTTAACAGTTCTTTTTTTCTATCTCATAGATTGTTAGATACGAGTAAATATGTCAACATTTGAAATCTGCGGAAAATTTCACATCAGATTGATACCTAAAAATATGATTTTCTTTATATAAATAAATTTAAAATTGAAATTTAGCACTGTAACCTACTTTCTAAATAAGTCACAAATCTTTTCTTTTGTTTTAATGATAAATTAGTATGTGTGCAAAGAGGAACATCTAAAAAATATTAAGTACGCTTCCGTGTTTCGCGAGTGGACTTCTGATGCTCGGGTTCTGGACCAGGAGGCAGGGAGGAGTCAGAAAACAACAGGTTTTACTAGATTTTTAATAAAATATTACAATTGTGATTCTCGAAAATTAAGTATAAATTGACAAAATCGTCATTTAAACACCTCATGAAGGTTACATCACAGCAGTAAAAATGCTTGTCCGTTGAAATAGGCTTGCAGCTGACGAGTCCGTATGCCCAAATTTTGAAATCACAAAAAAACGAGAGCACTTCAACTGGCCTTGGAATAGATTTAAAAAACAGCATTGCACACATTGCCACAGTCTTGGTTACTCTGAAATGACTAGTAAAACAATACTTGACACACATTGCCCCCATAAAACACCGATGTCAGTACTCTGGTCTCTTGAAAACAATATCCTGGTTTTCGCAGAAGTCTTCAGTCAAAGGTATACAGTTTAGATATTTACAGAACGAACATTCATAAATTGGATGCACATAAAACAAAATAAGTAGACCCACACAGAGGACAACAACGATAAAGAGACACACCCATATCAGTATAACTTTCGTCGCTTTGTCGTAGGTTCCGAAGGATACGAAAGGTAACAGAGCATAAGACAATAAAAAACCGAACGCGAATCCGAATATATGAGCATAGTTATCGACCCACGGTAAAAGGCCAACGAGAAAGAGAACGAGAGCGACGCCGCCCAGTCGGAGAAGCGCCATTCCGGGATGTTTCAACATTTTCCAGCAATGGATCACTTCCACAAACAGGCAAGCCAGGAGTCCAAACTGAGAGCCAGCAGGGCCCACCTGCAAAAGAAAACACTCTTACAAACCAAGGCATTTACAAGTAGTAGTTTTTATGCACGATAACAGTTTAAAAGAGGTTTCTCATCAAGTGCGTGTCCAACAATACTAACAGCTTACTAATTAAACTGCAAAAAATCCCAACAAAGTATAACTCAATATATATATTGTTTTAGATGACAAATGAAAACTTTCCTCTAACTTCTTTGTTACGTAATATGTTATGTCCTTTTTACGAGTAGTAATTAATTTAAATGAAAGAAGTAAAAGGTTCGAAAATAAAGGAACATAACCAAGGCAATTTTGGATTGCATAGTGGTAATTAAATTTTGAATAAAGACTCACTGAACCCTGTACATGGATTATCGATTAGGAGATGTCAATATCTTAATAATGAAAAGTTTACTGAAAAAATAAAAACATGATATGCAAAATGTCACCAAAAGAATTCGTGGAAAACACAAAACATAACTAAGGTTTAAAAGGATAACAAAGAATATTTATTGAACATAAAATAAAAGTAATGACACATCCATTAGTTACTTAAAAAAAGGTAACACAAATGAACTATAAATTTAACTGTTCTAGAACTTAAAATGTAAAAAATGGCAAGGGACGCTAAGGGAAAAATAGGGATAAGAGTTAACGCAAAAAAATATATATATATAGTTACGTGGAATTTTGGGAGAGTGGTGTTGGGATATTTCGTCCAATTAAATACACTCTTTACTCTGCAGAGTGAAAGAGGAAAAAAATACTTAACGATATGGATCCATGATTTTTGTGGCAAAGAAAGCCATACGACGGAACGTGCTTCTAGCACATGTTGGCGGCCAGGGGAAAATCGAGAGAGTGAGTGCTCGTTTTGCGCTGGCTTTTATTATCTGCTGTGTCAGCGTTCATGACATCAGCAGCGTCTATCGATAGAGAGATTGCGGTGGCTTGGAAATAGTGTGCTTTTTTTCTGCTGCTTGGAAATAGTGCACAGTATGGCTTAAAAAATAGTGTTAGGTTGTTTGAGGCATAGCAAATAAAATAAATAATCCCTTGTGCTTTTAATTACACATACATACAAGTTTGCTATACAATGTGTGAACAACCCCTCCATCGACCAATGAATTACTGACATCTTCATACAGCCAATCTCAATCAGGGTTCCCACTCTTTTTTTCTACTAACTAAGTTCACTTTAAGTTGATCGTGTCTGGATACCTTTTTAATGTCCATTGCATAAAAAAAAACATAGCTGTTAAAAATAAGCAAGTGTCACTATCAGTAAAACGAGCTTGAAGTTGTCATTCCGCTGTTTGTTGTAGTTGCAATAAACGTATGATTTCGTTTTTAATTTTGTTTTATTATATTTGAGTTTCTATTGCTAAAAAAGTGAAAATGAGTGGAAGAAAGATTTGTAACATGTGTTTCTGTTATTTTTAGAGCAATTTCTGAAAAAGTTTGCGTTTAATTTAAAAAATACCACATGATACCATCATAATGTTTTTTGCTAAATTTATACTATAAATATATACTAAGATTTTTTTAACCATTTTTCCTTTAATTTTGAACATGAATTATATCATTTGATTTATTTCACCAATAAAGAAAAAATCTTGTAAAGAAGGGTTAAGGGGAGTGTATGAGCAATTTTTTAGCATATTGCTGCTCATGGGTAGGAACCACCATTTTGTCAAGCTCGTCCCTGATCCACATACACTTTTATTTTCAAAAATTTCCTAATTTTTTTATTTTAAATTTCTTTTTGTTTTTGAAATTAAAGTGCTTACCTTGTTGTGCATGCAGCTTCAATCTGCTTATGAAATGGAAATTACTCACACCAGTAATTATTTTATAGTACACTTTCATAAATTCATAATGAAAGTAAGAAGTAAATTCATTTATTGGCACATCGCAGGCTTCAATAAAATAAAATTAGTGACAAACTATTCATTTACTAAAAGAATGTAAAAGGATAGCAAGTTGCATACGTCAGAGTCAAATTTTACTGGATCAGAGAACGAACGAGTTTCGAAGAAAACATTTTCCCGTGAAACAAAATGGATCATAAGAGTTATGCAAAAACTTTGATAAATTTATAAAAAGGTTAAAATAATAAAATGAAATTTTCTTGAATAGATATTCAACTAGTTGCCACCGTCCCAGCCTAAGCCATTCGGTGTATTGCCACATAATTTTGAATCACGATCAGATGACGAGACATCTGAGCTGGCGCTCCACTCTCCAAACTTCCACACCACACCAACCTAATGTGACAACTTTCGGCCACGACAGATTTAAGGTGCACCAGCCGCCTCTACACCATACGCTTACAAACATCATTTTTATGAAACAAAATTCATTTGAAAATTATCATCTAAGCTGACAATGGAAACAGATTGCGCATGGGATAACAAAAGCAAAGTGAATTTCAAGCACAGTCGGCCATTGAGTATTTATCACCTGGATACACAGAGAAAGAAATTATAAAGCATAGAAAAATTACTTTCATTTTAGGTCAGTGGCCAAACAGGATAGGAGTCCCAAATTGCCAGTTTTCAAATGACTTTTCCCGATTCAAGAAATTTTCTGACTATTCTCGGTTTTTCAGCACTTTGGTTTACGTTTTTGCGATCCTCTCCTCTAATGTTTTTTTAATCAAGCGTTTTTTTTTTTTCAGAACTGGTAACCGATTGCTTCAAATTTGCAAAGCAGAATCACCTAAAAAATCTCCACTTTTTTTTAGGGGGGGGGGGGGTTATTAAAAACATAAAAAAAAAGCTAGATTAAAAAAAAAATTGCAACACATCGGGTTGCCACCTCAGATAGCAGTATTAATTAAAATAAATTATCTTTAAACTGTCTTTGATTCACCTACAAACTTAAAAATACACTTCCACATACTTATAATACATTTTTAAAACATTGCACTCTCAGGTAATTGATAAAACAAAATTGATTAAGATTTCATGATTGTATTCTTGTTTCCTCTATCAGGACAACTATTTTGAGCATTGCGAGAGCCACTCATAAGTCAAAAACAGTCGCCGATTTCTATATTGGCTATCAAGGGTTGCCATTCAAGCAAGCCAGTTCCCGAATCATTCCCAAAACCGTACTTGTAAGCAGTTTTATCGCCGATCAGCAGCTAAAAAGAGGTTGGAAATATTGTGTAAAAATATCGTCATTTGAAAACTAAACTTTCTTTTCAAAGGAAAATAAGCACTTTCTAAGGACTATTGATGAAAAATAAGCACTTGTAAGGGCCCTTAGAAATGGAAGGTCAAAATAAGCACTTAGAAGCACTTTGTAAGCACCCGTGGGAACCCTGTCAATGCCACCTGTTCCACTCTAAGACCCATGTTGTTACCATCTACAAAATTTTTCTGCAAGCAAGCTGGACTCGAGAATTCTACTGGGAGATAGAGCGCCCAGATGCTTTTCAAATCTTCACCCTTTACCATACATTTATATTAAATAATGCAAGTGTATCTTTACAGCAAGCCTGATCATAAAAATTCAGGGTCTCAATGAACATAAAGCACTACAGAAATAGACCCATAAAAGGGCCAGCTGAAATATGCAAATTTAAATTTTTGGAAATGAAATTTTAGGTATACACTTCTGAGGTCATAACATCTTTTGTTTATGATTGATGTGTTGTCAAAAGATGTGATGCTGTCAGAAGGATTTTTGTAAAATTTACCTTTTTTTTTTTAAATCAGGTAATGGTATCTATGGTTGTGTAAATTGACAATTTTTAATACTGATTTCTTTTAGACTTTAAATAAAGAATTTAGAAATATTATTTTGATAATCCAAGAACTAAAATTCGAAATTCTACTAAATAAATATTTCTAGGTACTTATATTTTAAATTGTGTTTAATATGTTGAAAATAATACCAACCTCAGCTCTATATGGCACAAAAATAGCACTTGCTAGGTTTCCTCCGACTCCAGACATAATATATATGATGCTAATTCTCAATGCCCCTACCAGTTTTTCTAGATCAGTCATAATAAGGTATTGAATTATCACAGTTATCAGCAGGTGTAGGATGCTATAAAAGAAACGAATTAGATAAGATTTCAACCAGAATAAGCTGCTTAGGAAGAGAGAAGAAAATTTATATTAGATATACCTCTTGTGTGTTAAAAAGCTATCGGTAGGCAGCTGAGTGATTACATATTTTTAAAGAAAATATTGAATATTTCAAGTTTAATTTTGAAATTCTACTTCAAAAATCATTTATTGATCTTTCACTTGTAAAGTGAAAACGCCCCTTGCCTATGAATTCAAAACTAAGTATAAATACAAAGAATCCATTAAGGAAACTTCTTAAACTAGATTTTTTAAAAGTGAAATTATTTGTAAGGCAAGAAAGGATCAGTAATAAATTATATGGAAAGTTATAAAATTCAGAAGCTTTAGGCACCATAGCTAATATTTTTTTATATCTGCCCTGTCAATATTTGTTAAGATTTTGTTTATGCTCGTTTTCATTCAATGACTTATCAAATCAAATAAAACCACTGTACAGCGTGAATCCCTGGAGAAGACTATATACACAAAGACATGAATTATGTTCCCCTTGGATGCTTATTCATATCAACTTGTTACCAACGATACCATTTTCGGCACCCAACAATAAATTTAGAACCAGAATCCTCACTACACATGCCAAGGGATTCGTTTACAATATTGTAAGTCTCCTGATTAAACAAATACTCATTCAAAACCATGTGATGCAAGTGCCTTCTCCTTGGAGCCGCACTACAGCATATTTCTGGTTGGTTATAGTAGAACTCTCAATTATCCGGATCAATTGAAAGACAAGACCCATCCGGATCATTCATGATAAAAAAGTTATTTCTTAGTAAAAAAACTAATTTTGCTTTAGAATGTAATGTGATTTAATGACTATGAAAACAATTTTGTTTACATTTTGTACTTGCATACTGTATTCAAATATATCATTGCTTAAACATATCGGTCAAAGTCAGTTGTTTCGTTGACTCTACTAGTTTTCGTGCAGCCAAGTCTCGCACGCGGTGGAGGCGAGAAGCAGTAGATAGTCGCAGTCAGGCTGACGATCCATCCATTTTAGAGCTGTGTCAAGGCAAACGCCTTACAAGCTGACAGTCCTGTATCTGATTGAGTAGCAATATTGTTGTCATCTTCTGGGTCATGAGTTTTTCTCTCACCCTTTGAATGAGTTCATCATCACTGAGAATCACATATAAGCCACTCACCTACGTCCTCTGCAATGCACTTGGAACATCCAGGATAGTCCTCTTCGTTTCTATCATTCACCAATAAGAAACTTTTTAAATTCAGATTTTGTTTATTTCTTTTTTCTCAAACAATCTGGATAATTGCCGATCTGGATAACTGTAGTTTGGATAATCGGAGTTCTACTGTAGTTCTAAATTAGTAACTTTTGTTTAATGTGTTCAAACCCCATTCTACAATTAATGAGCTTAGAATGTGATCAGGCAAGAGATTAAAAAAAATCACCAAGAACAATCACACAATCTAAATTTATCAGAAAATATGAAGCCTGGTAAGGAAATGTTCCAAAATATTTATAGTAAATTGTGAGGTTATTTTATAGTTTTAGAAAGAAGAGTGGAGCTATTTACCCTGCATGTAGGAAAAGGGAAGTCCAGAGTCTGTAGAATTGGTCAGGCACCTCAGGATTGTGAAAAGGGATCATGCCACAAACATCGTCAAGGCAAGACACCTGTTGAAAAAATATCATCTCTTTAAAAGCTTATAGACAGTTTTGAACTAGTTACAAACATAAAATCATGTTTAAGCTTGAAATAAGATGAAAAAAACCTAATTCCATACCTGCGAACACAGAGCTGCCTCTTCGTGAAAGAATCCCTTGACAAAATCACAGTACTGTTTGGTTGTAATATGACACTGACCATATATGCCTATGCAGCAGGGCCTACCTACTATTTCACAAGACATGTGAGGTTCTGCAACCTTATGCCCTGGAACAACAGCCTTGCAAACCTAAACGAATAATTGGGATGTAAGTATTCTGATACATATTAAGTCATGTCTGATATTGGTTAATCTCTGCTATTATTAAAGGAAGTATCTGTCTGTCTGCGTTTGTAAATGCAGTGTCCTGACGAATCTATAGGACTTACAGTAATGAAATCTGGCACACAAATAGTCCTAATTTTGTGCGAAGCTAAAATTTTAAAATTGATTTATTGGTATTTTATTTGTTTTCCTTAGAATGGCAACAGTGTGAATAGATCATAGATTCTAAATTTATTTCTTTTTGCTTCCATTTCCTAAGCACAAACGATTCCAGCAAACCAAAACAAAACATTTTTGACTGGCACTTATTTATCTTTTAGTTCAAGTTTCTATCTTCACGATTGTTAAAGAAAGAGTAAAAATTTCAATGGATTTCAAATCTGTGGAAAATTTTACACCAGTTCGATACCTCAGGTGACATGCCCGGGTCATGTTGGGTGGAGGTGGGACTCATTCTCAAAAATTATTGTTTTTGTTTACAGTATCAGTGAGGACACGAAAAGTACTGTCACGGGCAACATTGTGTTGGCCTGCTAATAAATACTAAACACATAAGAGATAATTTACTCAAATGCATAAGATTAAGTAGAATGTTCCTATACCCTTAAAACTAGTATTGTTTCTTTTATTGTCAAAAGGCTGTCATAATAGTTAAAAACAGTATATAATGCTAGGAGAAAAAGAACAGATAATTTTTTGAACAGAAGATTGTTTCCTGTGATTATGAATTGAAAAGTTGTCTTATTTTTAAAAGTTTATTATCCTTTATTTCATGTATTTTTGAATAAATAAAATAATTTAAATTTAGTTTAATGAAACCATTTAGTTATGTAGCATTATAGTTACGTTTATTCAGTTTAGTAGTTAATTACTGTATTATAACAGTTATTATTTGAAAACATTTTATTGAAAAACAAACAAAGCTATAATTTCCAATTTCACTTGTCTGCAAGATTAACGGTTTCATACATACCGGCCATTTCGTGATATCGTCTGGCCATTCATAGGGAAATACTGATGCAGGTTCATGGCAGTACCTATTAAACACAGAATAATGACTTGTAAAAACTCATGGAAACCTTGTTTACATTAAAGTCTATCAATAAAATATTTTAATAAAATGTCATTAATTTTTATCAGGATATTTGGATTCGTTTTAGGAAAATCACATTTCCGTCTCTATTATTAAATTTTAAACAGGTTTCGGATCATTAAAACTGCTTGGTCTATGATTCACAACAATGCAATTTGGTCTTTAAGGATTCCACCAAAAACTTTTTTGTCACTTTGCAAAATGTGTTTAAAAATAACTAATAAATATTAATAGCTAATTAACTAAAAATAACTAAGTAAATTATAAATAATTTATTTTTATTTCAATAAGAATGAATCAGATATGCTCAGAGGAAAATTGATTTTACAATTTGAGCTATCAACTTAGAAGCTTGTAAGAATTTTTAATCAGCATATCACTTAAGTTTCATGTTCTCTAAAGAAAGTGTCCTCAACATTTAATACATTTGGGTGAACTACTTGATTTATCTTAAAATAATAACAGAATTGGGAAAGTAAAATTTCCTTCTTGCTTTGAGCGAAAGTATGTAAATGGTTGAATTTAATGAAGCTAGTATTATTATTATTTTTTTTTTAATTTTAACAATAGCAAAAACCAACACTATTGGAGTAGTCTAGGAATTTCAAGAGTTTTAGACTAGTTCTTTCTAAATGGAACAATTTCCATGGAAGACAGTGGTTATTCATAAAACATTGACCATTACACTTGATAAATGCTATCACTGATCCTTTAGGTGCCTTTTACCTTGAAAAAAACCCACTTCAATGTTTTGCCAGCTTAAAAATTATTCCTGGCACAAATTTTTTTTTTAATTGCCTTATGTTGTAAGAATGCAATAATTTATATATTCAGTTTTCAAATGCAAGCATTTCAACTATCATTTCTCTACAACTGCATTTGTACACAAGGGTATGCATATTTTGAAGATTTTTAAGTTAAAACACAACTGCAATTTATAGTATATATATAAGTATGAAAACGAATCAATAATTATCCACACTGCAGCTATGAGCTTTATTTATTTCCATCAAAATAGACAACTTACAATAAGGCTAGGTCTCCCCTTGCAATGTCTAGTCGCTGTGACCACAAAATCGCTGTCGCAAAAATCTACAAGGTGCACACACTGCGATAGATAAATTGCTGAATTAGATTAAATTATGTTTTTTTATGCCACTAATTCAAGTTTCTATCTTTGCGATCGTTGAAGATAGAGAGTAAAAGTTTGAAGGGATTTCAAATCAGCGTAAAATTCTATACCAGATCGATACCAAAAACAGATTTATTATTTAATTATTTACAGCTTGATTATTCAATTATTTATTAAATTATTAATTATTTACTAAGAAAATCACATTTAAGGTATCGATCTGGTGTAAAATTTTCCGCAGATTTTAAATCTGTCAAAATTTTTACTCCATCTTCAACGATTGCAAAGATAGAACCTTGAATTAGGGGAATAAAAAACATAATTTAATGTATAAGAAAAGCTGACCTTGGAAAACATGCGACTGAACTATCAGAAGTGAGTGCACGTCCATGCCTGTCCATGTGATTCATTGGTTTCACGTTGAATTGAAAATAGGACTGGTTGCAGCTTTTTAATCGCTTCAAATATTTAGTCACAAGTGTGTGCACTTGTACTTGAAATAATGAGTTTTATTTTTGCGACTAGAAATCGCAAGTGGAGGCCTAGCCTAATAGGATTTTCCCAAAGTCTTCTTGCTTTTCAAGGTACTTGTTCCATCATTGCAACAGCTTTTCTGCATCCTTAAAAAAAGTTTTTGACTCAGCAGTCAGCCAGGCATAAATTGTTAATTTTAGTTCTTAGTCCATGGTGAATAACTAACTTATTGCTTCATGAACAATAGTCACCCACCTATGTAATAGAGCCATACAACTACCGTAAATTGTCATCACGCCGTAACACTAGTCCTTTTCAAAACTTTTCAATCCTTTCTGATACTCAGTAGCCATGAAAAGTGTTGAAAGTTTTCAATGGATTTCTGCCCCAATACACCTATAGACCACAAAAACAGACCCTCAGATAATGCTCTTTGATGCAAACAGAAAGCACAGTGGCCATGCCTAACCACAGCATGACAATAGAACCCACCTAGCAACTTCAAACCTAAACAGCAGTGATAAGACAGAAACCCTGCACAGCAAAGCACACAAAAATGACAAAACTGCCAACAAAAACACAAATGGCTAGCAGATAATTATTGATTTCCTCTCGCATGTTTATGAACTGGATGCAAGTGCCTCGCAAGCAAGTGAACTGAAAATATATTTTAGACACAGAATTGTAGCTTACCTGGGATCTTGACCACAGACAGAACCTGAAAGCCTCCTATGGGTGCCTAAGTGATCTTTGGTAATAGAATTTGGATTAGACATCCATCTAGGAGGTCCAGGCCTCATGGTATCCCATTTTCTCCAAGAAGATATTAATTCCTGTAGAAATGAGCAGAATATTAAAAACTACACTCAAAACTACTTTCTAAAAATATTTGTTCATATCGCAATACTGCTGCTGGGATTTTAATTCAACCTCAGAGAATTATTTACACAATTTTCCACACTGCAAAATGCAGCTGTAGGGTGGAAGTTACATTGGTTCTAACCAATTTCTAATTTTTGTAACCAATGGAGGGTTTTCTGGGATACTTTCAACCAAGTGATGTGGCTGTATAGCCATCAAATGTATTGTAGGGTAGACACAATAGTATTCTTCAAAGAAATCTAATAATGCTCTGAGGATTAAAACCACACATGTTGATAAACACTTAACAGTCTTAAATATCAAAGAGCAAATATTATAGCAGCAAAAGAAATAAATCAAGCATTAACAAAGTATAAGGCAACTAAAAAAGAGAAGTTAGTAAATATTTTGTTATTGATACAATTTTTGAGCAAATACAAATATTTCCAAAATATCAGAATTTATGACAGGAAATATTTAGGTATAGCTTTTATATACATACCTGTAATGTGTAAAATTTCATATTTATCAACAGTTATATTTGATGCATAAAAAAGTTATTGCAACGCTAATCTACATCAAAAGTAAAATGGGCAAAATTACTTCATACAATAAAAGCTTAAATTGTCTACATTATCTAGCAATTTATTAAAGACAAGTCACTTTCTTTCAACGGTAGCATTTTACCAAATAAAATAATGCTTTGGTATTATTAGCATAGATAAGATTAATTTAATTTCCAATCAATATTAATAATACCAATACATTAAAAGAATTCAAAACTTTTTGGATAAACATCCAAAGGGAATTCTCAACAAGCATTATGAGGACCATACAGTTATTTTTTTCAAATCAGGCATTCATTTAATTTTTCAATGTTAAAGTATCTTTCTGATAAAGTTGTATACTACAGCTTTTATGGTATGCAAGGCAATACTACTGCAAAAGAAAACCATGCTTAATATATTTAAACACAGCCTACCCCTGGATGCAGTCCTTCCGCCAACTTCAGAAGGCAAGGGAACAAACAATTTATACAGTTAATAGAAGTTAAAAACTACATTTCAGTGTAACAAAACAGAAACTCCATGAAGTTAGAAGTAATGAAGAACATGTACTCAAAAAAATATATTGACCCACCCAATTAAAAAAGAATCTGAACTGTTAGTTTTCTTCTTTAATTTTTGATGACTTTATAAATATTAATATTTTTGCAAGTAAATTAACACAGGAGGTCAAAAAAATGTTCACAACACAACTTCATATGAATTTTTAGAAAAACAATTGGGGAAGATTTCATGACCAAGTTTTCACAAAACAAAGTATGTTCTCCTGTGTATCTTAAATAAAATCAAGAGATTATAATCAAAAAGAGCAATCTTTGCTCAATTACTTAAAACACTTTTAAAAATTTATTAAAATGCAAGTTAGTTGCATAGTTCTGAAAATAAAGACATAAAATATTTAGTTTATACTGAACATAATTTTGAAAAGATAGAAATCTTCAATGATCTAGTAATATAAAAAGGCAGTCTGTTGCATTGACAGTACAGCAATTTCAATAAAACTGCATTTATTCCTGATTTTAATGCTGCAAAAATTATATACATATTGAGACAAACATAAATAGGTTAAATTATTTAACTTAATACTCTAACAGAAACATGGATAAATACTTTTACTTATAAAGTACATAAGCATGGTAAGTAAATACACATTTTACATTAGATTTTATATTCAAATACTATCAAGATACTTACAGAACATTTATCACGAGTTGTTTGTACACATCCAGACTGATCATTTCGAACACAGCAAGCAGTGTCCCGCTCTCTTTCCCTATCCCTAAATATTGATTCAAAAATATTTTTATCTAACCGCATGCAAGGTGTAAATTTGGCCCCTAAGTGCACCAGATCAGCCTGAAAGAAAATAGGTATACTTTTAACAAAAATAAAACATACATTCCATTCAATACTCGACAGAATAGAGTGAATTCAAAAATATTGCAGATAAAAAGTGAATAGGTTGAAATGCTTTGTGATTTAAAAACTTGTATATATTTTCAAAATTCATTACTAAAGTATTTAATAAGTCTAATATATACAGCAACAAACTTCTGATTCAAAGTACTTTTTAATTTTATGGATAGAATAAATTAAAACAATAAGCACATAAAATCCAAAAAATTGAACCAAAAAAAAAAAAATCAAATATTATAACTTACTGCTCTTGGACCAAGCCAAAAGTTATCTGGCTCAAAATAATCAACTTGCTGCAGATGAAGACTAGTAACCATTACCTAATAAATAGATTGGTACAGATTAGCACATTTTAACATAACAGTTTTTAATTAATTTCAAAGATAATTAACATAATAACACAAACTATTGACACATTTAAAGAAATCACATACTTCAGTATCAGTTTTAAAGAATAAATTATTCCATCTACTAATTTTTTAAGATTCTAATAAAGGCAGAATTATTTTTCGTAACTGTTTATTTTTGCAACTAGCATTTCCTTAGGAACTAAAATTTTTGGTAGAGAGAAAGAATGTATAAAAGTTATACCTCTTCAGAGCGTTGTGTTTTTCTAACCCCAAAAGGTCCAAATCCATAAACCGCCAGTGATATTACTGTAACTAGTATCTGGACTGTCGTAACCCAGTAGGTGAAGAAAGGTCTGAAAGAAATATTTTGTTTCAGTACATTGCTAAAGTTATAAAATGTTTAAATTTTAAGTAAAAATACATGGAACATTTTTTATAGATTAGAGGAACATATCCCTGTAGGTCAATATCATATTTTTTCGAACAAATAAAATGAAAACAATCACAATGTTCTACAGAACACTTGAAACTTCAGTTATCACAGCAAGAAATAATAGAATCAGAAATAAAGTTGAAAAGCTTCCTTTTTTAAAAATCTCAATTTCAAATTTGATAGTGCCAAAGGTTTTAAGTTAAGACGCAATTAAAATGTAAATGCAAGAAAAAAATAACTTTTGCATTACCTATGATCATCTATGTCCTCTAACTGTTGTTTTACATCAGAAGTGATGCGGTCCTGCCTTATCCTTCGATGTAAATATTTGCCAATGACTCCCATTCCATATTGTCTGCGATCAAAGTTTTGAAACTCTTGTCCCAAGACCTGTAATATTTTAGAAAAATGGTATTTTTATAACACTTCATGCAGAACACAGCAAATAAAATTTATTAAAGGAAAGGTATCACAGATCAGTGGAGATCTGATAATTTGAAATTAATACAAATTATTTTAATCTTTCAATGATTGCAAAATTATACCTAAAACATGATGCAAATAAAATTAATGAATTTGCATATCGATGATATTACGAAGTAAAGTAACCTCTGGATTACATACCCATAGAGTAAAGATATTTTGTATTTTCTATCTTAATGCTTTAATTATTTTAACTTAAGCAAAACTAGGACACATGTCAAATAGATTATAATATATTCTTCCTAAATCTATTTTGTTAGTATAACACTTTAAACACACTAATAAATGACACGCAATCAAGCATGTCCAAAAAGAGATGGACTTTATAATCTTTCAAAATTACAGCACAGTACAGATAAAATAATCAAAACTATTCTGAACAGTATGAATAAATTCATAAGGAACACAGCAATATTAAAATAAATAATTAAGAAAGAAATATCACCAAATGGTGCTAGCAAATGATGCTTAAACTCAAAGTGGTTTCTTACAATGTCATCAATGATTTAATTAAACAAAACATTCCTACAAAACTTGGAATCATGTTAACCAGCTATAGAAGAAACATTTCTTACTTTGTTCCAAATACGTTTCATCCCAACATTAGAACTAGGGAGTTCCACTTGTGGAGGGGTTTGAGACCACTGTTGACTATTTGATCTAAAAAGCAAAATTTTAAGAATAAAAAAAATTATTATCTTGAAACAATTAGTAGATGTTGGTAATGATACATTTTGGAACCCTAGTTACCTTTAATTTAGTAATGAAAGCAACATCCACTGTATAAAAGCATGACATTAAAATAACAGTTTTACTCCAGGATGTAACAAATATGCATTCTCTTAGAAATATATATTTAATAAGTTTGGATGCAAGCTAATCTTACACACAATGTGTAATAATTATCCTTTCAAAAATGCATTCATAGTTTTAAATACTTTTTTTAAATATGTTAAAGAATGCATCACTTTCATTCATTGAACACTTTTTCACTCTAGTTCATTGTTTCCCAAACATTTATGTCCCAACACTACCTTTTCAAAAACAATTTTCTTTGGTGCTCCTCTAAAAATTCTAAACTAATATTATATTGCAAGTGTAGCATGTGTCTATAAAGCAGATACAAAGAAATTCCAGTTTATGAATCTTATATAACAATATTATTTTAAGTAAGTAGCAAATATAGTATTGTGAGGAGACAAATTTTTAAAAATTACCTTGCAACATCCACAGCATCTACACTAGGTGTCCCTGGAGTTTGTGGCACATAAAGCCTTGCAGTCAAAAGTTTGTCATTTTGACTTTGAGCTTCTGCTACATTTGATGGTTGTTCAAAAAATACATCATCTACAAGTGGTGAGTTGTCTGGAAATGCCTGAAAGAATAAATTTTATGAAAATTTATTCATGCATCTACTCTTGCACCCTTAACATATTAATTCAATAACATATTAATTCAATAACATATTAACTATTCTGCTTTCACAATAACAACTTTGTAAAGGTTCCTGGTAAGTGATAAGTACATAATTAGAAAAACATCTCACAAATAGAGCATGTGCGAGTAATACTAGTTATTTTTTTTTACTCTCACAAACAAGTTAGACGATCAAGTTTATTGACAGCAAACATTTATATAAGGGGTTTTTATAAAATGCCAGTGAGACAATATTTATAATGCTTACTTGCATAAAAGTGAAACAAAAACCTTTTCGAAAGTTTCATTAAGAAAGTATTTACCTGCTGTGATGGAAGCCCATTGTCTATCTGATCTTCACTAAATGCATTATCCACACTTGTAGCTGAATAAGTGTTAGCAGTATGGCTTGAATGGCTAGGCCAAAAATTCCGAGTAGAACACCTTTTGACTATAGCCTAAAATTGGAGAAATCAATATATTTTATGAACATTATTCACAATATAAATGGAAACAAAATTAATCCCTCAAATAAAAACTAGAAATTTAAAAAAATTACAAGTTTCTGTATCATGAAAAATTAGTTTATGTTTTCAAAATTTTCTATCAGAAAAAGGTTTAAGAAATAATGAAATAAAAATTTAAATCAAGTGTATGTGATAAACACAAAGAAAATATTTCCTGAGATTTCGATAATTCACTGTCAAACAGTAAGAGTGGGCAATAAGTGCTGACCATACAGTCACTAGAGATGAATTTTTCACAAGATTTGTGTTGCAAACTGCATGTAAGAACAAACAAATCGCCAGTTTTTAACAAGTGTAAGCATGTATATATTTGTGCATTTTTTACTTACATTTTATTGCATTTTTGTCACTGTATTAGTTAAACGAGAATGGACAACTTAAATAAAAAGAGGAACCAACAGTAAATAGTTTTCTGAGGAGTTTTAAGGATGCTGCTGGTGAAAATAGACAAATTACTATCACAACATCACTCATCTTTATCATTTTTTTGTGAATTTTAATTATACTGATTTGATTGATGATAATTACTAATAGTGAGAAATTTACTGTTTATATCGGTTAATTTTGTAATTAAGATTTTAACAGCATTATAATTTCAGTTCCAAGTTCTTTTATTTTTTAATTAGCTTTTAGAAATTCTAAAATTACAGCGATATAAATACAAAGTTAAAATTTAAAAAGTAAAGGCACAGCTACATATTCAATTTATTTATTATTCGTTGAGATAAAGTTAGCCAAGGGGTGTTGTACTTAAAAGGTTTGGGAAACTATGATCTAAATTAAGTTAAACTTACAAAAGGACTGCAATCGCAGAAAATGTGCAGCTGTGACTTAAGTGTTGGATCATTCGAAAAGTTCTGCGCATTTTCAAATCGAAGCTAGCTTTGTTATCATTTTGCTACCGCTTATGAGGAGTAACCTTGATTGAAGCAGATGTTTAAATTCGTTTTTTTTCTGCTTACACTGCATAATCATGGTTCCCACACCTTTATCCAAAAAAAAAATTCAAGGACTTTTCAAAACCAAAAAAATATTTTTCAAGGACCTAAAATTTTTTATGACAACCTAAAACAAGGCAAACACAAAAGTTGTCAATTTTAAAGAAAAATGTGAACAGTATACTGTAGAAAATGGATGATCTAGACGTAGCATTATTAGTATATCACAAAGTGTTAAAGCGCAAAATACTGGCATCATTCAAAATGACGCTCAAATGGCGCACCTGCTGTGGAGGAAAATAGTCTGGACAAGTTCCAATGCAAGACGAAATTACACAATTATCTACTAGTTAAAAAATGAAGTACGTTCAAGGACTTTTCACCAAGTTCCGTACTTTTCAAGGACTTTTAAGGACTGTGGGAACCCTGAATAGCATGTGTTGTGGCATAATTTTTGTTTCACTGCAGTGCTAAGAATGGAGAACCAGAAAATTCATTTACGTCATATTATCTTTCATTTAAAGAAAGGAAAAAAGGCCTATTAAAAGATGCTATCACTGAAAATCTACGTTACACAGTTCAGAAACTATCCCAGTCTAAATATTCCAAAAAGTACAGTTCACAATCAGATTGGATATGTAAGCCGCAGCAATGTATGGGAACCTCATACTTTAACAGAGCAGAATATGCTTGCTCAAATTTCGGCATGCGATTCTTTGCTGAAACGAAATGAAGAGGCTCCTTTTTTTTTTTAACGGCTCATTACCGGAGATGAGAAGTGGATATTACACAAGAATGTTACAAGGAAAAGAACCTCCCCAAATAACATCGAGAAGGGACTGCATCCCAAAAATGTAATGTTTTCTGTATGATAGGGCTACAAAGGAATTGTTTATTATGAATTGTTGCCACAAAATCAGACAAATTCGGAAAAATACTGTTCTTAAATGGCAGTATTAAAAGCAGAAATCGAAGCAAAGAGGCCAGAACTGACAAATCATCGAGGTGTTGTCTTCCAGTGTGGCAGTGCTCGGCCCCACATTTCGATGAATGTCAGACAAATACTTATTAAGTATGGCTGGGATGTTTTGTGTCACCCCCATATTCACCAGACCTTGCTCCCTCAGATTTTCACCTCTTCAGGTCACTTCAAAATTCTTTGAACGGGCATGGAGTTCAATTCTTTGGAGACTGTCAAACAGCACCTTGATTACTTCTTTACAAATAAGCCCAATGATTTTTTATAAAAAAAAATTTCCAGCTGCCAGAAAGATGGCAAAAAGTCATAGAACAAAATGGGGCTTAGGTGATTCAAAAAAATGTTCTTATGTTTTTGTACTGCTTTGTTGGTATTTTTCTTAAAAAACGCGCATAACTTTCCTGATGACCCAATATTTAGACATGTAACAATATACGTACATTTGATATCAGTCCCAGACCATCAATCATAATCCTATAAGCTGAGTCTTTCCTCCTATGTTTAAGAAACATTGAGGAACTGCGGGATGTTATGCTATCGGTCCTTCTAGGTCCATCAACTGTGTCAGCTTCAAGTGAAGGTTGTAATCTTGAAGCGGGTGCTTGCTGAAGCTGGCTCTGAGGTTGGGGCACAGCTGGATAACATGATAGTTCTTCAAGAGGTGGTGAACCTTCATCCTGTAACAATAAACAAATATTTAAGGAAGAAGCTAATTAAACAGGGACATGCACACTTGAAAACATTAACCTAGTCTTCATATTTTCAATTTTGAGATTGTGCAATTGTCCTTAAAATAATTGAGACTAAGTGAGCAGTGTATTCACATATATACCAGTGGATCCTTGCTGGAAAGTGTTTGTGATGGTGAGGGAGTTCATAGTGAATACGTACCATTTTACAAAGCAGTTGGAACACACAATTAGCTTCAATGGTGAACTGGAGGCTATTTATGATGCCAAAGAAGAGATAATTGCTCGTAAAGAGTTTCACCAAGAATGAAGTTTGTGCAATTCTAAACTGCTCTGAAAGTTATAACTGGCAATACGATTATGAAACGAATTTATGAACATAAATTATTGTTAAACTCATTGACTGATTTCGTCATGCTACAGTGGATTTCTGCTCACTGTGATGTGGAAGGAAATGAAAGATGTGATGTGGAAGGAGATGAATATCATTTAGTGAAGAAAGGTACTGCTATTCTTCAAAAGAAAGCTCACTTCTAATTAAATTGTAGTTAGTAGGATTGGGATTGGAATTTTATGGTGCAAAATCCAGAAAAAACAAGTTGTACCAAATGCAAGGTATACTAATAAAACTATTGGAAGCAGCATTACGCTAAAGGCTAAATATGAAAAATTCGAGAATTGAATCAAATGCAGAAATTTATCTAAAAGCATAAAAATTTGAATTTTGAAAAAGTAGTTTAGGAATCGTGTAAAAAAAAATTTAGATGAGATTTAAAAAGTCAACAGTATGTAAAAAATGCAAAGATTTTAATGGGAATTTTAACTAATCAAATCTTGTAAGTATAGAATTCGTACTTTTGAAAATCAAATAGGATGATTGAAAGATGGACAGGCAATTAAAATAGTATACTAGAAGGGAGTAGCATGGCTGATAGATATGCTGTTCTCTCCAAAGAAAAGATGACAAAGAGTGAAACATGAGTGTTCAATATTAAGGTTTATCAGTTCTATATTGGTCCTTCACATTGGAGATACTGGCCAGTGATTAAGTAATGGGTTGATGGAACTTAAATTCTAATTTCTTCCTTGTGGTTTAAGATATTCTAAATGGACATAATTGCCTCAATGCCTGTTTATTTATTACTGGACTTAGGAATTCATTTAATTGGATAATATAACTCTGGATAGTCAATGAATAGAGAACATTTAGGAAAGTGTACTGCACTTAATGATTTTAACTGTGTTGGAAAATATAAGGAAGCAAGATGTGGAGTGATTTTATTGTCAAACGCCTGACATTTGTGTAAACAAGATATTTCACAGCAAATTTTCCATAACTCACTTATTTACAAAATACTATTCTGCAAGCATGTGGATATCCATGGAAAAGCTTAATATTTTAAAATATTTTTGGTGACAAAAGTTGAAATTCTATTTCAAGCTTTTCAATGAAAGAAATTCAGAAAATAATGGTTGCATCTTATTCAGCTAAATTGAGTATCCAGACAGATTCTGGTCTGAGAAATATTTTAAAATCTACATTTCAGTTTTTAGTCTTCAAAATTATCACACTATCAGTTGTCTCAGTCTAAGAAATGCTTGGATTTAAAATTTGTTCTAATCAGCCAATAGTTGAATAACTGCTATCTAGTTTTATAATACTTTGGACTCCTTTGTTTTACAATTGGAATATATCTTTTAAAATGACTGAATTGCCCGTTAAAATTTTATATAAGACATTCTGAACTAACATGTACATGATATTCTGTAACTCAACAATTGCTTCACAAAGTATCTTTACTTTTATCCTTTAATAAGCTTTAAGACTCCAGCATGAACCCGTTTGATTCAATCTCAGTGCAACTAGAGAAAATTAATCTTTTCACTCACCTTTAATTCACCCCATCTCTTACTCAGGAGCCTTCTTCTCCTTTCAGTCCACCTTTGATAACTGTCATCCTTTGTTTCTTCATCAAGGCCAAAAAAGGATGCAGTACTTTTAGACACATACCTACATTATGATAAAAAAATTTTATTTTTAATTTATATAATATAAACGACAAACAAGTTACACTGTAAAAATTGATGTCTATGAATACCAGGGTGTCAAGATTTAAATCAACAATTAAAATCATGATTTTAATCAAATTTTTTTTTTTTAATCACTGATCTAAATCACAACTAATCTTACATTTTTATAACTAAGTAAATACACCATAGGAAAATGACAGAAGTGGTCAAATGCTTTAATTTTTCTGCACTCATGGGGATTTCAGCACTAATGGTTACACCCAGCTTAGAGATGGGCGATCCGCTCAGGAGCTGACGCAAAGAGTTAGCTCTCTTGACGGAGTGAGCGAGCGTTGATTCGTTAAAAAAGAGCTACAGCTCTTTTTTAACCAATCAGGGCTCAAGAGCAGTAACTCTTTTTTAACGAATCAGCGCTTCCGCATGCGATCACCAGCTCAGTGATTCTTTTGGGAGTTGATTCTTTTGGGAGTTAACTCTTTTCGAGAGCTGGTTCTTTAGAAGAATCATTTCCGCATTCGATCTTTTGCGCTCACTGATTCTTTTGGGAGTTAACTCTTTTCGAGAGCAGGCTCTTTTCAAGAACTGGCTTTTTCGATAACTATCGCTCTCGAAGAGTCAATTCCGCATACGTTTTTTTGCGCTCCCCAGCTTTTTGTTACTTTTTTGAAGTTTAAAATTTTTAAATATCTATGTATTGTCAAATCATAAATGTTATTATTTTTTATTTTTAATTCCATTTTAGGTTGAAAGGGCGTTTTAACGGCTTAAGTCATACCACACCTTTTAGCACTAATTAAAACTAGTTTTAAGATTGTTATTGGAACATATTCTAACAATTATTATATTATTAACGTAACATTAATCTAATCATAATAATAATAAAACCTTGATATCTCGGGTGTGATATCATTATAAAGCTACACAAAATTAAATTAAACATAACTTGTTTTTATTGCATTGCTTTCACAAAGCAAGGCATTTTGAAAAAGTTTTATTAAAAGACAGAGAAGGGATTTGGATTTCGAAAATCTTTGGGGCAACGAATATTTGAGGGTATATTATACCTATATCTTAAAATAAATAGTTAAAAATCTTAAGTATTTAAATAAATTATTAATATTTTTATTATTTGATTTCAAAATATCATTTAAATTATCAGAAAGTCTCATTTGGTCCCTAAGTAGTTTTAGCCCAGGACATTCTAGAAGGAGGTGTTTTACGGAAAAAGGATATCGCTAAACTTTAAAACTCACAACGCGGACAGAATTAAAGGTTCCCCAAACAAAAACTTCCCATAAATATTTTGACTTTCTCCAGAGCTTTTGAATTTCTTCTAAATTTTGTTCCCTTGCTATTGACGGCGGGCCGGGATCAATCCCCTAAGGGAAAGATCCGAGGACAACACCTCGTGATTTTGAACCATGGTCAGATGACGAGACAACACCTGAGCTGGAACCCTCTCTCCAAACTTCCACACCAACCCAACGTGAGGACTTTTGGCCACGACAGATTTAAGGTGCACCAGCCGCCTCTACACCAAATGTTCACGAACATCCATCCCCGGACCAAAATTCGAACCAGGAACCTTCCGATATATATATAGTACATTTTCTGTACAAATGGATACGATTCACACTATTTCCAAAAGAAAAACCTTTCTAAAATTATATTTGCAAAAAAAAATATCTTTAAATTTAGATTTTACTAGGTTTATGGTCTTTCAATGGCCAATTCCGGTGTTTTCCATACCTACTTCCTGTTTTCCCGCCTTCTTTTGACTTTTGGAAAGTCAAATAAGTACTTTATCCATTAAAATCAAAAACTTTTTTTGGAATTTTTGGTCAAAAATGACATTTTTAACGTGTTTGGATACCTTTATTGCTACTTCTGTAATCTCTTTAGGTTCATGATGGGAATTACAAAAAAAAAAAAAAAAATGGTCCTCAAAGTAATTTATTCTTTATGGACAATTTTAAAGTTATAAGAATTGACATGGTTTTGGGCCATCAATTAAAGTTTACAGCTTAGCAGCCATATGCTGCAATGCCTTTCGTCCTCAAGCCCAGTCTCCCTCCTTTTGTTGATTTTAGAGCAGGCCTCGAAATATATTTTTTAATACAGGTGCACCTCGTGCACCTAAGGTTTTAAATTAGGTGCACAGATTATATTCTAGATGCACATTAAAAAAAACGATAGATAAAAGCATTAATGTAATATACAAGGGGGCTCCGCCCCCTGATCGCTTACGCTCGCCAACCCCCTGTAGAAATTTCGCTTTTTAAAACAGAGGATTTTAGATATTTTTAACGCTAGTATTATTGGAGCAATCACTTAATAGAGTTAAAAGAGGTTTTGCACAGATGTCTCATAAACTGTAATCAACTGCATATACAACATCAATACAAACTGAATACAATACCAATGGAGCAACCATAAGATTTCAAGTTTTTTCTAATTTCATGGTATCGGACATTATTCATTATAAAACTACAAGGGCAGATTAGTGAACCCCTTTGTGCCACTGGGGTGGGTTCACACACACACATATATATCATACATACACACATTCATTACAAATGTCCATATATCTCACCCAGGATTTGACCTAAAAACCTTTTGATCCAGAAGCCAGCAACCTCACCACAAGACCATTGGTCAACATAAGATTTAAAGAAATATTTTTGCAAACTAATGCTTCTGTTTTAAACATAAGACTGAGAAGTAGGTGAAACTCGTGACAGAAAACAAAAGGTTTTTCCTCAGTAAAAAATTGGGTATTTCATATAATCTAAATGTAGATTTAAGAATCAGAACATTCAAGATTGCAGAAATAACCAAAATTATGTCAGTAATAAAAAACTTTTTTTAAAGTTTTACATTTAAAACCACATATCCAAAAGCTATAGATATAACTATGGGCAACTTCATGGGAAAAGAAAATATCAATATTGTGTCAAATAGTAAAATGATCCATGTGAATGCAACTCACTCTTTAACAGTTTTTGAACGTTGTAAACTTCGCTGTACAAAGCTTTTCCTTCGATCCCTCTGGCTCTCAGACATTTCCCTTAGTACTCTGGTGGGTCCAGAATCAGAAGAGACATTTCGCTCGCTGCTCCTTTCAAAGAGAGGATTTTCGATTACACCAAGTGCTTGAGGGGAGCTTTCAGCGGATTTTTGAGAACCAGTTGCATCATGATGAACACTGGTGGTCCCTGTTTGCATTGTGATAATAAGCATACCTAATAGAGAAGGATTCATTAAGACAACAAATTCACCTAGTTACTCAAAACAAAACAATTTAATAGAAAACATTTACAAAAAACATGTATTATTATAACGAAACATTTTTTTATTTCAGTACATAAAAAATGCTTTTCCTTTTTTAATTTTGCACCTCATGGTTCTACATATGTCAGGATGTTTTATGCAAGAATTTTGTAAGTCTTGAAAAATTCATTAAGTTTCCAAGGGCCAGTCATCCCAAATGGCCTGGTAGCTCTTAATCACAATATTATAATCTTTTGTATTAATTCACTCCAAACCAGCTCAAGAAACAAGAAAATTATTTGGGAAATCTTGCATGCTGTTTTGAAATTATAAGAATAGTATGTACTCAACCAGCTGTTGGGGGAGTGAGAAAATCAATTGTTGTCAAAATGGTCATCCCAGTAGTTTCAAGCTACCAGATATTGGAGAATATGACAGAAATTTGAGAATAACTCCAATATCAGTAATAACATCTGGATAATTTTATTCAATTGGTTGATGCATTTTTTTTATGAGAAACTGAGATAAGAAATTGAGCAACAAGTCAGTTACATGGACAAAAATAACCTATTAATCTGACCCTACTTTATCATACTATACATCGAAATCAAATGCAAATATATATAATAAATTCTACAAATATCCATTTAAAGCAAGCAAAAATTTTTAATTTAATGCACCAAAAAAAAACATTATTAGTTACACAATTTTCAAATTGTATACCACAAGTTGTATAGCCCGGCAACACAGCGACAAGACGCTGTAGACATTAAAAAAACGGCAGCGGTTTTTGCAATATTCAAAAATAACAATACAAGTGTTCTTTATTCGAATTACAATTTCATTGAGTACGATTTATTCTATTCTCAAAATTACTCGTAATCGCGCATCTCTAAATAGGACAGCCAATAATAGTGGCCGTTTGTTATCAAAATTTCCCTGATTTTTTGTAAAATTTGGAAATTTTCCCCGAGGTTTCCCTAATCTATACAGAATTAAAAAGTTCCCCGAGAATTCCCAGATAACCAAATTCTGTTACCACCCTGTCCCAAGTATTGTTTTTCAGCATATCACTACAAGGCAACATTAGCGGATGTGTTTCAAGTAACAAACATGCTGCAGTGAGTCACTCTAATTCTACACAATATCTCCTAATTTCAAATTTACAGCACATTCTCAAGAAATGTGCTGAAAAGCTTTCCTGTGTTTCATTCCTTCCATTCTATATCAGAAGTGAAAATAACTGAGTGCTTACTAGTGCAGAAGTCGATGCACAAAGTTAGTTCGAAAGAGACAAGTGTTAACGTTATATCAGCATAACCAGTTCCCAGAAATAAAAACAATTCCTTAAACTAATCAAAATTCCTTAGCACTACCATCTTCATCTATTGTTCTTAGTAATCTGTCAAGTAGTTTGAGGATATATCTAACTCTTCAAGATCTGACCAATTTTGCTAATGAGGAGATATCTCAAGATCTTGCTGATTTTTTTATGACGAGATCAAAAACTGGTCAGTTTTCCTCTAATGATGGAATATCTTATGAATCAAGTTCTGTTAGTTTTGCTGATAACCCCCACAGACAACCACCAGGAGGCTTAACAAATTTGACATCACATAAAAGGGGCAATATGAAAATGAAGGTATTAAATTAAGGATTGCTTGTACAATTTGAAAGGAAACCTTACATACAACATGCTTTCATAAAATGTTACAATTTATAAAACATATAAGCAGAGAAAATATCTAAATTTCATTTGCCTCTAATTTTAAGCATTTCACAATGAAACTGCTAATTAGTTAAATCAACATTAATTTGGTAGTTTTGGAGAAGATAGGATATATATTGAGCATTGTTGTCACTCAGATTGTTTTACCAGTACTGCAGAGAATGCAAGTTATTTTCCAAAAATTATTTTTAACACGTTCACTGCCAACTACGAGAATACTCGTAAGTGGCAAACTGAGTTTAATTGCCAGCTACGAGATAACACGTTATTAATTGCATTATCTAAATCATCGAGAGCAAGTATTGCCATAGCAATCGCATGCAATGTTTAGGTTTTTGGTGTACTGAAAAAAAGGGACTAAATAATACTCTTGGCATACTAAAATAAATAATTTCTTTCTTTTATTAAAAAAAAAAAAAAAAAAAAAATTGCTCCATTTTTTTGAGTTTATTCACTTGAGAAATGTTATAAATGGACTGCTCAAATTCTTGTTCAGCGACTCATGCAAGACTAATGAAAAATAACCTATCGCATGTGCAGGAGTTTTACGTGCATGCACAGAATGGTCTTGTTTATCTAGTTACGAGTTATTTCGTAGTTGTCACAGGGAGCACAAATATTATTTCATATTCCAACTACAAGTGTACTCATATGAATTTATTTACTGCTAAAAGTAATAGGTTATATCTATATTTAAAAAATAAAATAGAAAATAATTTTAACGAATAAAAAAATGCAGATAGGATCTAGGTGGGAGTGAATATATATACCATATCAGCTTTGGCAGCAAACGTATTAAGGAACTTCAACTATTTCATCTTTTTTAAATATAAACAATTTCTGAATATTAAAGACGACATAAGAAAATAGAGCTAAGCAGAAATTAGTTATATGATGTCCACTGCTAAAGAATGTTCATTTCGGGATATGTATATTTTGACCAAATTTCACCAAACATCTTTTAAGAAAGTTGGATTGAAAACTAAGATTGGTAGCTAATCAAATTTATTCAAGGTTTATTGTGATTTTAACATACATTTACTTTGTAAAATGATTTTAAACTCATTAAAACTTGCATTTCTTTCCCATGTTTCAAATAAAATTACTTGTTTTTTACAGCTACTATTCTCATTCTAAACAGAATTATTATTATTCTCTAAATATAAATTTTTTTTAATCGCTTTATAGTACATGCTCAATGAAACAAAACTTGCGTTAATTGACCCATGCAGTAATATTATTTACTGATATTTTCACTCATAAGTAATTTGCAATTTAAAATTTTTTTCTATTTTAGTTGCAAGGTGAGGCAGCTATGGAATTTTGCAGTTATTAAAAGAATATTAATGCTAGAAAAAATTTGAATTGGGACTTTTTAAATGTTAAAATCCTTTGATGTAGTCACAGAAGGTCAAGGTTGCTTACTTTACGAGTCAAAGTTACATTCAGGCAACCCATATACCTGTTGATTGACTACAATTACTTATTGTTATCAAAGTTATTGCTTTGTGCTGAAGACAGATTTTAAAATAGTTATTTTGTTATTGCATGTGCCACAAAATGCCATTTAAAAAAAAACAATGCATCAACTTAAAAAACATCAGCTATGAATACCTTAAAAAATAATTTGTAATCGTTCCCTTAAAGATGACGAAAATCAAAAATGTTGCATGCTTGGTGTAATACTCAGGAAATCAAATATTGCAAGTACGGTAAAAAAAAAACTAACAGTGCTCAAGAATTCACCAGATTCATCATCTTTCCCAATTGAGTGGTGGCAATTTTTCAGGAAACCAACTTGAGAAAAGCATTCCTGATCTCACCTTCCCGAAAAAACAAATCAAAATAGACTTTAGTATCATTTCTGTAAGTTTTTTCACAGATCGGGTGCTTTGTATGTGAATCTCTAATATTATAAAAGGAAGTGTTTGTCTGTTTCTTTCATGCAAAGTCCTGACGAATCTATGGCACTCACAGAAATGGGATTTGGCACACAGGTAGTCCAAATTTTTTGCAATTTTAGGGTCGCAGCAAATTTTAAAATTCAGTCTAGAACATTTTTATATGAATTTAATGAAATTTAATTATTATTGTTTTCTTTGGAATGGCAACAGCATAAAGATCTGACAGATTCTAAATTAATTTTTTTCCTTTCCATTTTCATTATGCGCTGAGGAATGATTTTCCACAGCATACGATAAAAAAAGTTTTAATTTTAGTTATGTTGTTATTTTTTCTATCTCCTAGACCGTTAAAGATAGAGTAAAAATTTCAACGGATTTTAAATCTGCGGAAAATTTCACATTAGTTCAAACCTAAAAATATGATTTTTTTTTAAATAAATAAAATTTTTTGATTGGATACCTTCTATATTTTTGCAAGAGAATGTGATGTCACGCTAACATAAAATAAACAGATTACATTTCCAACCCTCTTACAATTTCCGCGAAAGAAAGCAAAGAAAATAAAAAATATTTTGGCGGGCATTATTTAAATCTTTTTGTAAAATCGGGATCATTAAAAATAGATTACAAATTTCAACAGATTTGAAATCTGCGGAAAATTTGATACCAGACAAGATACCTTATATGTTTGATTTTCTTTTAATAAATAATTTTTCAATTAAATATTTATATTTTTTGGTTTGCGAAGCAAACTACCACACAGCCAATGTGACCTCCATCAAAAGAACTGTCACCGGCAACACCCACCACGGGCAACTCCGGTATGGCTGTTATGCAATAGGATACGAACTCCATTTAAATTTAAATCGTCAGTATCCAAAAGTTTGATCATTGAAATCTATAAAAAAAACTATTCAAAAAGAAAGATATATAATTCTAATTTACTATTATTAATTAAATTTTGCCAATGAAAGTTAAAACGGCTGCATTTAACATGATTTCACATACACTCAGTGAGATCAATCTGTATATTAATAGATCGATATAAACATTTAAATGCTATTCTAATGCTTGTGCACATCCTATTAATTTTTAATTTCACAGAAAGGCACATACTGTTTGTCTATCAGGGACAGTGGTCCAGACAAAATCTGTGCTAGTATATGTTGTCGTAGAAATGAGAATTGGCACTTTTCTCGTAGGGGATTTTTGAAGAATTTAAGTTTTTCATCTTTGTGTGCACTTGGTCTTCCTGTTTCAGGCTAGGGTCCGTCAAAATTCCAAGAAAGTGCATCGCAACACCCAACACATGTGGTGTCAGTTTTTCCAGGAGTACCAGTTAAAGTCTCCTGAATGGATGTGAAAATTTCTTACGGCCGTATTCACAAGTCCGAGTTAACTCGAGGATCAACGATAATCCGCGAGTTATCGAAAAAAACGTATTCACAAGTCCTGATCCGTGGTTTAAACTGCCGTTTCGGTGTTACATTTTGATCCTCCGAAATTGGCGAGTTAACTCACGAGTTACATTTAACGCATGCGCAGTACCATCTTTTTGGAAAAACAAAATGGATGACAGATTTCATTCTATGCTCAATTACAGTATTCTCTCGACGACTAGACTGGATATGTCATTACAGAGCACCTTCTGCATAGCAGCTCATCTCATCATCATAATATTGTTTAAATGGAAAAATGGAAACATATTTTTATTGAAATTCAAAAGAAAAATGGAAATAAAGGTAACTGCATAATCTTAAACAAGCAGCTTGGCGAAACGATAGATGGCGGCACCTCCGTCAACAAAGCCGGAGAGAGCGAACGGTAGAATATGACCATGGCAGATACAAATTCGTCATAGAATAAAAATTATTCTGTTGATTTATTACGAATGAAAGAAAATTGACAATGTAAGTTACTTTTCACGACACCAACACCCACCCATACTGACAAGTACAAAGATAATCATATTACATACATCTGTCAAGACATTGTGTACAATTCTTTCTTGCCAAATTTAGGTTTCCATAAAAATCCAATTTGAAATTAAATACCTTTGCATTTCTTTTCCCAAACCCATATTAAAATGCTGTGCGAGTCCTATTTATTCACAATTGGGAATCAATTCTACGGCGAAGTACGTGCTTGATCAGTACGAATGCAGATACGGGCATCGTAACCAATATCATGTGATCGTGAGGAGCCAATCACAGCGAGCATCTCATTTTAATGCCCGGATCACTTAACACGCCGTTTGAGAATACCGTTTTTGATAATCCTCGAGTTAACTCTTACTCGCGGATCAACTGATCCTCGAGTTAACTCGAGACTTGTGAATATGGCCGTTAATGTTTTGTTTTGTGCTCTCCAGGCATTTGAGATAAGAGCATACAGGTTTGCAAGGGTCTACATGAAAGTAAAAATGGCTTTTAGAAAGACAAATTACAATTATCCATTACAATCCTCCATCCATGGGATAGAATCCATCATCCATGGGAGAGAATTTAGTGGCGAGTGCCAAACCACTCACCACTAAATATGACTCATTCCCATTTGAAATGAATGAGCTCCTTCTATCATAATCATCATTTTCTAGACTATTTGGAGCAGTTCTTGAGATAGATAGACAGTACATTTTATTACAGTTTCACAAATGAGATTCACACTAAAATATAACTTATTTATAATCCTTTTAAAAATTGTAACTGAACTGCATATATAATCATCTGAAAACTTATTTGAATATCTAGGTGTAAAGTTTGCTTCATTGAACTCGGTGAACTAGAACAATTTTGTTTATGTGCCGACTATGTAGGCAAGAAAAACGGATGTTTTAAATTATTTTAAATACATTTTCAAATAGAGAAATTAAACTGATTTCCATCCAGAATATAATTTTTGTCACATCAAGTTAAATGTATAATTAAAAGATAAAAATATAACAAAATGTTTTTTTAACAACTCAGAATTTTTATTTGTTGGAATAAATAATAAAAATTTGCTTTTAATATTGTAACTTATAACATTTTGTTGTCTGAGCACAGAAATATAAGTCCTTTTCCCCAAAAAAATTGAGTTAGACCTAATCTGGAGTCTGCTTTGTTAATTCTTAGAAGGTGGGAAAATGTCAGAAGTCTTTTTCTCTCAGTTTATGAGAAAACAAAGGTGGAAAAAAATGCAAGTCAAAAACCACAGAATTACATGTCGAATCTTAAAATTGCTGTCACGGAAAATAAATGACCTATAACATTTTGCCATCCGAGCAGATTTTAAACTTAGATGAGATTTAAAATCTTAGACGAGATTATGAATGTATGTATGTGTGTAAGCAAGGGACTAATTAAACTTCAAACCAAGCATGAAAAATTAGGATTTCTATTGATACATCACATTTTTTTAATTTAATACTGATGTATATAAATCGTATTTTTGTCATCTGAACATTTTAGCTTATTAGACATTCCCACAAGTCGAAGTGCAGTTACTAGAATTGCTTTATGATTAAACCTTGTCAATAAAACAGATATTTTAAAATTTAGCTCAATATACTTGAAATTTCAAAATAATTTGGAAAATGAAAATTCGGCAAAATTAGTTTTTAATAACCAAGCATGTCACGATTCCATCTTTCACCATGTTGATTTACAAACACAGATAGGTTACAAGAACAGTTGTTCTTGTGTTTTAGTTGCTATATGTTCTAGTGGACGAGCATCGATGGATGACAGTATCCGAGTTCTGAGACGATTAAGAACATGAAATATTGGGGATTGAATCAGAAAAAGAACATGAATAAGAAAAGAAGTGTTTTACAATTTGGAGGAGTCGGACGTGTTTTGCACCGGATGGTGCGGCATGTATTTTGAAACCTTAATATTGTATTGTAAATAAATGTACATGTCCAATTAGGTGTGCAGTGTCCCTCTGTTCTTGGCCACTACTACACACACTGTCAATCAAAATAGACATTGCCTGGTCACTCTGACAAAGCCTTAAGTGTGGTGATAATTAAAAGCAAATTTAGTATTCCTAGCTAAATTAGTTGTCCATTTTTAGTGGGAATTTCAAGTATTACTACTACTCTATATTAGGGATGCGACATCAATGTCGATGTTTTTGCAACATCGATGTATTGGAGTCGATGTTTTTGCAACATCGATGTTTATACTTGTTGTTTATACTTATTTTTATAATCAGCAAATTGAACATACTTTTAGACCAAAGTGGCCAGTGGTGAAGGGTCTGAAAAGTAGGGATGCGACATCGATGTCAATGTTTTCAAAACATTGATGTTTTATAAAAAAACATTGATGTATTGGAGCCAATGTCGCATCACTAGTTGCTAAACCAGTTTTAAGAAATGGGGAAAAAGTTTCACCACGATGAACTTTAAAAACATCGATGTTTTTGAGGCGATGTATTATCAACATCGATGTTTTAATTTTGTACATTGGTGTTTCAAAACATCGATGTTTTGCTGTCGATGTCGCATCACTACTCTATATTATAATACTTGAAATTCCAGCCTTAAATGGACATATATAAAAGGAATGGATAAGAGAAATCCTCAATTACAATTTAATTTAGTCTTTAAAAAATTCTAAAAATATCTTGAACAAAAGTTTTTTTTTGTAAGTGTTAATGTGCTTGTTTCAAAAACTGTTTATTAAATTAAAATGAGGAAAGTTTAAATCATAAATTTTCCTTGCTATTATTTGCTAAAAAAACACTATTAATACTAAAAAATTTGTTTCCAGAAACTGTTCTGTGAAATACATGTGACAAGGCAAATGTAATTTTAAAGGCAATAAATTTCTTTAAATCATAAAAATCTCATCAAAATGATTTTTATGTTTACAATGAAGACAAACATAGTCAAGTTTGACAAGTGATAATATAACATTAAAAACATTGTATCTTGAGAAGCTAAAACTTACATAAAGAATTGTGTGGCTCTACAGCTGCACTTCTCTAACAATGTAGTCCAGTTATCACACATAGAAAGACTGTTAATGAAGAATTGGCACCTGCAATTAAACTCAAATTAAGTTATGAAGAATATGTAGAAGAATGCATTTATATACAAGTCTTTGGTCTAGCATATTAATCATATATAGTGGTCAACTTCAACATTGTAATTGTAAAATAATAATTCAACAATATTTCATTTTACCAATCAAACAGACAAAAAACTTGATGGGTTGAGACATGACCATTTTTATGGAAATAAATGTTGCAAGAAAAAATAAATGTTTTCTCCATATTTTATTACCATGATTTCAATACTTAATTCAGAATACTGATTTGTCAGGATATTTGTTTTTCACATATTATGGTACATAAAAAAGATGCGACACTTTTTATCATTTTACTACAAGAATGGAATGGAGTATTACTATGGAATGAAGTATAAATAGATCAAAAAGGGATAGATTACTAGTCAAAACTTCATCACCACTTCAAAAGTGCCAAAATGGTACCCACCCAGTAAAAAACCCTCCAGAATCTGCTAAAATGAAATGCAATTACCAACATATTTTATTTTAGTGGAATATATGACGAAAATGCATCTATGAAAAAGGATTTTAATGAACATTCTTAATTCACATTCCAAATTTCCAACAGGGTTACTTCAGCAAAGGTAAAAGCCAAGGATGCTTCTACTTGTTGATCAAATTTAGACTTCTTTTACTAATGAAAATATTGTAGCTAATAATATATATATTATTACAGAAGAGCTGAATACTCTTCACTGCAATTCACATAGGTAAACAATACACAATTTTTCTACAGATGATTACCTTCCAATATATTTCCAGATAAAATACAAAAAATATAATTAGACGTCATGAAAAACAAAACCAAGTAAAACTAATTGTATTGGTTTATTCCAAAAACCAAAACTGTTTTATGCAAGCACTAACAGCAGAAGCTAAATTGCAAGTCCTCCCAAATGATTTTTGACATCTTTGGGACACATTTATATCAAGTATTTCAAAAGTGGGCCCTTTTAAAAGTTTCTGGTTAAGATAATTGATGCTTTAGTGAATACCAAATGAATATTTTTCAGTCGAAACTCAGCACATTTTATACTTTTAAGTCATCATAGGAAGATTATTAACCACATTTTTATACAAGAATGCAGATATTTTAATCATGCATTTGACATTCTTAGGTTTAAAAAATTAGTCTGGTTAAACAAATTTGAATTGATTTGCCTGCACAAACAAAAATAGGATTAAAATCATGCACTCAGAAGTTAGGTAAAAGTCACGGAAACACTTCTCAAACTTAGAACAGGAACTTTTGTATTTGTTTCCATCAAAAAAGACAAAGACAAAAATTCAATTTAATACATTAAAGAGAATTTAAAGACTATATTACGACATGTAATAAACATTAAAATAAATATTTAACATGCTTCAAAAAAATTATATTTTTATGTTGGCTTTTTATTTGCAAGTAATTATGTTAACACAAGAAAGATAGGAAGTTGCCTAGAAAGATGGAAGGCCCTCACGTTTTTATAGAGCACTGTGTCAAATCAGACGGACAATTTTAGGTACTACAAATTGATATAGTATTCAATTTCAAAATGTATAACACATTATACTGTTTTTTTTTATTTTAGTATTTGCATTTTTTTTAAGCAATCTGAATATTTTGCTGCTTTTAAGACACATTTTCTGCAGACTGGTTTTAGCAATACAGACATCAGTGTGGTTTTGTTTGAAAAATCTTCAATGCATTTTCACCTATTCTAAAAATCTTTCATACTGTCTGAAATCTTTTATACTGACTGATTGAGTATGAAGTCCTTCACATAGCAAGATGAAATTTCTCTGGCTCTAAGTTTCATCTACCC
The DNA here is from genome assembly GCA_947359465.1 of Metellina segmentata. Taxonomy (NCBI): domain Eukaryota; kingdom Metazoa; phylum Arthropoda; class Arachnida; order Araneae; family Tetragnathidae; genus Metellina; species Metellina segmentata. The sequence continues at coordinate 49,774,660 of OX375875.1, forward strand.
TGTCACTTCTTTATATAAAATCCAAGCATTTACAGCAAATTTATTTAAAAAAAAAAAAAATTTGTAAAAATACTTCCGATTGAATTTGCTTCGACTCACATTTTGTCTATGCTATTATTAGGGGGGAAATAATAAAATTTCCCTTTATTAAAAGAAAATGATGCACTAATTTTTCAAGATCATGACCGAAGATGAACTTTTCAGTAATTGAATTAAAATACTTCATTTAATATTGTCAAACCCCCTTCATAAAAATTACACCTCAAAGAGACTTAAGTACGTTTATGGATTTTACATTACACTAAGTAAATCTATTTATAAATACTAGAAAATCACCAGATTTTAAGACTTCTTTTCTAATGGATATTCAGAAAATAAAGTCTAAAAAACTTATTTTCGTGCTTTCAAAATCCTCCATTAGATAGATAAAGACACATTTGTAAAGCAATATTACTGAAAGTGCATCTCTTAGATATATGTCAAACATTTTTGAGTACATAGGAACACACCTATAGAGGATTAAAGCCTTAAAAGGTGCAAAGATATCATTATTTAAATCAGCCATTCAAAAAATTGTGTATATTGTTTTAGACATTTCCTCTTTGTTTCAATCAACAAATTGCACCCCTGGAAGAACAATGTCACAACTCAAAACAAGCTGTTTTTCAAAAAAGTGAGAAAACAAAGTTGCTTTTGTTTGTAAATAAAGAAAAAATTGCTGTTCCTACCCAACATTTGGTTTAATAATAATTTGGTTTCAAAAATAATATCCTAAGAGAATTTTGCCACTTTTCATCAGAGGTGACCCAAAACTGAAAAACAGAGTTTTATTTTTTGAGTTGCATCACTGTTCTTCTAGGGTGTGTGAAATATTTTACCCTTTTTAATCCCCAAAACAAGCGTCAACATTTATGTACCAAAGTTCAATAAAAATAACATAAGCCCTTTGAAAATATTCTATATTATTAATAAGGAGATGGTCTCTTTAATACAGCTTTTCTATGTCTTGGAGAGTCAAATTAAAATTAGCCTTCAGTAACTCTAATAGAGTAAATTCCATAAAAATAAATTTTAAATATATCCACTATTAATGACTTGCTTGGCTCGAAATCTTTGAACTATCTTGCAATTTTTGCACAAATGAACCTCAGTCAATGAAATATCTGCATTCCAGTTAAAAATAAAACAAATCTAGATAAATTGGATTTACTTTTATATTCAAATACATTTGTGAGGAGTTAATCTGAACTAGTAATATAATTAACCATTAGATTCTAACAAAACTTAAACGAAATTCAAATAATACTGTTTTTCAGTTATTGAAACTATTAAAGACAACATATTTTTAAGGATTTCTCATACTTAACATATTGAAAGGACTAGAACACATGAAAGGAATAACTGACAATTTTTTTTTTATATGTCAATGTATATGGTTACGTTGTTTCTCATGAAACTTTTAGTCCTGGGGTATTGAAATTTTGGTATGCTAAATAATCTTTTATACATTGACTTTGGTATGAAAAAGCATTGTTATATTTCAGACAACATGTATATCAATCGAAAAAAAGTCTAATTGAAGTTATTCAAGAAGTAAAGTATCAGTATACTTTGCATTCAATCTGTTTCAGAACAAACTGTCATGAAAAACAAAAAGTTCACTGAGTTGCATAATTTAATGAGTAGGTATATCTCAATCACTTTATAAAATACTATAAATTGAAATAAGAAATCAACAGGACAAGTTATCTTTCTTTGTTTACTCTTAACAGTACATGGATACTCATATTGAGGAAAATGAAATTAATTCTGAAAAATTGCATTTAGGTTGTCAAGTTGTAGAAAATAACCCATAATGAAAAAGGTGACAGAAATAAACTACCTTGCAAGAATAAACATTACAGGCTAAAAATTTAATTAAGAGAGAGTACTGCCATTCAGACTATATCTAAACAGTCAAGATTAGACTTCATTCTAATTCAGATTTATTAAATACTTGCATGCCAACACGGTGTTGCCTGTGACAGTTCTTTCCGTGTCCTTACTGATGCTGAAAACATTAAAAAGAATAAACAATCATTTTGAGGAGTTCCACCTCCACCTGACACGGGAATATCACTAATGAGGTATTGATACTTGAGAGAGGTATTAATATTGGACTACTTGAGGTATTGATCTGGTGTAAAGTTTTCTACAGATTTGAAATTTTCACTCGCTCTTAAACAATTGTAAGGATAAAAATTGGACTAAGAATAAAAAAGAAATAAATGAAAGTCAAAAATTGTTTTTTGTTTCACAGGAATCATTTGTGTTATAGTGAAACACTAAAAGGGAAAAAATTTATTTTTTAGAATCTGTGATTTCTTCACACTGTTGCCATTCTAAGGAAACAAATAATAAACCAAGAAAATAACTTTAAAATGTTCCAAATTAAATTTTACAATTTGGGGATCGCACAAAATTAGGACTACCTGTGTGCCAAATTTCATTACTGTAAGTCCTATAATTTCCTCTGGACACTGCATACATGCAGACACTGCCTTTTACAACAGTAGAGAAAGTGTATAATCAGCAATATTGCTTTCAAATTGAGGATATCACACAAACAATACATACACAACTGATGAAATCTATACAAATCGAGAATGATACATTCATTTGTTTAAATTATTTTATTATTCTTATACAATTGCTTTTGCTTCATTGTTATTTAATAAACACATTCAACAGAACAGCAATTTCATTTTTCGGCGTTAATATTCAACCTAATTGAATCGACAAAAGCAAAGAAACTACTTTAAACAAATTAAATACAAACCTACCAGTAAATTTTATAAAAATTCAAAAGTTTTTATGTAATAGGTAATACAATTTTAGTTCTCTATTCATGAACTTAGTTAAATTTTGGCTAGATTAGCAATTTTCAGTCTTTGCTTATGCCTTTAGAAAACTTTATCAATTTTTAATATTTAAATGATATTATAGGATTAGTTTTATGAACAGATAGGAAGCAATCCTCTTTTGGAGATAATTGGAATGCCTATCAAATAGGCTTCAAGCGTTACAACACTCAAATTAGAGAAATTTTCATTTTTATTTACAGATTTAAGCATTTATCTTTCCACTGACAGAAAGTCTCATAACTGAAATATATCTTTTGTGAAATAATAATACTACTAGGAAAACTCATAAAATAATACAAAAATGGGTGTATGAAAGGTTCTTAAAAATAAGATTTTATTGTGAACTATAAATATAGAGAATAAAAGCAAGAATTAACAATGCATTAAATTTATGTTTTTTGAAATTAAAATAGCATTATCTTTCAGTTACAGCCAATTTAAATAGATTTTATCAACAAAAACCAATTGAAAATGTACCCATATAAAACATAAACAAAGAGGAATGCAATAGAAAAATTTAATGTTGAAAAACGAAGCTTCTAATAAACAAATAGCACTTCAAATATACATGGAGGTTTTCAAAAAATTAATGTAAAGAGAGTTTTTAATTAATATGAAATAGCATAAATTTCAATATAAACTTTGCAAAAACACATGGAGTTTTGATTAGCTTAGCTTTGTTGAACTATTCATGAGAGTTAAACATTGAAATATTTGAAATAATAGACCAAACAAATCATGCTAGGAATTATTAAATAAAATTAAAAAATTCCTGACTGCAACAGAAACAGTTTGATATGCTTAAAAGGCAAATAGGTTTAAATTGCGATTGAAAGTCATAAATTCTGGGGAAGAAACATTAATTTTGCAATACATTACAAAAAGAAACCACTGCATATCGAAATTCACAATTTTTAATCTATCAAGATTTTAAAGACTTCACTTTCTGAAGCACTTGTAAATTTATTCGACATTTTGTTTTCGAGAAAAAAGGAATATCTTACTCCTATAAAAGGATCATTTATCCCAAAAAAGGAAATATTTTTAAAATATCATAATATTTATCATGCAAAAGCTTATCAGCACTACCGTATAAATATTGCATTGATCATTCAACCGAGTTGGATCGAGAAACCATTTGTTTACGTTTCTCGACAATGTAACGAATCTCAAAAAATGAATAAAAACAAATCAGATAAATTTATTGCATATTGTGTACACATTAGCTACTTTATATACACACTGTAAACTATAAATAGCTCAATTATTTATTTTTAAGGTCAAATAATGTTTATAAACAAAACACTTATGTCAAATATAAGCCTAATGCCATCAACAGGAATATACTTACATTTATTGCGCAGAATATTTTTGTCTTTCTTCTAAGCTACATGTTTATTTACAGTCCTTAGTTAAATATTTTGAATGAATTACATGATAATCATATTTCCATGTTAGATGATATAAAAGATCTCCTGTAACATCTACTTGTTTTCGGTGATAATATTTACAGTTGGAGATTTGTTCCCGATATAGATTGTAAATAGAGTATTCACATCAAGTCAAAACATCGTATTCAGGAACAAACATGTATTATCATGTACATAATATCGCAATATGTATTTGCAACAACTTGGAACACATTTATAAATGAAAAAATCTCATACAAGTATACAGATTCGGAATATATCACGGCACAATTTCAAGATTATCCACTTCTTCCCCTACATATGAGAGCTTACAGTCAATCAGAAACAGAGGCCCTCTTTTGACGTTTCTATGGAACATTTTTATACTCCATAATAATAATAATTCTCTTTGACATAATAAAGTATAATAATCGAGACTTTTTTTAACAATTTTTTTCAATTGGAGAAAAATAATCCACACTTTATAGGAACTTTAAATGTAAAAAGCTATTTGACATTTCAAATGCAAAACCGAAACTATTGATGTTGAAATCATATATGGAGCGAAGACATGATAATTATTTTTATATAATCTAAACACATTCTCTTTTACTGTAATTAAAACACAAACTTTTGTTATTTAAACAACAACAAAAATCTTCCAAAATTTTAAGTATCATTCAATTTGCGAAAGAATTTTTTTCAAAACACAAAAATGTTTCATCCTAATGTAAAAAGTAACACAAAATTCTTTATGTGAACACATCAAATCATAATTTCATTCATAAAATCTTTAATTATTAAAACAAAGTTGTAATTTGAAAAATTAAATTATGTTTTAGCAAGAATGTTCTGCAAATGGAATGAAAATAAGCGTGTTTCCTAACTTCAATTATAGTATAAAATTATGTGTCTACGGATCTTTCCCTTCGGGTTTAATCCCGAACCGTCACAAATAGCTCGTTGTGTGAATTTTTAAAATATCTATCTACCTTGCTTCAATTTTCATGTAAAAATTTGTATTCTAGTGTACGAAAGAAAATACGAGATTCATACTTCAAAAAGACAAATCCTTATATTCGAATTTGAATGTTTTTTTTCATCCATTGAAATTGATCTCCGCTGCTCATTTGCCAACGACACAACACTCTTAATTGATCTATACATGTAAATTTTCTGTGCTGTTTTGTGAATCAATATTTAGGCAATGAGCCGACCAATCGCGGTATAGTGGTTAAGACGTTAGCCTCTAGATCGGAAGGTTTCTGGTTCGAATCCGTGTCCGGGCATGGATGTTTGTAAGTGTATGGTGTAGAGGAGGCTGGTGCACCTTAAATCTGTCGTGGCCGAAAGTCCTCACGTTGGGTTTGCGTGGAAGTTTGGAGAGTGGGTGCCAGCTCAGGTGTTGCTTCGTCATCTGACCGTGATTCAAAATTACGAGGTGTTGTCCTCGGATCTTTCCCTTAAGAGACTGATCCCGGACCGTCGTCGTAATTTTGTGTTGTTCTAGTATGACGTTAACTAAAATTACCATTACCTACGCAATGAACCAGATTGCAAAATCTGTTCTATCAAATCAACTAGATTAGTTACTGTTCATGACACAGAGGAATAAACCAGACGGAGATGTGGCGGAACGCGGTCGCTAGGATTAAGGTGGCTAGGTCTATAGGTGTTGGTTTAAGGCATTTTTTTTTTTAATTTTGCGCATCAAAAGTTCATCGCTCCCCACATATATCACTCTGTTGATATTGAATTTTGTGGCTTATTACCGAGCTCCATCATTCGATTATAAAACTTTATGTCATCAAGTATGCTATTTAGGTCCAACTGAACGGTGGCGGTACTTGCTGCGATTGCATCAGCTCATGATCGGTGAGCATTTATAACATTCTTTGCCTAATGCTCTTTTGAACGCGACATCGTTCATTTATGTATCATTTTATATATCAAGAATTAAAATTTTCGCACTTATGCTTTTTTGGGACACTTGAAAATTAAGCGTGGTACCCCGGTTTCGAAATGTAAGACGTATTTTAAGTCCAAATGAATATTTTTTCGATGAACGTGTGGGTGGTGTGAAAAATGAAACGAAGTTGTGCATGGGCAATAAATCATGACCACTTTCGTATTGACCATGGTAAGCACAAAGCCCTGTTTACATGAGCTTAGCGTTAGTAAAAATGCGAGAGTACTAATGCATGGTTCCCACGCCTTTGTCCAAAAAAAATTCAAGGACTTTTCAAAACCAAAAATATTTTTTTCAAGGACCTAAAAATTTTTATAGCGACCTAAAACAAAGCATGTGCAAAAATTGTCAGTTAAAAAGAAAAATGTGAGAGAAAATATATATATATATATATATCTCTCTATATTAAAAAAAAGTTACCGCCGCCGCAGGATTGAAAAATGTGTTGTTAAGCTCGATTCTTAGACGGTTTCCCGAGAAAGTACTCATCGGAAAAAAATGAAATTAACATGCTTTGTTCTTCATCGTATTCCCTGGATAATTATTAACATTTTTTTCCGATGCGGCTATTAGTTTAGGTTTTATTAAGTGTTAAAGTTGAAGAAGTGAAATTTCTTCCGCGAGTGAGCAAAACACATTCAAATTTTCAGTCTTCAGTCGTGAGTTTTTTTTTACGAGTACCTCTCAACGTAAACTTTTGCAGCTCGTCGAGTCTTTTTTTAAATTTCAATTTGGTTCTTGATAATATTTTTTTGAAATTCGGGAAAAATCGGGACATTTTTGTTACTTTTTTTAAAACTGCCGTATCTATATCTTATTACTATTAGTTTTTAATTTTTTAAATATTGCAGTATACCTCAGAATGTACTCTTTCTAACGGTACTATTATTTTTGAAATCGGTTAATAATTAAATTGGATGCGATCAAAAGTTGGTGATACAAAATTCGGAATCTTTGGATATTTTCGCTACTTTTTGTCACAACAGTTATATCTACAGAAAACAAACATTATTTTTTTTAAATTTGAGAACATCACTGAATACATTACATTACACTCTTTCTTATGGTACAATTATTTTTTAAATTGGTTAATAAATAAAATCGATGCAATTAAAAGTGGGTCATACAATTTTCGGAACTTTCAGATCGTAATTTCCGATACAAAACTAAAACTGTCATATCTATATCGTATTACTATTTAATTTTTAAAATATCGCAGTATACTTCAGAATTTTCTCTTTTTACAGTACAATTATTTTTAAAATTGGTTCATAAATAAATTGGATGCAATCAAAAGTTGGTGACACAAATTTCGTAATTTTTATTTCGCGGAGGGTTGTATTTTTTACTATCGGGTTTGCCAGATATCAAATTTATCGTAGCACCAATTGCCATGAAAACGATTTCTTTTTATTTGGCGAGGAAAAAGGCTCGCTTTTTCCCCTGTTTTCAGACGGTTTACCGAGAAAGTACAAAGTGCAGATCGTAAAGTTTTTAGATTAACACGGTTTACTTAAAATTGTACAGGGAACAAGATGCAGAATATTTTTTTACTGATGCGGCTATTAGTTTAGGGTGCATTAAGTGTTAAAGTAAAAATAAGTGAAATCATTTGCGAAAGAGGTATTGGTTTGCGAAGCAAACCAAACGGGATTGCGTAGCAATCCCCGGGGGTCGGCGAGCAGGTTGCGAAGCCCTCGCTGTGACGTCCGGAAAGTGAAATTAGGATAATACAAATTATTCAGATAGTTTCACTGTGCGAAAGGAATGTTGGTTTGCGAAGCAAACCAAATGGCATATGTAAAAGGAGTGTTGGTTTGCGAAGCAAACCAAATGGGATTGCGTAGCAATCCCCGGGGGTTGGCGAGCGTAAGCGAGCAGGGGGCGGAGCCCCCTAGTATATAGAAAAAAAAAACACCGCTTTTTTTTAATTCTTTTTTTAAACTACTGACAGTCATAGAAAAGAGGAAAGGATGTCATCAATTTTGGTAAAATTTGGATTTTCTTTTATCACAGAACCTGTGAATTTTTTTGCAAAGTGGGCTTCTCGTCTCAATGCTAACTATCAGGCTATTTGCACATTTCGGTCGTGCTGTAAAATATCGTACGATAAATTCTTTGGTGGCACGAAGAAGAGTATGGGAGCTTGCACATGGTTCGATCGACACAATCTCCGTTTTCGTTTTGCTCTCGTCCAAGGCCACTACAGCAGACGGCTGTCGTGGTTTATTTTGTTTGAGAAACAAAAGAAATCCAAAGTTTTGACTGCGGTGTTACGGTTTTTTTGTTCTCTGGTCCAAGTTTCTATCTTCACGATCGTTAAAGATAGTACAAATATCAACGGATTTGAAATCTGTAGAACATTTTACAAGGATACCTTAAATGTGCTTTTCTGTAAATAAATAATTTTTCAATTGCAACTTTTATATTTTCGCAATACGAATTCGGCCACATCTGACGAAGATATTCATTACGAACACAAAAAAATGTCTATTAGAGGTTTTCTATCTTCGTGATCGTTAAAAAGTAGAGCAAACATTTTAACGGTTTTGAAATCTGCGGAAAATTTTACACCAGATTGATACCTCAGGTAGTCCGAATTTTATGCAAAACCCGAACTGTGAGCGTGCTTGACGAAACTTCTTCGTTTTACGAAAACGGATAGGATAATTCCTAACTGTAGTATCCTAAACTGTTAAGTTTTCATTCTTGAGCGTACGACGTCAATTGTATAATTTCTTTAATAATATAAAAATGAAAAAAAAAAAAAAAAAAAACAATGACCCCCTTCAAAAACCTTTTTCTTTGTATTTCTTCATCAATCCCCGAGACAATTTTAAGAAATGTTCAAAGAGGCGGAACTCTCGTGTTTGTATAGTTTATGCAAAAAAACGATGGGACGACGCGACAATGAAACATTGTGTATGACCTTGTGTGTTCGTATATACATATCACGTGGTTCATGTATACATCACCCATTATGTTTGTTCATATATATAAAACGTGGTGTCAAAACACGTAACACTTCAGAATGACGCTCAAATTGCGCACCTGCCGTGAAGGAAACTAGTTTGGAAAAAGTTCCAACGTAATTATGTACTAGTCAAAAAAATCAAGTGCTTTCAAGGACTTTTTACCAAGTTTTGTAATTTTCAAGGACCGTGGGAACCCTGTAATGATTAGCACTAAGCTCATGGAAACAAGACTTAAGCACTACCTCCTAGAGTAAAAAAAATATAGGAGCTATAATGGCTTAAGTCGATACAAGTTGGTATTGCAGCCCTCCGTGCCGATTTCTCTCGGACACACTTTCGCTATGCCATTGCCTTTCGAATTCCAAGACTCTGCTTGCTTCCCAAATGTAACTCATCAATCGGGATACATTGTAGTTTCTTGGTCATCTGAAATTTTTACTGTGACCCGTCGATATTTGTTTTCACACCGGCTCTCTAGCAACGAACTGAGGCAATGATGAAATGGTAGTTCGAACTAAAACGCAGACATTTAAAGCAATACGGGGAAACTGAAAACAATTGTCATTTTCGCGACGATAGCTCGCCTACGGTCAATCGGCAGCAGCTGTTCGTATATAGATGAATGGCTTTGTACCTTCCTCTATCCAGTGGTACAGAGGGTTGCAAGTTCGAACCAAACTAACACCGTCTTGTACAAAGAGGGCTGGTACTCGTTAAATCTATCGTGGCCTCATATGTCCACACGTTGGCGTGCCAGCTCAGGTGTTGCCTCGTCATCTGACCGTAGTTCAAAATTTCTTGGTGTTGTCCTTGGTTCTATCCCTTAGGGGATTGATCCCGGACCGTCGTTAAAAGCCCGTTGTGTTACTCTAGTATGACGTTAATTAAATACCTACCAACAAATTGAGAACAATAGTATATAAGCACTCTAGTATGCCCGAGTGTTAATTTCCAACACACACACACACATGCTTTATTAAATTTTTCTTGAAAACTCAACACGATTTATTCGAATTCTCAGGCTGTTGGAAGATTAAGCAGTTCCAGAGGCTACTTCAGGACTGTCCAGATCTTGGGAACAAAGACAATAGACCATCATCAGAGACCAACGATTGAATTATATAACTGACGACCTGATGAGTCTTCAGTATTATGAGCTTTTTGCCACAGGCCAGATATGTTCCAATCGAGAACTTTTGCAATAAATCTTTTAAGGTAATTTAAGTTTTGTTTCTTTTTACAGGCCGTGGGAAACTTACTTTCTGGATGACCCTTGTAGATACACAAACTAAGCTAGTTTCATGCAATGATTACTTGCAAGTGAAACCAGTGTAAGTTATAAAAAAATTCTGCAATCACCAGTTATTTTCCCTGACTTTTGCTTCGAAAAGTGACGTCTCATTTGCCCAGAGAATTTTCATGTAAAGAATAACACTAGTAGCATATTGCCTGCAATAACAGCTAGCTCATTTACAGTTTCATGTGTTGGAAGACTAATACATACGGCAAAATTGCCACAACTATAGATTCCAGTATAGGGCAGTTTTACCAAGATGCGACACTTTTTGTCCAAGAAAGATTAATCTGTCAAGGTGAACTGGTGTAGGGAGATATCTTCATCAATGGCTGCATGACCTGGAAATGATAAACTGAATGCTTAACAGAGTAAAATTGACATCTTGACACCCTTCACTGAAGCTACAGCAACAGGATACAATTTCATTTTCGCATCAAAACTGCTGTATATCTATCTAATTAAAATGTAATGCTTCACCATTCAGAAATTATATGGAAAACACCAGACTCACTAAATCCCTTTATCATTACTATCTAATTATCTAATAAGTAACACAGACACAATTGTTTAAAGCTATTTAGTCCATTCAGTATCGCTTCAGAATTTCATTTGTAGGTAACAGTTTAGCAATTACGAACAAAGAAATTACGTTAAAAGTTATTTCAAAAATTAGAGTTCAAAAGCAAATTTAGATGAAAACAGAAAAAAGGTATATACTATGAAATAAAAGAAGTTTATCAATGTGTAACAAGCAACTGAATTGCAAATTATATATATATATATATAAATAAAAACAGGACATATTTATTCCTGGTTTTTAACTTCATTTTTTTTCTAGTGCTAATTGTATCAATCATTGCATGATTGAAACTAGATAACTTGTATAGGTTAATAAAAAATGTGCTCACAGGAAGTGTACAGGCATCAAAAATACACTAAAGGTCACAGAACATAATTCCTTCTTGGAACTAACAGCTTGATCAGAAGTGAATCATCAAGGATGACTAAAATATTTGGTATCCTTTGTAAGTAAGGCCCTGTTCACATGAGGCGTTTTCTTATGCGCATTTTCGAGGTCCGCTTTCTGTAAGCATTAATTTCTTTTTTTATTTCTCTAATTACAGTTTCTATCTTTGCAATCATTGAAGATAGAGTGGAAATTTCAAATCAGCGTAAAATTCTATGCCAGGTTGATATAAAAGCAGATTTATTATTTACTATTTGATTATTTATTTAAATAAAATCGCATTTAAGGTATCAATCTGCTGAAATTTTCAATGATCGCAAAGATAGAAACTTAAATCAGTGGAATAAAAAAAAATAATTTAATGCTTACGGAAAGCGGACCTCACAAACGAGCGTTAGAAAACGCCTCATGTGAACATGGCCTAAATCATATGCTCACAACATGATCAAACAGGTTAAAATTGTTTATATTCTACTCTTTTTTGCAAGTTACCATGGTAACTCTGGGCCTTCAACATATCCATAAATTCATTTATCAAAAATTAATAACAAACGCAGAAATATATGTACACAACTTATTAAAACAGACTTTTAATACATTTCAGTAAAGGTAAAACAGCACATTTGAAAACCTGCCAATTCACTTAATTTAAATTGAAGATTTATTAAAGTCATTGTTTACATAAACTAAAATGCATTGAAAAAATTTCTACAAATGGCTGAAGAACTTGCTGCACAATTTTCATCGCTTGTTGTTATTGAAAGGTATAGCTCTGACAGGAGCTTTGAAATTTGCACTGGCTTGTTGCTGTAGTTGATATGCCAAGGGATGAATTTTAAATCCATATAATCTGGAAGAAAGGTTAGACTTGTGTATAACAAAGCACAGAAATGCAACTGAAGATAAAGCGTTGTAGAGTAAACTCAGTCAGAAGGAAAATGTACAGTTTTTACAACTACACTGGAGTCCAAAATTACGGTCACAAACACGTTTTTCAAAATAATTCAAAATTGCTACCAGAAAATTTAAAAAAATCTGTATTTTATATATTTTGAAGAACAGGTAGCACAATGTTAGCCTCCAGTCTGGAATAAATGTTGTTTGTCGTTAGTTTTGTAGAACAACGTGAAATTTGACCGTTTAAGCATCTGGGGTTTTCTTTTGCAGTGTTGTGGATATTGCGTTAAAACCTACAAGTTTGAGTGTTTGTAGGGAGAATGAGTTCTCATCATCGTTTAGATGATTCAATGAGACGGAGAGCATTTGGTAGGCTTAAAGCTGGGCAGTCTCAAGCAGAGGTGGCTCGATGGTTACAAGTGACACCAAAAGTGGTATCCAGGTTGTGGAATCAATTCCCAACTAGTGGTACAATAACCAGGAAGCCCGGCCAGGGCTGCCCAAGAGCGGCGACACCTGTACAGGATCGCTACTTTGTATTAATCACGATGGCACAGGCAGACAATGCCTACAGAGCTGTCTCATGACCTTGCTGCTGCGTCTAGAAAAAGAATTTCCAGGCAAATAATATGCAAATGTCTAGAAGATAGGGTCCTTTACACCTGGCGTCCAGTGGTGTCTCTCCCTTTAATTACACAGAAGAGCCCGATTGTCGTGGAGTCGAACACACCTTTCTAGGACACACCAAGAATGGGGGTGTATTCTTTTCACCGATGAGTCGAGATTAAGCACACCAAGTGATTCTCGGCTAGTCTTCATCCGGAGAGAATGTGGAGCTCGCTATCATCTCTTCAACGTAAGGGAAATCTAATTTGGCAGAGGAATATTATCTGGGATGGCATCATGTTGGGCAGTCGGACACCACTGCACGTCTTTGATAAGGGTAGTGTTACCGCACAACGCTATAGGCATGAGGTCCTTGAACCCTATGTGAGGTTGTTTCGGGGTGCTGCAGGCCGGGACTTCCTTTTATGGACAATAATGCGTGGCCACACAGATTTTATGTTTGTGACCTTAATTTTGGACATCAGTGTACATTCAAATTGCGCAAGTATTGAAAAATACATTAACAGATTAGTAATTATGTGCTTCATTTATTTCTCTAAAAACCAAGTGAATAACATTACGTATGGTTTGTAACAATTGGAGTTCAGAGCTGTTCTTGAATGAACCAAGCCTTGACGTTTGATGAATTTGTGAGAAGGCTAGCATAATATTTGCGAAATTTTATAATTGATGGTAATGACATGGTAAATGTTTAGTTTTAAACCAATTAAGCAAAATTGCAAATGTATGTCATGCTTTCAAGTTGAAAAGACAGCTATCACGATTTTAAAGATATCTCAGAAACAAACATCCCACCATAAAACAAATGTATTGAAAAACGAAAGTGATCTTTTTACTAGGACGTTTTATGTTTTAAACAAGAGATAGATTATATAATTAACCTGTTTTTTTCAAACTAATTTTACTTTCCAAGTGGTAAATATCGGTACGCTTTTTTTAAGTATTCATAAACTTTTAAAAGGACAACTCCCTATAGCATAACGTGATATGAAGTTACGCAGTGTCCAAGGATCTTTTCCTTCGGATATAACTTCAGCGATTGTTTGCACAGCTCTATCAATATTTCAAATGACCATTTGTATAGTAATACTTGCCTTGGATGTAGTCAGCTGCCTCATAAACATTATGTTCACCAACTCAAGCAATGCATATCAGGAAACGATCACTGTTGCAGAGGCCAGTTCTGTGAGAAAACCAACGTAAAACTGAAGACCAGATGAAGAACAGTGGCGAGCGAGATGTTTCATGGAAATGGGCATTCAGATGTTGCGCCACGATCAACTGTTTGATATGTCACCCACAGAAGTAATTAGTATAGATATCCCCAACATTTCAGAGAACATTAAGGTCACCAAATATAACAAAAGGTTCAGCACCACCAAAAACTCTAAGATTGCCCTGGAGATTCTTTTCCAGTCATTTCACTATCCTATCCTCAAAGACTGCACATGGTTCCCACACCTTTGTCCAATAAAAATTCAAGGACTTTCCAAAACCAAATTTTTTTTCTATGGACCTGAATTTTTTTTATAATGAGCTAAAACAAGGCATATGCAAAAGTTGTCAATTAAAAAGAAAAATTTCAGGATACAAAACAATGCCAATTTTTTTAACTCCATTTTTTAAACTATTGACAGTAAAAAAAAAAGTAGGTTATTATTAATTTTGGTTATAATTTAGATTTTCTTTCGTCACAGAACCTACGATTTTGTTTTTTTGCAGAGATAAAATTCTTTGGTGGCACAAAGAAGAGTATGGGAGCTTGCATATTGTTTGATCTACACACGACACAATTTCAGTTTTGCTCTCGTCCTCTGCCACTATAACAGATGGATGTCGTGGTTTATTTTTTTGAGAAACAAGACAAATACAAAGTTTTGACTAGCGTTATGGCTTTTCAGTCTAGTCCAAGTTTCTATCTTTGTGATCATGAAAGATAGTGACAATTTTACACCAGAAGGATACCTTAAATGTGCTTTTCTTTCAAATAATTTTTCAATTGTAACTTTACATTTTCTCTATATGAATTTGGCTGCATTTGACAAAGATATTCATAACGAACACAAAAAAAGACTATTAGAGGTTTTCTATCTTTGTGATCGTTAAAGATACTTGTAAAATTTTTAAACTGATTTGAAATCTGCGGATAATTTTACACCAGATTGATGACTCAGGTAGTCTGAATTTTATGCGAAGCCCGAATTCTGTCGCAGGCAACACTGTGCTGGCCTGCTAGTCTCTATTATAAACGGAAGTGTTTTTTTTCGTGGCCACAAAATCCTGACGATTCTATGGCACTTCCGGCAATGAGATTTGGCACACAGGTAGTCCGATTTTTTTTGCAATTTTGGGGCGACGGCGAATTTAACTAACAGGTTGCTAGATATAAGCAAAACTGTCTCAACAGGTTTAACTTATTTCTCAAATGCTCAATTAATGAGGATGGTCACTGCCTCAGTTGACACATCAGGGAGGAACTGTCACAGTCCAACTTCAGCACAACAGGCACATATTTCGTATCCATATAAGGACATTTTAGAATGGCTGAACCTCTGGCTGGTTGGTATTTGGTTTTTATGATGCAACGGCAATGCTGCACAAGACATACAATACCAAGTAATAGAACACAATGAAAGTTTTACGGACACAGAAGAGAGATACAAGCACAGAGGAATGCACAAAATTGGAATCGAACCTACACCACAGGCCGAACCTTTGGCATTTGAAACATTGAACCTGGCTTGCAAATCTGTCTAGTGAGTTTCTTTAGTAATTATTCAATATAAAGTCAGGATTGATTGGCATTTGTGTATATATATAAACAATACTATTTACTAAAAAAAAAATCTTACCTGGGAACAAATTGATTTGTTGGCCTCTTAGGTCTGTAATCTGGATGTACCATGTACAGCATATGAGGAAACCCAGTACCAAAGTAAGCACCATCTGTTTGATTATGACGAGATGATTTAGGATTGTAAACATCAGTACACTTGGGGCAGTACAATTTTACCATGGACTCACCAGGAACATCAGACAACCCTAATAGGAGAAATAAGTAATACATATTTTCTTCATGATTCAGAAGCATATCCAGCAAACATATTGATGTACATAACTTTACAACCAATATAAAAAACTCCAACTCAATTATTTTTAAATTAGATATTTTTTTTTATTAATTTACATAATTAAAAAATTTAAACATTAGACAATGCAAAGTGCTTGTTAAGATAATTTTAGGTACAATTATAAACACTGAAGAAATGTAAACACTTTTTTAATATTTTCACAGTAAAATATAAAGCAATCGATAAAACACTAAAGGAGCACTTAAAATTTTGTAAAGAAAAACTAACTGTTTTTTGTATTTTTGTTAATCATGTTTTGAATTTTTGAGTCTAATAAAGTACAAGTTGAAAACATTCTTTCCTCCAGATGCAGAAATAGTTGTAGTCAAAAGCTGCTTCATGCATTTAGAAGTAGCTGATGTCTACTATACACCATTCCATATGAGACAATTCCTCAGAAGATATAAAAAATTATTCACTACTGGAAATATTATTGAAGTGAAACTAGATATGAATGTTCTTCTAAGATAAACATAAGAATAATTTGTCACACCAACATAAAAAAAAATTTCCATGTCAAGTAAAAGGACATACATATACAAACAAGGAAAGTATTATAGACACAGAAGAGAAATAATCAACAACGGAATCAAAAACTGAGACACCTACAACTAGTTACTAGAGCAGATAGAAGTTTTGGAGATACCATGGTTATTCACAAAGAAAGAAATACTTGATTAACAGAGTCGTATCAATAAAATTTTTTACTAGTGAAAGGAAGCAGACTATTTATAGTTGAAAATAGAGGTCACTTTTGGGATGGTTGAAAAAAGCATTTTTAACAGTTGAAAATGAAATAACAAGCATCCTGTCCCATATAAATTTTTAATCATTGATTTCTTTCTAACTGATAAAAATCAGTATACATTTTAAATGAAAAAAAAAATAATAATTTCAGCTTAAATTTCTAGGTGTACTACACATAAAGATGGTTTTACTATGCTGAAATTCCATGGGTGATAATTTAACAAAACTTACAAATGCACCATTTTGTGTGGCATCAAAGTAGCTATATTTCAATGTTAAAAAAAAACCCTACTAATTGCAGGCAAAAATAAAAACACGTTTTATCACGAAATTGACCTACTACTGAATGTATTATTTAAGGGTAGGGAGACCATGGTTCCCACACCTTTGTGCAAAAAAAAAATATTCAAGGACTTTTCAAAACCAAACATTTTTTTAAGGACCTAATTTTTTTTATAGCAACTTAAAACAAGGCTTATGTAAAAGTTGTCAATTAAAAAAAAAAAGGGTAATCCTAAATTTTGGTTACAATTTGGATTTCCTTTTATCACAGAACCTATGATTTTTTTTGCAAAGTGGGTTATTCTCGTCTCAATGCTAACTATCAGGCTACTTGCAAAACATATCGATTTCGGTTGTGCGATAAATTCTTTGGTGACACAAAGAAGAATATAAAAGCTAGCACACTGTTTGATCTATACACCGACACAATCTCAAATTTGCTCTCTTCACTACCATAACAGACGGCTGTCAGGGTTTATTTTGCTCACGAAACAAAACAAATCTAAAGTTTTGACTGCCGTTGAAGCTTTTTTATTATCTAGTCCAGTATAATAGTATTATTGTATAGGGAACAAGATGAAAAACATTTCCCACCAATGCAGCTAATAGTTAAGGGTGCATTAAGAGTTATAAAGTCGACAAAAGGAAATTTCTAATGCGAGTGAGCAAAACGCATAAATTTTCAGTCTTCAGCCCAACGTCAAATGCCTTCATGAAACCAAGGCTCACAGGAACGAAAGACACGACGAAATTCTCTGTGACGTCAATAAACTGAGGCAAGCAGTAGGTTTCCCAGTCGTAGGAGATCGACTCTGGATAGGAATATTGGTTTGCAAAGCAAACCAAATGGGACTGCATTGCAATATCTGGGGGTTGGTGAGTGCATGCGTGCACGGGCAGAGGTTTCACTGTCACAGGAGATTGACTCTGCGAAGGAGTGTTGTTTTGCGTAGCAATTCCCGGGGGTTTGCAAGCGTAGGCAAGCAGGGGGTAAAGCCCCCAAGTTCTTTATATGAATCATTTTCAATATTAACTTTTACATTTTCGTAATACCGATTCAGCCGCATTTGACGAAGATATTCATTACAAACACAGAAAGGACTGTTAGAGGTTTTCTATCTTTGCGACTGTTGAAGATAAGAGTAAAAATTTTAACCGATTTGAAATCTGCGGAAAATTTTACACCAGATCGATACCCCAGATAGTCTAAATATTATACAAATCCCGAATTCTGTAATGAATAACACTGTGCTGGCCTGCTAGTGATATAAAATATCCTTTGCATTTCTAGTCTAAAGATAGAATTTTAATGCGCAGAGTCACATCCTGGAAGAAACATTCTCGCTTTACGAAAACGGATAATTCAGTAATCCGAAACTAAGTTTTCTTTTCTTGTACGTAAATGTCAATTGTACAAATTTATAATGATAATGTTGAAGTGAAAAAGTAGGGTGACCCCTTCAAAAACCTTAATATTTTCTTTGCATTTCTGCATCAATCTCGAGAGAACTTAATGAAATGTGGTTTATGACCTTCACCCATGGAGTCTAGTTCACTCATGGAAACTAGCCTGGAAAAGGTCCAGCGTAAGACAAAATTACACAGTTATGTAAGTCAAAAAATAAATAAGTACTTCTCACCAAGTTCTTTAATTTTCATACTTTTCAAGGGCTTCTAGTTCGGAAAAAAAATTCAAGGACTTTACAAGGGCCGTGTGAACTCTGTAGATGGTGCTGTCAACACTTCTTTGTATGAACTCATGGGGACTGAGAAAAGTTCATACACACATGGACGGTAAGAAGGAATTAAAGGGTTTTATATATTTTTGGTAGGTTTTATATATTTGATCTAATGACTTTTGAAAATTCATAAAATCATTAGGTTCAGCAGAAAGGCATTGTTAATACGAGTGTCAACTGTACTAGATCTACAATTCATCTGGTATTTGATCAAAATAGATCAAACACCAGATGAATTAGTAGAACTTTAAAATAGAACACGTTATCAAATGGAAATTTAGCATTGGTTCAGCGCAACTTAAAAATATTTCAAAATTGCAAACAAAAATAAAGAGTGGTAAAAATTACCAATAGGGAGAAGAGGTTGGTTTTCACAATATACACGAGGGCAAGCACCGAAATCTCCATTTTGATGTTTCTCAATCTAAAATATTGAATATTTCAGATAACATATTCGGAAAACAGTTTAAATACAATTATATACAGGATTAGATGTAGAAAATAGGAATTTGGGATATCAAGCAGGAATTTTTCATTTTTAGACATTTGAAATTCAAGAGAAAAGTAAACTGCAAAAATAAATAAATAACCTATTAGTAAAAATCTTGCCAATCCTTAAAAGTCAATTAACATTACATTTAAACACATTATTCAACAGCAACACTGATTTATCTTTGGACTTTTACATTAAAAAATATTTTTAATCACATTTTAAATTGAGAAAAATGCACATGGAATGGTATTCATGTAGTTTAGGGGTGCACAACCTTTTTGGGAGAAGGGCCACTCGCACCATTGATTGAGACATGGGGGGGGGGGGTCGCAAATGAAGTTACAGTACAGACACAATGAAAGTGTTACTACCCAAATATGTACAGCTGTTATTACACTTAATATGTTTAGTAAAAAATAATCACTTATTTTTTTGAAGATTAAACTTACAAATGTTTCTCAAAATATTTAGGAGCTTGTTACAGAGCTAAATGAATGGTATTGTGAATAGTTAAAAAAAAAAAGAAGTTAACAAACATTTGCAATGATCAATCATTTAGATTAAATTTTTAAAATGTGTCTCAAGAACGTCATACGTACTTCAGCAAATTATTTTAGGTTATAAATTTAATAACAGTAATAGTACAATGAGCAATAAAGATGAGTATCAGAAATTTTAATGATATCAGTAAAATAAGAAATAAAATTATAGCATCAAATATATTTAATATTAAAATTTCTAAAGCATAAACAATAATTATGTTACAGCTTGCTAACGGGATGCCTGATACTGAGTTTTACTAACTAATATAGGTATTTTAGGTTCAATACTACTAGTAGAAACTCTCAAGACTGATTCTAAAGGTTTTGCAGTCAATTTGCTTCTTAATTTAAATCCCCTTGGAAGTTAAGTCAAAATTAGTTTGCAGGTCGCAAATTGACGATTCGCGGGGCCACATGTGGCCCGTTGGCGGCAGGTTGTGCACCTCTAATGTAGTTAATCTCTACATTAGTAATGTTTTAAAGGTAAATAGTCATTAGTCTATCTAAAAATTCATTAAACCACTGCTTGTTCTTGAAAATTGTACTTACCATTTGTGCTATTCCTCGATTGGTTAAAATATACCTTGCATGAATCAAACCATACAGCATTTCAGCAGCTTGTTCAATCAGATCACTCTGATTAGGATTATCTTCCAAATCGTCATCTAAATATAAATATGTAATTTAAACATAAATGGTGGGAAAAAAGCAATCATTGCAAAAAATTTGCCATTTTTGCGATGAGCAGAACATAAACTAAATCAGTCATTGTGAAATACAATGGAAATGCTTCAAAATTTTGGATTAGTTTCACTGAAAACAATAATAAAATAGTATAGTCTGCCTAACTGGTAGATCATCGCACTTGTTTGACAACCAATAGGTCCCTGGTATGCAAAAGGGCACAGATCTTGATCGTCCCTATCAAGACTAATGACGGATTACCCACAGGGTATATATTAACAAATAGCTGCCAGTTCACCCTTTGTTTCCCCTGAAGAGGCCAGTAATCAGGCATTAGGAAAAATAAAATCATAAAAATTAAGGCTAGAAATTTCAAGTAGCTAATCTTTCACTGCAAACATTAATTATAATCATGATGGTACTTACATGAACCAACTTTTCTCTAGACAAGCAAAGAACTTCACTAAAATTTCTCTACATAATATGAATTATTATAAAATAAATACAGTAGAACTCCAATCATCTAGATTGCTTTGAGGAAAAAAAAAAAAAATCTGCATTTTTAAAGTTTTTTTTTTTGATGGATGATAAAAACGAACAGTATAAACTGTCAGTTTGAGGACATAAGAAATATCATAGTAAAAATTACTGGATGTTCCAAGTGAAGTGCAGAGGATGTAGGCGAGTGGCTGGTGCGATTCTTCGGACCCTATATTCTAAATGTTGTCAGTGATGTTGAACGTATTCAAAGTGTGAGTGAAGAACTCATTAATGACAATGACATTGCTAATCAACCATATGCAGGACCGTCTGCTAGTAAGGTGTTCGAGTGCCTTGACAGAGCATTAAAATGGATGGAGCTACAGCCTGAGTGTGACCATCTACAGCTATTCACTGTCAAGCGCATGCAAGACTTGGCTACATGGAAACAAGTGAAGACAGTGAAACAATTGACCTTGATTGATATATTCAAGCAATGATACATTTTTAAACAGTATGCAAGTACAAAATGTAAACAGAATTGTTTTCAGTCATTAAATTACACTACATATAAAAGCAAAATTTGTTTTATTACCAAGACAGGGTTCTCACTCTTTTTTTTCTAACTAAAAATAAGCACTTTCTAGGACAAAATAAGGACTTTCATCAGTTAATATATGGGCATTATTAGTAATTATTGTATTAGTAATATGTGTAAGTACATAAACAAATAATAGAATGGAGACTGCAAGAAAAAACTTTTGGTGTTTTTCTTTTATCTCTTTGCAGTGCAGTTGCTTTTTGTAAAAAGGGAAAGAAAGCGTTAAGTTTGATGAGGACCGGACTTGTTGTTGTCGGTCTCAAAGCTGCTGTTACGAGTTTGATTTTGTTTTCTTATTCTTTTCATATTGTTTTGTTTTTACTTTTTAATAGTCTTTACGGGAATGTATGAGCACTCTTTTAGCATATTGCTGCTCACGGGTAGGAAACATCATTTTGTGTTACCTGGGTCAGGCTCCTCCCTGATCTACCAACACTTTCATTTTAGAAAATTTCCCAATTTATTATTTTAAATTTCTTTTTGTTTTTTAAATTACAGTGCTTATCTTGTTGTGTCTACAGGTTCAGCTTGCTTATGAAATGGAAATTACTCACCCAAGTAATTATTTTATAATATACTTTCATAAATTAATAATGAAAATAAGAAGTAAATTCATTTATTGGCACATCGGAGGTTTCAATAAAATAAAATTAGTATCAAACTATTAATTTACTAAACAAATTGCAAGTTGCATATGTCAGAATCAAATTTGAATGGATTGGAGACCGAACGTGTTTCGAAGAAAATATTTTCCAGTGAACCAAAACGGATCATATGAGTTATGCAAAAAATATAATGAAATTTATAATAAAAAATAATATTCAACTAGTTGCCACCTTCCCAGCCTAATTATTTGGTGTATTGCCATATAATTTTGAATCTTGGTTAGATTACGAGACATCTGAGCTGGAGCCCCACTCTCCAAACTTCCACACCAACGTGAGGACTTTCGACCACAACAAATTTAAAGTAAACCAGCCGTGTCTACACTATATGCTTACAAACATCGTTTTAATGAAACAAAATTATTTTGAAAATACTCATCTAAACTGACAAAGGAAACAGATTGCACATGGCATAACAAAAGCGAAGTGAAATTCAAGAACAGTTGGCCATTGAGTATTTGTCACCCAGATAAAAAAGAAAAAAAATTTAAAGCATAGAACAATTACTTTCTCGTTTTCAGTCAGCGGCCAAATACGACAAGTCCGAAATTTCCAGATTTCAAACGACTTCTCCCGAATTATGATATTCTCAGACTATTTTCGGTTCTCCAGCACTCTGGTTATGTTTTTGCAATCTTTTCCTCCAATTTTCTTTTTAATTGAGCAGATTTTTTTTTGAACTAATAATCGATTGTTTCAAATTTTCGGATCAGAATCACCCTTGAAAATCTTTGAAATTTCTATCTATTTTTTTTCTGGGATAGTTTTTATAAAGAATTAGAAGCATAAAAAAAAGCTAGATTAAAAAAAAAAAATTGCAACACATCGGGTTACCACTCAGATAGCAGTATTAATTAAAATAAATTAACTTTATATTGGTTTTGATTCACCTACAAACTTAATACACTGCACTCGCAGGTAACTGAATAAAACAAAATTAATTAACATTTGATGATTGTATTCTAGTTTCCTCTATCAGGGCAACTATTTTGTGCATTGTAAGAGCCACTCACAAGTCGAAAACAGACCAATTTTTATGGGTTTTTAAAGTGTATTATGTGCACAAGAGTCAATCGACGATTTGATCAAGGGTTGCCATTCAAGCAAGCCAATTCCTGAATCATCACCAAAATCATACTTTGTTTTATCGCTGATCAGCTGCTAAAAAGAGGTCGGAAATAGTGTGAAAAAATATTGTCTTTTGAAAACTGAATTTTGCTTTCAAAGGAAATAAGAACTTTTTAAGGACTATTGATGAAAAATAAACACTTCTAAGGGCCCTTGGAAATGGAAGGTCAAAATAAGCACCTGTGGGAACCCTGTAAGAATAACTCTTTCCCATGAATTATCCGGATGGGATCTGGTCCCAATTTATCTGGATAGTTGGAGTTCTACTGTAAAACACATAAAAACATTCACCTGGCTCCAAATCCAAAATCATATCCAAAGCTTGGCGATAATGAGGTACTTGTTCACTTAAACCAGTGAGATTGAATTTATCTTGTATATAGTCTTCATCGACCTACAGAATGAAACAAAAATTAGTGAATTTATCAGCAAGACAAATCATGTTAATACAATCGACAAAAACACAAAGTATCTGAAATTATGTTAAATTCACATGCAGTGATATATATATGGTGACTAATTAAAATACTTTCGATACATTCCTAGACCTTTAAAACATTGTAAATAAGTGATGGAATTCATGAGTATTCAAATTTATCGGTCTTATAACTTATGAACACTTGATTTTAAACTGTATATGCTCTTTCAAAATATCTATTTTCATATCACATATATTATTAAGCATGTTAATACTTCAGACTAGTGACATCGTTAGTCTTTTCATTGAGTTTTCACAGCCCAAATCAGGAAAATATTCGAATAGTGGAAGGATACTATGCTTGAAGGCAGCTGAGAAATAAAGCATAAAGGGTTTCATTTCCAACAGCAAGATTTGTCTATCAATACTTTTTTTAAATTCTCCTGTTGAATGATTGAAAACTCAGAAAACATCAGGAATTCAGATCTCTTAAAAAAAATTATTTACGAAACATACTTTTCTGTAATAAACTACAAATTTAATATGTAGAACTGATTTTAAGATTCCTTTCTTGATTTGAATGTTCACGTTGTTGCTCCCATGAAACAAAAACTGAGGTTTTATTGTACATTAATGGGAAAAAATTCATGTCAATCATTACAATAGATTCACAAAACGTATTTGAACATTACGTAATATTTCAGAATCTAATAAATAGGCAGTTTAATAAAAAACTAGAGTTTTAAGTTAAAATTTGAAACACTGCATTTCACATGCCAGTGGTGAATTAGGATTAAACTGCTGATAATTTTACTGTTGGCAGGTAGTTTATTTAACATCACACTGCAGAAATACAATGGACTGTTGGCAATAGTCCGGGATTGATCCTGAAGGGAAAGATCCAAGGACAACACCTCTTAATTTAATTATACTGAAGTGATAAACATAATACAAAAAATATACTGTAATTGGAACTTGTCTTGAAGCAACCAAAAACCATAATAAAGTGCAATTATTTCAAATAGACTTTTTTAATGTAACAAAAGTTTTTGTACTAGGGAATTAATGACAGAATTTTCATTGCATAAATGAGGTTTAACAAGCCCCACAAATTCTTTATGAATATGAGCAATGGAAAAACCTTTCCAAATGTTGTCACTTTAACAAAACTCAATTATTCTTCATATTTGCATCTAGTCTTTGCAAATTTCAGGTCCTTAGAATAACTGCAATGCAATGATTATAGAATGTACAAGCGAGGCAAGTGTATTTAATTCTAAAATAATGTAGAGCTAAATTTTGCAGCACAATAGATTATATGCAAAATGTCTATGCAATACGAGTACTTATTGCATTGAATTAGAAAACCTTACACATCTAGCATGTGCCAAATCATGTGTCATGTAGTATGCTTCTGATTAAAGAAAACACTTACTTCGCAGAAAAATTCGTTCCCTCGAAGTCCACAAAACCACGAGATCCAAGACACTTCCTCAGAAGAACTCATTTCTTCACTCCCCGGGGAATCAATTTTTGCTGAAAGAAAATTTCATTAGGCGTGTCAATAAACAAACGTTATGTTCACATACGAAACCGAAGCGAATGTTCCAATATTTTCAAATAAACACACAGTACTTTCAGACATAAAATACAGACACCATAAAACATAGTAATTAGAAGGCCAAAGAAAATAACAGTCGATGTAAAGCAACTTTTAGCCCTTAGGTGTATGGGATTACAGATGTTAAATTTCATTCACATGAAAACTAAAAACGTAGATTCTAACAGTATGATTTGTAGCAACTGATGTACTCACCGGATTAAGAGGAAAATAATATTTGAAAGGAATAATCGTCGAACTTCTAGATCACCCCAATAAGACCTCCAGACAAAGGCGCCTATAAATTTCGAAAAGAGACATTCATGAAATTTTTTGTCCAAGTTGTTGCACAATATAGAAATTTTCAGAATGTTTTAAAAACCTAGAAATTTTACCAGTTAAAAATTAACAACAATGGTTTGACAAGTATAATATCTGTTTAAAAAACCGAAAGATGATTAGAGCTTCGGTCGGTGACCAAAATGAATGCCAACTTGGCCAAGTAAATTAATGAAATACTCAGATATTGTTTGCCTCTTGGCCGGTAGGTTTCATAATAAAGCACCACCTTTACTGTATTTGATCGGAAATGTTTGTATGAAAATTTTTGACGGATCGGAACAGATATTTTAAAACTTGTACTAACACCCCAGGCTGTCGGCGAGGGTCCGGAATCAAAACTTAAAGGGAAAGATACGAGGACAACACCACGTAATTTTAAACCACGGTCAGATGACGTTAGAGAAATTTGAAAAATATTTTTATCGTCATTCCACATTACTGAACTATTTCAACAGAAAGTATCGGGATTGTTTTTTTTTTATCTCGGTTGTAAACAAAGTAAAAAAAAAAAAACTTACAAAAATTATATCAGGTGACCCATGATTTTAAATTTCCGGGCCGTATTTTGAAACAATTTGTGAGAATGATTCCGTCTGTTGCGGACACTGGGTTTTAATGACCTACTTGTGAATTGATCAATTCGTCAAGATGCAAGTATCACAAATTAAAGATGAAAGAAATTGAACTCGTACCACAATCAGCCAAGAAAACTTGAATATGCGCGAAATCATGCGCAGTATGAAGTTTCCATGAATTAGCGCCAATAATTTCTAAGCTGACTTGAATCTCACGTTTTGTTTGTAAACAATAACGTGTTTTGTAATTTCTGAATTTCGGCATTTCATTCCATCCATTTTCTTTCGAAATAAATCTGAAGCACGGTTTGTAAGTTATGGATTGATAATTTTACTTTTCGTATGTTATAACTTTATTTTTCTGTGATCCCACACAAATAAGTGGGAAAATAAGCATACTTAGTAGTGTATCTTTAATATTAGCAATTACCTATTTATTAAAACTGGTTAGCTAATCCACGGAGTTTATTAACATTCAATTTTCTAGAATATATTGCAAGACAACGAATTTTTTTTATCATAGCTTCAATTTTCTCTTTTAAATTAGTTGTCTTAAAAACTGCTGGAAAGCTCTCATTATAACTTCGTTTACAAATTTTAAACACGCAATAAAGTTTTTCTATTTTTTGAATGTTGATGAATAGTTGACTTGCTAGTGTGATGCAAACAACTATCTGAAACTTTGCTATAACAGAGAGCAGCTATTCACTTTTAGTTGCTGCTCATTACTCATTTTACGCAGTGGATCACACTAATTTCAATAGCAAATGTGACAGCAGTTTTTCTGTCGTAATCATCCACTGAAAGATTTTGTAGAAGTACACCCGCTATCTTAATACAATTTTCTTGGCTCCTGCAATTAGTAGCCAGCCAACTTGTTAAAGCATCTGTTGAATTCAGGCACTGGTAAATTCTATGGAAAGTGATTTTAGGATTTTTGAGAATGTTATTTTCAGTGCTGGGGGGGGGGGGGGGTATTTAATCTAATTGGTATTGACCAATCAACTATCATTTAACAATGTGGAAATTTTGTTGATTTTTCTGAAATCCTATTTGAAAAACAAGCCAAGAAACATGTTCTGAATACGTACAAGAAACACATATTTCTGTATAAACATTACCTTTACTTCACTTTCAATACAGTTGTATGTACTAAAGCAAGAAATTTAACTATGAAATACTATTTTGGTAAATTACGTCCTTGGTTACTGTGATGCAAAGCTATTAAGATTTCACATCCTACAATTAAAGTTACTTTTTGATTATCTCTGGTCATATTTTCTCAGCAACAAAAGAGAGACAATTTTGTTGGCCTTGAGAAGGATACCAAACACCTGAAAAACAAGTATAGGTTCTTACTCAGGCTAGGTTCTGGCCAATTCTTTGAAGAATACTTCTGTTTATCATTACTAAACGCTTAACTGAGAAACTGCAGAAGTAGAGTAAAATTGAAGCGACTCTTGTCGTTAAAAATGTTGCCAAGAAAACGTTCAAACCAAACGCCAAACAAAATCTCTTATCACCAAGAAAATGACCTGATATAGCCAAGAAGAGTATCCAATTGAGATTTAAATCAAAACAATATATACTTTTAAAGTCACTTGCCACTGTGTAGCTAGCCTGGCATTGCACATGCCTGTTACTTTTGTGGGGTTATTGGTTTGCTTCACAAACCAAATGGGAATTTGTAGTCTATTGAATAGCATCCAGATCGTCGGCACTGAAGAACGCCAGTGATAACTTGAACAATTTCTTTTGTTTTACTCAAATCCGTTTCTCAGAGAAAATCAAAATGAAGGAGAATCTTGTATGAAACGAAGGTAACTCGAATCTGTTCATTCCCATTCCAGATGGAAGGTGAAAAAAAACTTGGCATGGTTCCTAAGGCTGACGTCAATAGTAATGTGAGGGAGAAAAGTCTAAAAATTTTTATGCTTCTTCATTTCCAAAAGAAGAAAGAACGGTGAAAAAAACTTAAAATGCATTTTAAAATGTTCTAGATTGAATTTTAAAATTCGTAGGGACCCAAGCATTGCAAAAAATTCGGACTACCTGTGTGCTAAATCCCATTACTGTAAATGCCATAGATTCGTCAGGACTTTGTAGGCAGAAAACAAACAAACACTTTTATAACAATAGAGATGTATTGATACTACTACTCAATGTTTTTAGCTTAATTACATATATTTCTATTTTGTCAGTTGCAAAAGGAAAACCATATTTTAAATTTTGTTTCATAAAGTTCTCTAATTTTTCTAAATTCTGTACTGATTGTTTTTTGTTTTGAATATGTGATTATTTCTACTTATATTTAAAAGCTAGGCCCCAAGTCAAAGGTGTCCTGAAAAGCCAACTATAAAAATATTTAAAGGCCTTGATAGGTTCTTACTCAGGCTGGACAATGTGATCAATAATTTGCTTAAATGTGTTAGAAAAGTGAAATTAATTTGTGGCATGCATACCTCCATGACAGATGTTAGAGCCACACCTAAATTGGAGAATTTTTGATGTGCTTGGTAAGTGCTAAGCATGTTGCCAACTTGTTTGTTTATATGTGGTCTCAATACTTTATTAGATATCAACTGCTTTCCTCTTTGGTAACACTTCTTAGGAGAGTACAGTAATTCAAAATCAACATTTGTTGAATTAATATGGTTACAATCTCCTAATTTTTTTGGGAAAATGGTATTGTCCCATTATTATATCCAAGCAAAAAAATGATTTAAAAATGGTTCTACTTACATTATGAATTTATAGGCGAAAAAAGGTTAAGACTTTGTATAGTCAGTCTTGTTAGTCATATTTGAATTGCTGAACTGAAGGAACTGTCCAACAAAGTCTTGTGCAAAATGCAGAGTCGGAAAGAAGTTTTTCTGGTGCAAAAACCTGTGTCAATGAAATCCTTGATTATACTTGTGGGGATTGAAAGTTGACTGATTTTGAATGTGAAAGTGATCTGGAATCCTTTTAACTGATTAGTATCCTTTAAAAGTTTCAAAATATCTAAAGTGTAATTAAATGTTTTAGCATTTAAGTTCTGTGATCCAAACCAACAGCACCCTGTAGTATGAACTGTCTTATTTATCTTTATTTAGGAAAAATGGCTCAGAAAGTGGAGGATTTCAATCTACCACCTTCTGCAATAACAAAAATTGTCAAAGAGGCTGTAAGTATGCTCATAAAAATTTATCCCTATTCATAAAAAGTAGTAAGAGTGGTTGTCAAATAAATTACCTTAAATCACTTGTTAATTGTGTATTATGTGAAATCCCAAACTTTTCATAACACACCCTGTTTATATTTGTTACTTTTTTCTTGATCACGTTCTCAGGCAGACTCAATATCAATTCAGTGCCATTGCATTCCTCTCAGAAATATGAACCAATGCCTAAACTTGCTAATTTTGTTTTTTTTTGCTCATAGTTTTCTCTCTTCTGGCTTTAATCTCCATACTATTATTCGTAGTTGATGTTCATTATGTCTTAATTAATTAATGTGTGTAGGCCTATAAGGCCTATAGATCAGAAGGTTACTGGTTGAATCTGGGTCAGGGCCTGGAAGTTTGTAAGCGTATGGTGTTGAGGCGGCTGGTGCACCTTAAATCTGTTGTGGCCAAAAGTCCTCACATTGGGTTGGTGTGGAAGTTTGGAGAGTGGGGTGCCAGCTCAGATGTTGCCTCGTCCTCTGACCAAGGTTCAAAATTCCGTGGCGATACAACAAATGTCTTAGGCAGGGACAGTGGTAACTAGTTGAATGTCTTAATAGCGATTCTTTTATTAATCACTATACCCATGGTTGCTGCATTTTGATATGATAGGCATTAATTGTAAAGGATGAATAAACTATGTATGTGTTTATAATATATATGAATTATAAAAATTTATTAAAATAACTGTTAAGTGAATTACATAACAAAAATATACTTTTGAATTAATTTGTGAAAATATTCAAAAAATTTTCTTTGCTATATTGTTATTGTTGTGTTTCGTAAGTATGTTAATATTTTGACTTAATGTTGAGTATGTTTACTGCTTTTATTAGATTCCAGAAGGAGTCCGTGTTACTGAAGAGGCAAAAAAAGCACTTAACAAAGCAGCTAGTGTCTTTGTATTGTATGCAACGTCAAGGTAGTAATAGCTAGTGTCTTAACTCAGCATTTATTTTCTTTAAAAATTTTGTAAAACTTCTCTTTGGGTAGTTAAAGTAACTAACTACAAACACAAAGGTTGATAAGTAAGGCTTCTGAAAGACATCAATAGTGGTTTAGAATAAAAAAAATGTTCTTTTCCGTCAGCTAGGTACCAGACAAAAATCACCAAGCTTAAAAGGTGGCGCAGGTATCGCCAAGCCTAAACATTAACGCGAAAAGAATAGTTCCAGGCATTTTTAGTTCCTAAAAATGGAAATGCTCAAGTAAACAAAAAGGAACTGAAGTTTAGGTTTATTACATTTAATTCACACAAATAAAGTGAAACATATATAGAAAAATACTAATGAAATTAAAAAAAGATCCATTTACACAGCACAGGCATGAAATTGTAAATTTCATTTACAATTGCTGAAAATAAATTTGTCTTAGCATACAAATGTCACCACATGAATTCAATTAAATAAGACTAAATGGTTCTTTGCATTTCCACGATGCTGTTTATTCCGCCATTTTGCAGAACCCCACAACGGTTCTATTGTCTGAGTGTGGCATCCGGTTTCTGGGTCCACAAAATTATATTTGTGATTAACAGTAAAATGTTCTCGTACGTTTTTTTTCAGTTCTCCAGTTTTGTATCCATTCCAACAATCCGAAAATATGATGCTACTATCAACTATATGTTCTTCTATCAGGACCATTAAAGACGTTGCTTTTTGATCTGGGACTGCCTGCAACAAGGAAACATTGTTTAATTTTGTGACATAACCTGCCAGACCCACTGAGGTGGAAGAATGCACCTAACGTTGTTTTTTCTTCGAATAAAACGTCTTTAGTTTATTTCAACTACTCTTGGCTCCTCCGATTTTTAGTTTTTCACGTAACAACAAAGCATTGGCACAAACTTCACTCATATTGTTGTTCCAGTCGACAGCGATGTGGTTTATTTCAAGCTGAAGTTTGCAAAATTCAACTGAAGTTAACTCTTGACCACCACAGGTATATAAATCATAAATCTGTGAGAAAAGGGATACATGATCTATCGAACTAGGTTTGTGCCCACATTCCTTTCTTTTCTCGGCATGATCGTAGACTGCATAGCCATCTTGTTGATGAATCACTTGTGCATAACCTCATTAGATGATTATATTTGAGCATCGTCTTACTTTGTGAAGAATTCTATTCTTCTGGAAAAATTGTATGCTTGCCTCTTCGTCTTCAGGCAATTGCCAAATCGTGTAGTCCATCTTAGTGTTTAAAAAAACGGTTAGTTAGCGGAAATATTCTTTTTCGCATCAACATTTATTTTTGGCTATAACTATGCCAACTTTTAAGCTTGGTGGTTATATACTTTCCACATCAACATTTAGGCTTGGCGGTATCTGTGCCAACTTTCAAACTTGCCGATTTTTGTCTGGTACCTGGCTAACCAAAAAGTACCGAAAAAGGTTTGTGTCGTTGTGTTTGGTAGCCAATACTGTGTAGTGCATATGGGCATAGTTTCAGTTCATTGTTTCATGTCCTTGAGTATTACCATTTATTAGTCTTGAGGATTTTGCTTTCACATCACAACAATTCAAAGCCACATTGCAACCAATAAACAATGATATGCCTGAAATTACAATGCAATTCACACCCTTCTTATAGTCAAAATTGGTATTGTCTGACTTCTACAATTTCCTAAAATTAAAACGACGTTAAAGGATAAAAAATTTAAAAAGTCATTTTTCATCTGATGTTGAAGGAAGCTGTGAAAGCAAACCAAATATTTTCTCCATGGACATAATAAAAAAGTGGATAGCACATTTGTAAAAAATGTGTCGTAAATGGTGACTGTTAAAAAATAAGATTCTAATGCTTAAAGGAAATACATTTCCTTCATTTTGTTACAACTTTCATTACCTTATTTTGTCAAACTTATTTTATATTATTGAAGACCTTATCTATCAGCCTTTGTACTATTCTGAATAATGTTTTTTTTTTTAAATAAGCTTTTTCGCAACTTATTCTAGTTTAAACTCTGACCAAGCATCAATAATTTTATTTCATTATGATGGATTTGAAAACATATATGCTTTGAAATTTTTTCATATTATGAATTCCAATTTTAAATTTAAAATAAAATGTCATTCACTAACAATGTGTTCTATTGCATTTTTCAT
This sequence comes from Metellina segmentata, assembly GCA_947359465.1. NCBI lineage: Eukaryota > Metazoa > Arthropoda > Arachnida > Araneae > Tetragnathidae > Metellina > Metellina segmentata. The sequence continues at coordinate 49,807,440 of OX375875.1, forward strand.
TTTGATATATGTTGTGATGTTTTTATTCTTAGTGCTAACAGTCTAGCTCAAGATGATAATAGAAAGCGATTGATTGGTAAAGATATATTTGAAGCGTTGGATGACCTAGATTTTGATTTTTTGCTTCCACCTTTACATGTTGCATTAAAAGGTAACCTTGCACACAAATTGATCTAGATAAATACTTTAATAATTTGTTGCAAGTTGACTAATATTTCAACTATGAAAATATAGGACATCTATGTTTAATTAATGTAATAATTTGTGATTACATAGTTTCTCTGTTCTGTCATATTTATCATACTTGGAATTGAAATTTGTGTATTGTTATGCAGAATTATAAGCACACTGAAATAAATTCAAAGTACAATTTTCTCAGATAACTTGATTAAAATTTTGCAAAGAGCACTGAATTTTTATTGCAAAAAAACTAGTAAAAAAATAAATAATATTTAAATTTTTGAAACAAAGTTTGCAGCATATGACAGAATATTTCTGTAATGTACCCTATTTTGAAAGTGCTTTACAGTTACAAATTCAGTTTAGCTACCTAGATCACAAGATTTTTACATTAAAACTAAGGGATAATTAAAGGGTAGAAAGTAGACTCAACTGAAAGTTTGAATCTCAGGGTTATAAATAATATACATGTTCAGCAACTGTAGTCTGAAATAAAATATTGAGCTGCAAAACCAGAATGTTGTTTGTATGAGTTGATGTAAGAATAAAAAGTATGCTGCACCCATAAATCGTCATTTTTGATGTCTAACTTTTCTGAATTTTTGCAATTGTTTGGGGCAAATTCCAACTGATTAACCATTTATTCTTCCTTCTCAATATCTACAGTCATGCTCCTGTGAATTGACATACAAGTCACATGAGTTTCAACATGTATTCGGAGGCAGGTTAAATGTAAACATTACTCTTCCAGGATTGTTGGTTTTAGCACTGATTCTGATTCCATGGTTTGGTGTTGCAAGTAATAACAGTCACTACAAGTTGATGAAACATTCACCTATGGCAATCACAGTGCCTTATTTAGCATGCAGCAGTGCTTCTCCTTTATGCTCTTTGTACAAATGAACTTCTCCAAAGTCCTGAGCCTTCTCAGCATAGCCCCTCTTCACTTGTAAATAGCTGTGAGGCAACATTAGAAAAAAATCATAAAAGTGACTGGTCCAAAAGACCAGTGTATACGAAAATATACTGGTTTGCTGCCATCAAAGGTGGTCCGCTCCTCAAGTAATAGATTAATTTAGTTAATACAATGTTAATTCAAGGCATGAAATTTTTATTTTGTCGAATAAAAGTTCTGTCAAATTGTAGATATATTTTTTATTAGCTTCGAGTCTCAAGGAATTCAATTGGCCCACTCAGAAATCAGACGCACCTGCCATTACAAAAGAACAGAGAGATTAACCATGTGGTCAAGTAAGTGCGTCCCCTCACGCTGATAGCAATAATGAGACTGGAAATGCTTTGCAAAGCACTTTTTTTAGGACCTGCTGATGGTCAACAGCCGCCGATTATTGTGTTTGAAATTTGGAGGCAGAAACGACTCCAGTATATGCTGATATGAATTTCCAAAATATTGATCAAAATAAATTTTGTCAGCTTGCTGAAAGTAAGATTTGGGAGTTTCAAACTTATTTTAACGTTTTGACTATGGCTATAGATATAACAAACACGATTCTTGGCGCGATTCTTATAACTTTCAAGGTGCAACTGATGTGCTGGCCATTGTCAAAATTCGTTCTTGGCGCGATCATGGTACAACTGCCGTACCGGCCGTAGTCTAAAGGTTAAACTCCTTTTCTCATTATAGCTACTGATCCAGCGGACCACCCAGATTTTTAACCTCATGGTCTGATCATACTTTTAGTGGCCTCAGGTCAGTGGTCAACCAATAATTTTTCCCTGCAGCAAAGTCTAAGCGCCAGCCAGTACGCAATGTGTTTATACATATCTGCAAAAATTAATTTCAAATGCACCCAAGTAGAGCATTTTGGCAACTGAGGGGAGATGTTTAAGTACTGCCGATGCATGAGTTTCTGCTCATAATTTCTTACCCTGCTGCTTATAGAAAGATGCATTTCACGAATAACTTCAACTGCAGTAGATGATAAGGACTCATTTATAAACAAGACATTATGGAAGAGAAATATTAGTTTCAAATTTTAAAGACCCACTTGTTTGAAGTTGAGCTGATGGACTACCTGTTTTGCATGCTTTTATTGAACACTGCTCATTATTTTATAAAACTATTTGTAATGGAGATTAAATTTTGCTTGCTAAATAAACTGTCACTATCATTTTAGCTTATCAAAAAAGCTTGGAAAATAAGAAGCAAGCAAAAGAGAACAAAAGAATGTCAGAATGTGCAGAGGAAGAAGCAGTAGATGAGGATGCAGATGCAGAGATACAAGTTATTGAAGAACCCTATGATGTTATTGTCCTCGATAGTGAATCTGAAAGTGTTAATGAAGAGGGAAATGATGAAAGTGGTAGTGATTAGTTGTACTGAATTTCCAGATCATGTGATGATTTTGCATTTGTATAATAGATCATATTTTGTTACCCAAACAAAATAAATGTATATAATTCATCTTGATTTCTGAAAACAGTTTTGTCACTCATTATATTTCCCTGAAAAATATTATATACCTTGAAATAACAAAATCTGTTTTATGTAATGCTTTTACAGATGTTGAATTCCATTGAAAATATTATTAATTGAATTGAAGCATAACTTTAATGAAATAGTAATAAAGACCCATATAAAATATAAGAAAGTAATTAGTAAATTACCATGACATCAAACCTGTATATGGAAAAAGCTACCTGAATGAAAATTTTCAGGGTCCAGATAAATTTATTTGTATTTTTAGATGTCAGATCCAATACAAACTGAGGTATCAAAATTGTAATTCAACATGCTAATCTCAATGGTAAACAAAAGCATCTAATCTTGGGTTCCGCCCACTATAGAGGACAACTGCAAGTTAACCCGACCAAGCTGAATGTTCATTTGTGTAGGAGTCATTGATTTCTCAATACCTTCAAAAAGTATTCTTCAATGTTTTTTTTTTTAAATCCTGTTATATTAAGCATCAATAGGTGTAGATTCAATAAAGTAAATTCTAATGCCGGATTTTTTATAGGTTGAAATTTTTTAAGAAATGTAATTAGAGAAATAAAAAAAATATTTGGATATCTAATCTAGCAAGATTGCTGCTTTGTATGCAGTATTGCAATACTTCTTAGGGTTTTGCCTTGGCCATTGTGACTTGGTGGGTATGCCTGCTGCACTAGCAGCCTGTTTGATTCCTTCCTGGGTGTATTCTTCTCTCCTGTCAGTACAACTTTCATTGTGTGTGTATGTTCATTACTTGATATCTGTCTGCAGCATGGCTTTTGTGCCATAGAATCCAACCCTTAGGGCTTTGTCTATAACATATTTTTTCTTACATCTTTTAATAATACAAATATGGTGCAAAATTTTGAAAACCTTGTTGAGTGTAAGTTGGAATGCCACTTCTTAAACTTTTAAGTGCAACAATAATTCAGTGTGTGCTTTCCCAGTGCGATTAGATAACATTAATTTAAATATTAAAATGTTTCTTTTATGTGGTATAGGTATCTTTTATATGGTTAGAAGGAACACAGACCAATATCACATAGTTTCACACTTGAAAAAGAAAATAATTTCACCCTACTTCAAAACATACCATAAACTACAAATCATGTCTTTGACTACATTCAAAGCAAAAACATTCTCAACTGATAAAGACTATTAAGTCATTCTATGTTTTATACTTTGACAAAGCCATGAATCGTGATTCGTAACTCGATTTTTCCTGAAGCATCAAAACTGTAGAAACATCAATTTTGCTGACAGCTTTTTATTCATGTATAGTGAATACTCTTGTTGCCCAAGCAGTCTAAATCCATTTACAGATAATCCGTATTTGTAGCTTGATATTTCATGCAGTCCGTTTGCAAAAGTTAGTCCTTTGGCACTTTTGAAGTACACTGATTTACTGTTAGATTAGAATATTATTGGTGGAAGGTTGTGATTTAGATGCCTTAGAATGTTGAGATGCGTTAGAAATAAATAAGAACGGTTTAGTATAGTTTAATTTGTGTTTAGTCAGCCCATGTAAGAAGTTGTACTTGAAGGAATCAGATAATCTTATAAGTGGCTTTCATCTGTTGTCAATTTCTCATCTATCTTTTCTTCACAACTAAGGTTGAGTGAATATCTGATAAACCTATGATTAAATCATACATAAAATACACAAGTGTAATAGAAAATTGGAGGTTGAAAAACAACTTTCTTTGCATAAAATTTATTTTGAATTCAACTGAATAAAATATAAACAAGATTTGCAAACATCAAAATTCAAAATATACAATTATGAATTGATAAATTATATAAACAAGCTAGTATATGAATAACATTGAGATTTTTCAGTGGAAAAATGTAATGTATATAATACATAGAGAGATCATTACAGTTTGATAGTATATAGTTAGAAAATAGTTGTAAGGCATAAAAATAAGGCTTCATGTGGTATAAAGTTTAGGAAACTGTAAGTATGAATTTTGAAGCAATAGTTGTGCGGCACATGGGACACAACTCCACTTTACTTGAACAGTTTTGGCAACAACAGACATGACCACATGGCAGGAATACAGCAGATGTCTAAAAATAACATTTAAAAATGTAATTAAAATACTTGACTAATTTTATGCATTAAATTCACATTTCAAAAATGCTTTTACATTCGAAACTTCAGTGCTTGGTTTCATGATCTCCAAAGATCTTTTAGTGCTCATTAAATATTAAATCATAAAATGTATTTCATATTTATAATTTTTATTTCATTAAACACATGTTGAGAAAATAATCTATAATGTATATACTATAAAGATTTCACTATCTTTCAATATCAAAATACAAATTTTGATACCCTTATATTAAGTTCAGCATTTAATTTCAATAAAAAACAAACTCGGAAAAAGTATTTATCCTTCTTTAAAAAAATTACAATTTTTGTTGATGAAATAATTTATTTGCTAGTTTTTATAGCATTTTGTGAAGTAAAAATGTCAGTATAAGTTTGACAAGATAATACAATGAAGGGTAAAGAGCATGGGATTCATTGAAAAAGTAGTTCTGAAGTTAATTAATTGGTTAGTCTTAAATTGATCACTAATTGAAAAAATTATATAAAATATTATTCATTTTTGCACACACTGGTAATTATTAGATGTTAGAGTAGGACACTTTCAAATTACATTGTTTTATATCTGTATCTAGCACATGACAGTCCAATATTATCGGATCCGCAAAAAAATGCTATCCGACATTTTGAATTGTTGGATGGTCTGCTAAACCGGATCAACAATTATCCAGTGCGCCTGCGCTTTGCATTCCAGAATAGCAGTTTACATATTCATCTGCATTTTAGTCACAGTAACCTTCCCACGTTTTAGATTATTGATACAATACAAAAATGGGTGTTAAATCTTATATTACATACAAAGCTTATAAAACATAACATTATACAAAACGCACCTTCCACATATCGTTTGGATATTAGTAGATGAATCATAAAGCATCTGATTTATATGCTTTCTTCAAATACATCCAGTAAAAAGTAACAATTTATTTTCTTTTTGAAAATGAAACACGCGTATTCACTTTAATTAAGCTGCTAAAATGTCGAATAAAATCGTTTAATACATTTTGATCACTTTCAAACGAAAATGATGCAGATCTCCGATAAAAATCGGAAGTAATGTACAAGAGACCATGCCTGAATACTGATAACTATTGGTGTGTGTACAAAAGCTCTAACACTACATTGTTAATTTAATATGTTGAAATTGAAGCAAAGGATTTTGACAAAACAGTAGAACGACATTTCAGATTATAGAATGCTGTCATACAATAAGGATTTTCAGTGTAAACAGAGTAGATGGGGATTTTCTTTCCAGTCACTCAAATGTTCATTTATTGCATAATGTATATCAGTTTAGTACTGCTTGGAGTTGAATCTGATTGATGCTTAGCAATAAACTATCATATACCGATTTGGAATTGTTCTTTGGAATTTCTATTGGCAATGCACAGAAATAATATTAGAAAATCGTCAAGTGATATCGAGCTCTGAATCGCCGACGATTTCGTGAGCTCTTCCTGGAAGAAACGGAAGAGGATGGTGAGTTACTCCTTCATTGTAGTATGCGCTGGCTTTCCGAAGGAAGTGCACTCGCAAGATTTTGGAATTTTAATGAGTGTGTTATAAAATATCTGGAAAAAACAATGAACTGCCCAGTGAGTGCTTGCTACTCACGGATGAAAATTGGCTATGGGATTTAGCTTTTCTCACCGATATTATGGAACATTTAAATAATTTAAGATTACAGGGAAAAGATTGTATTTTTTCTACCCTAGTTGGTCATATATCTTTTGTGAATAAACTTTTGCTTTTAGTCTTGATTTTGGAGATAAAAGAACTACACATTTCACATAACTGCAGGAACTAGTTACCAAAGTCAATAATTCTCCGAACTATGATAGATTTAAAAATTTAATAACCATTTTGCAGGATAATTATGCTAGGTTTGATGATTTTCAAAATGATAAAAAAAAAATGCTGATCCTTTCACAAATCCTTTTTCAATTTCTCTGCAAGACATTTATTGTTACCCACCTGGTATCCAAATCGAAATTATTGACCTACAACACCATACTACACTGAAAGCAAGTATAAGGAATTTCTTTCAACTTCAAGTGATCCAAATTATATTGAATTTTGGAAATTTGTACCAACAAGCAATTTTCCAAATTTACACGATTTGGCTGTCAGATATTGTTGTACGTTTGGATCAACATATGTTTATAAACAAATGTTTTCTATTATGAACATAATAAAATCGAAATACTGTTCAAGATTAACTGGTATGCACTTAAAACACTTAATTTTGTTAGCATCTTCAAGAACTAATCCTAATATAGATGACTTGGTAAAAAAATTACAAATTCAAAAGCCACATTAAATAAGTACTGTTAAATAATTATTTAGAATTAAATGTTTCAAGTTATTCATTTTTATTTAATACATAACGTAGCTGACTGAACCTTTAAAAACGTTTTTTACAATTAAACCTAAGTTTGTACTTTTGTTTTATTTATTATATTATTTTTTAAATTTCCACTACTCAGACTTACATGAAAAAAATTTACTGTTTGCGTATAAATCCCATAATCAGCTTATAACTAACATTTTTTCACCTTTTTATATTTTTTAGTATATTGGAAAAGTTGGAAGTGGCATGCATATTTTTTTCCCTTCAAATAGTGGCACTCTTCCCAAAAAGGTTGGCCACCCCTGATCTAAAACAACATATCAACAATGTTTTTTTTTCCACCAGGACATAACGACCAACTGACTAAAACCTGGGACATGCCTTTCGAATCAGGACAAATGGTAACTCTACATGAGTAAAAAAGACGATTGTTCATTGATGTGAAAGCCTATTTTCAAGAATTACCTGTACATCCAAGCAAACAACACATTCTGTTTGACACCACAGCTTGACTTCTGATTCTGGTGAAAGTGGCGGAGCAGATGGCTGCTCAGCTTCTAATGGAGCAGATGCTTCCTCAATTGGTTCCTCTGATTCTGGTGGAGCAGAAGGTGCAGGATAGTTGGAAAATTCAGGTATTAAATATTTTACCCCTGGACCCAGCGTTAGTTTGTAATGCTCTTGAACTTTAATTAGGATAGCTTCACAAATGTTGTCATCTAAAATACCCATCTGAAAATAATTTATAATTTTAATTACACATATTATCTAATATGTTTAGTCACTATAATAATATCAGTATGCAAAAAAAATCTATCTAATTACACTCATTGCCATAAAAATTTGTGCACCGTCAAAATGAAACGAAATTTTACATGTAAGTACTACTTTGATCTAAGTAAGTGATTAGAAAATCAAAGAAAAAGTATAATTTATTGCAGAAAAAAGTACAAATGAACGAAAGTTTTAGTACTCTGTTGGACCCCTCTAGCGCGAATGCACGATGCGATACAAGCGGGCATTGAGGCATACAAGTTCCGTATGATGTCCTGAGATATCTTGTTCCGCAGTTGCTGTAAACGCGGCTCTAGTTCGACCAAACTCGTAGGGTGTCCAACTTGCCGTCCTAAATGATCCCAGATATGCACGATTGGTGACAAATCTAGGGATCGAGCAGGCCAGGGAAGGGTGGTAATGTGGCGGAGGCAGTCTTGTGACATCCTTGCTGTGTGTGGCCGAGCATTGTCTTGTTAAAAAATGGCTCCTGGGAGCAATGCCATGAGGGGCATCACATGTGGCTGAAGGATGTCATGGATGTACCGCTGGGCTGTCATTGTGCCATGGATCAATATTAGGGGCGACCGTGTATCGTAAGCAATGGCACCTCATACCATTAAACCAGCTGTGAGAGTGGTGTGTTGCTGTAAAGCAAAGGCAGGATTGAGGCGTTCACCACGGGGCCTCCACACACGAACACGATTGTCATCACTGCTCAAATTGAATCTAGATTCGTCACTGAAGACAACCTGATTCCATTCCGCTGCAGTCCAATCCCGTCATGCGCGACACCACTCCAAACGGAGGCGTCGGTGTCATTGGCAGCACACGTAATGGGCGCTGCGATACCAGATGTCCTTCAGCCAGGCGCCTTGCGATGGTTCAGGAAGATACAGTTGCTCGTAGTGAAGGCCTACTTGCCGAGCTGACTACCCAGCTTCCATCTTCCCGATGATTCTTCCCCTCTCAAACTCTGACAGCTGCTCATATTGTCTTTGATGGCAGCGTAACGGCATGTCTACAGTAAAATCAGAATGGCCTACTTGACGAGCTGACTACCCAGCTTCCCGATGATTCTTCCCCTCTCAAACTCTGACAGCTGCTCATATTGTGTTTGATGGCGGCGTAACGGCATGTCTACCTCAGCGTTTTCTTTGCAAAAGATTACGTACAGTCAAACAAGCTCTGCTTACCTGTTTTATATTCCAAGGAGAACGAAGTTCAACGCTCTCTAGTGGCATTACGCAATGCGCAATCACGCTGCATTTCTAATCATTTGCATATCTGGCCGACATGTGGCATTACGCAATGCGCAATCACGCTGCATTTCTAATCATTTGCAACTATTTAAATAGGTGTTGAAATACAAAAACATGAGGAATGGAATCAGATTTTGGGAACTTTTAGGTTTTGCTTGGAGGCTTTATACTATCAGGAAAATCATATTAAAATGAAGTATTATAAGAAAAGTTTACAAATAACAAAAATTATGCCCAGGAAAATGCATAGTTAAAAGCCACATCATTTCTTAATGTAAGATAAATTCGAAATAGTTGTATTCAATAGCACATAGTAAAATTACCCAGGAGATTCTAAAATTAAAACTGCAGGAACATTTGGTATCAGTAAGCATTTATAAGGAAAAGAAAAGTACCTTTTTAAAATCTTTAACAGTAAAATTGAGCAGTTTGGAGAAAGATATTCTTTTGGAGGCAAATAATGGCAAGTATTCAGTAGCTCCGACATCCAACAAAACACATTTCACATCATCATCTACTCCTAACTCCTGAAATAGATGAAAATTTGTAGATAGTACTTGCACGAGGACAAAAATATAGGTAGATATACACGAATGAAACGAATGTATAAGAGAATATGTCTAGTAGTTAAAACTAGTATTGGTATTTATTGTAGTTTAATTAACAAAGGTATATATTGATTTCAATCAAAACTGAAGAAATATTCTGAAGATTCAAAAGGAATTAATATGAATTCACAGTAGTTAGGATTTTATTTTTATGGAGTCCAAAGATAACGGATTTTTAAGATGAAAAGTTAAGATTTTATTACATTTTCACATTTATTTTTAACTAGACAATAAAAAATTAAAAATATCACTGACTGCATAAACAGTGAAAAAGTTTAATTTATTTAAGTACATGAATGATACTGTAATTAATAATATTAACTATTCAGATCCTTATACGTCAAAATTGTAAGGGAAAAAGGTGCAATTCCTTTTTAAAGAGAATGGAAAAGAGGAATAAGATTTTAGTGTTCACATTCGTGAACCTATTGTTTTGTGTGTTGTGTACTATCTATTAGAATGATTACATCTTATGAATGCTTATGAAAAATTAGGTTACCTGATATTCTACGATTTTACCTGATAATTACTTAATTCATCACAATTTCAGGTAGGGCTTTATGTTTATATCTTGAATTTTTACTCACTTGTAATGAGAGAATTTAAAGAATACTTACAGCTTCTATGATGCCTTTAGGTTTTCTATCAAGGAGATTTTGATACTGTATCAACCAAAAATCTTCCATTTCAAGAGCACGCTTTAATTCCATTTGTTTCTAAAAAATGAGAAAAGTATTGGCTACAGTTGATACTAAACTGCTTTTAGAAAAAGTGAAGCATTAAATCATTAGAGATAACACCAAATGTAGTTATTACCAATCGTTCTTTTAATTCCTTTTCACGTTGTTCCTTAGCAACCATTAAATCAGATAGTAAAGATGCTAAAGCTATTCGATGGTCAGCTAACGAATTCTTCAGGAGGAAACAAAAGAAAATACAAATAGTTTATTCAAAATTAATCTAGTGCAGTCTTACTTTTTATTTATCTAGTTCAGAGATAGAATCCAGTGTAATATAATTTAGTGGAAACCATTTAAAAACAATTATTTTAAATGCAGGAAAGACAGTAATGCAAACCAGTAATAAAAGAAATAATTGCTAAATATCTTCTACAAAACTACATTCAAACAAAAAGTAATTAGGCTTTTATAAAAAATATCAGAAAGATTATATTCATATTTGTTAACATTTTATAGATTTTTGAGTAAACATCGATATTTTTCTAAACTTATGAACGGTAGTATATGTATAAACTCTGAAGAAATTCTTTATGAAAAATAGTGTATATAGGTGACTGAAATTGAAATTTCGATGAATTTGGATACATACAAGTTCAGAACTGATTTTTAGGTCTTTCTTCTTAATTTCTGCCACAGTAAGTTTAGAAAGTTCTTTTTCGACAAGATGAATCTATATGAAATATAATATTGATAAATTATTAGTTTTATCAAAAAAAAAAAAAAATATATATATATATATATATATATATATATATACATCAGTTTTTAAATAATATGTTTTAAAATAATTCACACTTTAAATAATTTAAAGGAATATAGTACAAAATAAAGGTAAAGCTAACTCTTAAATAATTTAAAAATAAATAAAGAAAAATGTCTTTCACATTCTATATAATATTAAAGCAAATAAAAATAAATATTAAAATAATTTAAGAAGACAAGTAGTTCTTCATAGTTACTAATTAAAATAGCATACACACTCCCAGAGATATTATACCTTTTGTATGTGCTAAAAGAACTAATATTTTACCTTGTGGGCAATTTCCTGGTGCTGTATATCTTTTTGTAGCTGTAATACTAAAAATGCTTCTTTTTGATATCGTTCCTATAATTAAAGCAGAAACAATGATACAAAATATCACATGTTATTACATTTGATCTTATCAGAATTTTAAATTTAATATTACTTCTTCTAATAGTGTATTCATAAGAACTTGCTGGTCAAGATCTCTTTCTTGGAAAATATTGTACAGTTTCATATTGCTTTCATTTTCCCTGTAAAACAAAGTTTCTTTTAATGTGGCCAAAAAATATAATCAATAATTAAAAATCAAATTTATAAAACAAATGTACCATTTTTACCATCATCCTTGGAATAGAATTTACATTTAAAATTTGCAATAAAAATATCTTGGAAATATTGTTGAGGGATTGTTTTACTTATTTAAAAATAGTACAAAAGTGATTTAATAATTGTAAACTTATAGATTATTGCTGGTTGTTGTTCCTAAACATATGAAGCCAAAAAATCCATAGTAAATACATAGATTGCATAATGTATATGATACCATGTCATTAAACATTTTTCAACTATTTAAAGTTTTTCAACATGTGAAGAGAAGTTACACAAAATTATTTTATAAAGTAGCCAAAAAATCCACAGTAAATACATAGATTGCATAGTGTATATGATACCATGTCACTAAACAGTTTTCAAATGTTTAAAGTTTTTCAACATGTGAAGAGAAGTTACACATACAGTGGAATGGAAATACATAAAATAAAACTTACTCATTTTGTAATTTTTCCACCATACTGGACCTTTCTGCATCATTTTTCGCACATGTTTCAGCATATTGAAGCATTTCTGTCATGGCCTCTGTGAAGACAGAATACAAAAGTGAGCAAATATTATTTAATAAATCAAAGCAGTTAAGAGTTATTGTATTTAGAAGTATGTTACAGCATCCCCACTTTATTCTTTATCATGAGTTTCAAAACAATATTAGAAAAACCACTTATTAACCAATCATTAAGTAAAAGTAAAGTGTGTGTAATGATCTAATATATCTGCCCATTAAAGTGTCATTTAAAGAAACTGTCCGAGATTTAAAAAAAATAATTAAAGCCGTTTATTCAGCAATAAAAAGTAACTTAGTATAATTGCAAGTTTTAAAACCTTACTGTATGTTGTTAAAAATTCTATTTTATATAATCTAATTTTCATGTTTTAGGTACTACATTAATTTTAAACGACTGTACTGTACATTTAACTTTTTAATCAGGTAATGAGTTTCTGCTCCAAGACGACCTGTTCATTTATAAACAGGGAATTAAAAAATATGTGATCAAGTTCTCAAGCTGCAACTTGACAAACATTATTATCAAATATTCTGAATTTCAGTCATGTGTTCTAAAGAAATTCTTTAAGTCATAATTTATACTTTTCTATGGGGAAGAGAAAAAGTATTTATCTTAATCTCTTTCAATATTTGGCTAAATGGTTCAACTGAATCAATGTCATGAAAATTTTCTTGTATATAAGTTTCTTGTATAAGAGTAAAAACAAACTGAATAGAAATTTATAACTTTTAAAAACAAAGGACAGGTATTGCACCTAAAATTTCTTTCTTTCGTAATTGCTCAAGAGCTTCTTGTTTTATAGAGAAAATTTCTTCATTTTCAATCCTAGAAGTAAATACAAATAAAAAATTTAAATAACTAATGCTAGACTTAAGTAAATGGTATAAAGCAAATTTAGCATTTGTTATTTTAGTATTAAAACAAAACTAATACATTGAAGTGCAAATTAAATCAAAGTAAAGGATATTTTATTTAAATCAGTTTTTGTCCTGAATGTTCTATACACATTAGACTTTTCGAGAAAATATAATAATTTTGAATGTAATTTAAAAAGTACGGCATGATCCAGAAAAGCAAACATTGAGCTTAAGAGATCTATTGTAAGTAATTCAACTACAAGTGTTTTAAATAAGGTTTAATTTATAAAATAATGATAATGTTCAGTGGGTGGTAGAAAGGTAAACTCAAATCTAACAATAACAAAGAATTTAATCAACTAGAAAAAGTCATACATGTGGCATGCACGAATATCAGACTTTAGCTGCATCCAAGGCAATGGAAAGTTTTTTTAGCTGTATCCAAGGCGAGAGTTATTCGTATTCTGGAGCCAAGATAGAATCAATATTGGCACAAAACCACGCCTACCTTTCATTAACAACTTATTTCCATAACCCGAACAGGGAAAATATCATCGTTTCAGTTTTAAGCAGAATGTATCTTCTGATACAAGGTCATTCACTGCGAGCAACAGAAAACACGTACAAACGATTCAAGCGAAATAATTCAAAGAAAATGAAAATAATCGCGTTTGAATGATGTTCATTTGGTCCAACCATTTGTGGATTAGGAGCATGGAAAATTTGGAGCACTAATGTTAAATTACATTTCCACATTTCTTTTATATCTTCCAAAAAATTCTCATGCTAAAATGTTTTGTTACTGCTAAAGAAACAAAACAAAATTCGCATATTTCCTTCTACAAGTTAATTTTCAGTATGCAATATTCATTATGAAATTAATACAGAAAATTAATAGCAGACACACATTTTAATGGAAATTACTTCAGGATGTTTCATACAATATCACAAAATTTCAACTATTTCCTCCAAGTAGAGTTTTTAATACAATAAATTTAAAATTGGCTATTTGAGTCATATTTTACTTCTGTTGTGAGGAAAGACTTAAAATTTTGCGTTATTGTATGAGAAGTCCTATGAGAATCGATTTTCATCAAGATATATTGAAGATATATTTTAAGTAAGTAAAAATTAGTAATGTTGTTTAGCCTGATAAGGAAATTATTTTGGAAGATATGAATAAAAGGATGGTTTTATTGATTGCATTGCAATGATCTTATTCTAATTGGTTGATTGTGTCAAAGTATATTAGAATCACTTGAGTGATGTTTGAAACAGGTAGTGACAAAAAACTATAAAGTATGAATGTATTGAAAACTATTTAAATTTCAATAACACAAAATTAAAAAAAGGTTAAGATATAATTAGCAACAGTTTCCAAATTCATTACTAAAGAATAGAAATTTATTTGAAAAACTATTCCACAAAATACGAAAATTCATAAAAAAATAATTTTTAAATTAAATATTTTTACTGTAAGTTGTAGTACATGTTCATCTAAAAACTAAAACGTAAGACAAAATTACTGATTGAGTAAACAGAAACAATTTTACCTATCTCTTTCTAAAACAGCAGCCATTTTTTCTAAACTTTTTGTCCGATCATTTAAACTCATCAATTGATCTATTAAATCAGCAGAATGGTTTTCAACTGCAAGAATGTTCAACAAATTATACTAAATTGAAATACAACATTAATTAATTAATTAACATTAATAACATTAATTATTAATTAATTAACAAATATTAACTAAAATGTTCTCAAGCAAAAAACTTAACAGTAAGAAAAGAACCTTACTTCAAAATTTATTTTCATACATTTGAACTAAACTTCAACAAAACTATATAATATTCTAATGATGTTAATCTTATTTTAATCAATGAGTTAGAAAAGTATTTTTTATTAACTTTTGGTTACTTTTAAAACCAAGACCTCTAAATTGTTACTTTGATCTTGTAGATGTAGACATTAAGTTTTAACTTACTATTTATAAGAACACTTAAAAGATTCTTCTTATCTACTTCTTTTTTACTTTGCAATAACAGTATTTCGCTTTCCATCCTTTCTTGATCCTAAACAAAAATAACTATTGTAAACAGGCAAAATAATGGGAAGGAAAGATAATCATATTGATAATAAATTTTACACATTTGTTCCCTACATTAATTTTACTTCAGTGACCTCAACTGTTATGTAAAATTAGAAAAATACACAACAAATAATAGTAAAATAATATTATCTTAGATTTCAAGCAATTCAGAAAAATTTGTTTAATATATAATACATAAAATAAGCAACATAGAAAATCGTAATATTTATTAAAAACAAAAATTTGTAATACCTGAGCAATATCATCCAGTAATTTTTTTCGACGTGTGGATGAGTCAGCAGTGACAGAAGATTGTGCAGCATAATTTTCTTTCAATGCTTCTTCCATAATAATTAAATCCTGCAGTCGTTTGTCCTAATTACATAATAAATAAATGCTTTTTACAGAAAATTTTTATATATATATAACTAGTTCAAAATTCAAAATACAAACTAAAAATTTAGAAATAAAATTAACAATATGTCATTATATGGGATAGTTTATAAAAAATTATGATTTTAAAATGAACTTATAATGAATTCATTTCATGTTCATGAAAATTAATAGAAAGTAATAATTTGATATTGTGTATATTTCATTCTACTAAAATTACTTTTACATATTTTAGATGCATTATTTGCTTCATTTAGGAAAGCAAATATATTTGATAAAAACCCTATAATAATTTTAAAAAAAAAAAGCGTATTTGTTCTGTAAAATAAACTATGTGGTACTAATTTATTTATTTTTGTATTAATTCTACAGGGTGGTCCCGAATTCATGGTACAAACTTTAATGGTAGGTACAGGACATTGTAACAATGATTTATTGTATAGGAATGTATAGTCGCAAGTGACGCGGTGAGGCGAAAACAGGGGAAATAACGGCCGAAAGGAAAAACAAAGATTTTATTGAAAGCGTTGTTGACAAGTGTCATGTTTACAGTAATTGTTCAAAATTGCGTCCACCAGTATCGATACATGCTTGACAGCGTCGGTGGAGCGATTGGCGTACACGTTCAAAGATGCCTGGTATTTCACGCACACCTGCAGCAGCTACAGATAAGCGAGCGACGAGATCCTCATCTGAGTCAACTGGAGTCTCATAAACAAGATGCTTTAGATGTCCCCATAAAAAGTAATCGAGGCTCGATAAATCGGGAGATCGGGGTGGCCAAGGGACTGGTCCACCACGCCCAATCCATCGAGTACCAAACGTGGCATTCAGGTAATTCCGTACATCAATGCTGAAGTGTGCTGGCGCCACATCGTGCTGAAACCACATGCGGTTACGAATGGCGATCGGAACATCATGCAGCAGTTGTGGTAACACTTCTTTCAGAAAAATAAGATAGCTTCCGCCAGTGAGCCGCGTGGGTAGTAAGTATGGGCCAATCAAAAAGTCGTTCACAATACCAGCCCACACATTAATACTGAAACGTTGTTGAAACGCATGTCGACGCGTTGCATGTGGATTATCGGTTGCCCACACATGGGAATTGTGCGCATTAAAGACACCCTCGCGTGAAAATGTCGCTTCATCTGTAAATAGCACATAATCTACGAAATCCGGCTGCAACGCACATTGCTGCATCACCCACAGGCAGAAGTTCACGCGGCGAGGATAATCTGCCGGATTCAATGCTTGTACTTTCTGAAAATGGAAGGGGTGTAAGCTATTTTCGTTTAACACTCTGCATACAGTCTGATGACTCACACCTACGTCACGAGCAACAGTTCTTGTGCTTGACTCGGGTCTATCAGCCACAATGTTCAAGATGCTTTCTTCCAGCCTTGGAGTGCGTACAGCTCTTACTCGACCAGCGCCATGTCTGTTGACGTCGAACGCACCTGTTTCACAAAGTTGACGATGTAACCGTTGAAAAATTCTATGATCCGGCATTCGTCGATCAGGATACTCCGCGCGATACATTCGTAACGCAGCTCTGCCGTTACCATTTGCACGGCCGTACATGTAATGCATGTCTGCTTTTTCTGCATACGTAAAGTCACCCATCGTCTACGGCAGCACAATTGTGAATGGCGCTTTTCCCTACTGCGATGCATCATGTTCAACAGCGGCTAGACATCTACTGCCCTCTACCGGCAATGATACCAACCGATCACTCCATTTCTCTTTCCTTTTATTTCCCCTGTTTACGCCTCACCGCGTCACTTGCGACTATACATTCCTATACAATAAATCATTGTTACAATGTCCTGTACCTACCATTAAAGTTTGTACCATGAATTCGGGACCACCCTGTATATTGCACTGTCATAGTGATTTAAAGTAAAACTAATGATAATCATGTAATACTTAAATTAATGACAAGTAAACATTTGAAAACTAGGCAATTTTATGTTTGCAATTGTTAGCGACATTTACCAATTAGGAGACAGTGTAAACTGCAAATAGATATATTTAAATCCTATTTCATGCCATTCATAAATAACATTTCCTTCACTTTTTGTTTATTTTACTAATATCTCAGAATGTCTATTAAGTACTTATGATTTCATAGTAAATGTAAATTATAAAAAAGAAAATTTCATTTACTAAATTTTTTAAAATTAATGTAAATAAATGTTTTGCTAAACAAGATTGTCTGTACATAAAACTAAAATGTGCTTCAACTGGTTTCATGACAATTTTGTAGCAGGCTTTGTCACCCAGGGGGAAAAAATCGTATTCATTATATTATATTTTACCTTTTCAATTACTTATTTCTGAATTTATTTTGTCATTATTGAAATCACAGCTACAGACTATGTATACGGGTAAATTTTTGTGTAATGTACAATTGGGTGAATTATGTAAAAGCCATCACATGAAAAGTAAATAAGCTGTTTAATGTTTATTAAAACACTTACTGTTTCTTTAAATAGAAATGTTTGTTTCTCTACAGATTTTTGTGAATACCTTTTTAAATAAATACAATTTTTTAATGAGATTTTTGTAGTTTAAAACACGCATTTATAATAGCACTACTAATACTCCTACACATATATCAGCAATGCTGGAGAATTTCACTCCAAACCAAAGCCTCTGCTTAATATTATAATTTTTTATAAACTGTAAGATGTAAGAAAACTACGAAAGGCTCATAGTGTTGGGTCATATGGAAAGTTCTGTGCACTTTTTGAGATAAATACCAAAGACATAAGAAAATTTTATTGAATCACATAAGTCCCATTTTGTTCTATGACTTTTTGTCATCTTTATGGCAGCTGGAATATTTCTTTAAAAAAATCATTAGGCTTATTTGTAAGTAAGTTACAGAGGTGCTGTTTGACCGTATTCAAAGAATTTAACTCCAGGCCGTTCAAAGAATTTTGAAGTGACCTAAGAGGTGAATAGCTGAAGGCGGTCTGGTGAATATACGTGTGTGTGACACAAAACATCTCAGCCATACTCAATAAGTCTTTGTCTGACATTCAGTGAAATGTGGGGCCAAGAATTGTCATGCTGGAAGACAACACCTCGACGATTGGTCAGTACCAGCCTCTTTGCTTCAATTTCTGCTTTTAAAACTGCCATTTGAGAACAATATTTTTCTGAATTTATTGTCTGATTTTGGAACATTTAGACTGTGTGATAGTTCCTGAACTATGTAATGTGGATTTTCAGCAATGCATCTTTTAATAGGTACTCGTTTACAGAGGATGGTCCTCCAGAGTGGGCATCATCTTCGAAGCTGAAATTCCCATGCTTAAATTTAACAAACCACCTTCTAACTGTGGCCTCAGAAACAGCATATGTCCATATAAGCACACATTTTACGAGCAGTCTGAATAGCATTGTTTCCTTTCTTAAAATAAAAGAGCATAAAATGAACTTTCTGAAGCTCTATTCTTAGCACTGCAGTGAAACAAAAAATTATGACACAACACAGGCTATAATTATGCAGTGTAAGCAGAAAAGACTGAATTTAAACATCTGCCTCAATCAAGGTCACTCTTTATCAGTGGTAGCAAAATAATGATAACAAAACTAGCTTTGATTTGAAAACGCGCAGAACTTTCCAGACCCAATAAATATCAGCCAAGATTTAATGTCCAATTCATATACATAAACAATACAGAAAATCCCTATTATAGTTTATGAAAAATGAATGAAATGAAATGCTTGAAAAAAATTAGCAAGATGGTGGGAATTCAAGAATTTGATTTTCTTTAGAGAATAATTAGCTTAAAACAAATTACAGTGCCAATATTTGAAGTGTGTATTGTTTCCTGAATGATTTATTCAAAATAGTGATAAAAAATGTCACAATTTTGAGCACTTCTACTAAAGCAGGAAACCATGTAACATTAGCATATCAGTCCGAAAAACAACCATTTGCCCCTTTAACTTTTACTTAGACATGATATCTTAAATCATGTAACAATTTTTATAATACAATAGTTATTACAGCTAAAGCACTAAAACCAATATTTGGAACTGAACAAATTTGGAGTAATCCAAATTGTTTATTACCTCAAAACAAACAAGTTTGACTTAGGGGTAATAAATCTAACAAGTATTGTATATTGACACATTTTTCAACTGTAAGAATCCATCAATTATATAACATTAAATTCTAATTACATAGAAAATGAGATACTATTCATACCTATTAATAAATGAGTTTCATTCTAAGGAATGATAAAATAAATATAAAGATAACTTATTTACCAAATAAACATGCTTTTCAAACACACACTTAAAGTAATACTTAATTGTTAGTGGGTATATTTATAACAAAAAAGTAATGGAAAGACCAGATATGTGTGGTGAAATGTAAGACTTATCAACCGGATAAGATTAAATAAAATTAACTAACATATGAGCAATTATCACAAAACACTTTATTTATATATCTGGAGGTCAAATTTATATGCTTTAAAAATCAGTTTTGTTTCCATGAGAAGTCTTAAAAATAACCGAATTGCAATACATATGACATAATCTAGTATAAACAGAGATCTTATTGGAATATTAATGAAATCCTAAACATTTAAGATTACAGTGGCTACAACTGCTAAGATGTGATTTGGTACAGTTATTCTAAATTTGAAGAAATAATGAGTTTTGAGTAATAATTTTGTTAATTTGAAAGAGATTTTTAAGCATTTTGGAATAAATTCATGAAACATTTTACTGCAAGAATTCAATTTATACGGAATGCTTTGTCAATTAGTATGAGCCTACTCTTGCCAGAAGTTTAGTTAAATAAGCATCTGCAATGTGAACAAATAAAAACAGAATAAGATTTAAATAATTCATTACCCACTTCAACAACTGACACTATCTAACACACAGCTCGGAAATCTTAAATAGCAATTTAAACAAGGATGACTAGAAAAATATGATGGGTAAAATCAGACAATTGATAAGTGCAAAAAAAAAAAAAAAAAGGTTTTATAATAAAATATCTCTTGAAGAAACTAAGAAATAATTTACCTATAGAAATGTTGGTATAATTTTAGTTTATTTTACGATATCAAGCAGTTTTATTTTTATAAATATTTGTTTCAAAGACAAGTAGCATTTCTTCAGGAAACTGATATTTTAGTATATTAGGAAAAATGTTTAAAACATTTTCTGGTGTGTCTCAATTAAAACAGGACTGGACACAACTAAAGCAATTTCAAAATAATAGTTTTAGAAGCACTTATTCGTGTAATTCAATTCTTGAAAAACAAAAGAATTTCTCGGTTTGAAGAATTGTCAATCCTTCTAAAATACAGAAAAATAGTGAATACAGTGCCAATTAAAGCCCATATAATGAAATAAATGTAGTTCATTTTTGATAAGCAACCCTAATCTCTATTTTAGTTTGGCTTTAATTTTCAGATTGCACTAACGATTCAATCAAAAATAATACCAAGGATACACAAATTTTTAATATCTTTTAAGCTACTAATTTAGCAATAATTCTAGATTGATCTTTGAAAAAAATTCTCGATTAAATTTAGATGAATCACTGACTTTTCCCTTTAGAACTTAAAATTTGGCGTATTTTCCAAAATTTGCTTTAGCAGCTTGAAGCACAGAATTAACACACAAAATTACAAAGAAATTAAAGAATACTTGTTGGCTTTGTCTGCATTGCTTATTTGATGTTCAATAACTCAAAAACCATGACTATCTTAGACTATCTTATGGATTTTGTTACATTCCGTATGCTTGTAGGAAGATTTAGCAACAATTATTACGGAAAAATATAGATACATTATGGATAACTTCAACAGTAACATCAAAACTAGTTCATTGATTGCAATTATGATTTTTCAGCAAGATAGACATGTTTCTGAAAAACCGGGAAATTAAGAGCCTGCACATAATCTGGAATACAGAAAAAACCGAATTAGGCTAGAATCTTAATCAGCAATCCTAATAGACTATAGCTAAGCACATGTATTTGCTAGCCACTAAAAAGTTTTACATTTTTTAAAATTTTGCAGCTGTTATTACCAAATAGTAGGTGAAGGTACTATAGATAATACTGGCAAGAGATTAGTGATTGTTTAAAAAGGATGTAACCAAGATATTCAAGAAAATTAAAATTTTTGCTCCTTTAAATTCCAATTTATTTGTTCCAAAAGTGGGCATTACTGCATTTGTGTGAGCACTGAAAGAATCAATGTTGGAAACAGGGGAATTATGGGTGGGGAATTGAGAAGCAAGAGTAGGCAATAGAATACCAAAAACTAATTATTGAATCAAAATGTTTTAATCAAACTCTTATCTTCTTAACCACATAACACACTACCGTGGCACTTAGTCGCAAGAAAAATCAATTGCAAAATTCGAGTTACAACTGATTGGTTTAAAAACAAGACAGGCTGTAACAAGCAAGTGTTAGCAAGTATGTATTTGCATGCACTTCTGACTAAAATTTTTTTATTGTATTTCCGTCATTCTGTCTAGTTGAACATGGAGTTAGTGCTGCAACAAGTCTTTTAACTAAAAAGAGGAATCAACTGCAAATAATTCACCATGGAGATTCAGGATGCTGCTGACAAAAATAGTCTAATAAAGACAAATTAGTAGCACATTATTAGATCTCAGAAGCAATTACTTTTAATGATTTGATTGATACTAATTTTACTAATAATAGTGAGTAATCTAGCACATGGGCAGTTTTTTGTTATTTCATTCTATTAAGAGCTTTATCATTTTAATTCTAAGAGTTTGGTGAAATTCAAAATTATAAGTACATACACTCACAATTCAATATTAGTTAAAATGGAGTTTTTGAGAGGGGGCACTGAAGAAAAGTGTCTTTGGAAAGGGGGGGGGTTATGGCAAAAAAGTTTGGGAAACTAAGTTTTAATCTAAAAACATTAAACTAGGACAATAATAGCGAATTAAATATTGGAAATATGTAATCAAGTATTACAACAATGTTCATAATTAGTTCAAATGAAATTACAAATTTGAATATACTTAGAATAAAAAGAAATTATAAATAATATATTATTTAAAGAACAATTTCAATCAAAATAGAGTTGAAATTAATTCATTATTGTGTATTGCATTATAGTAGGCACAAATGTAATACTTTGTTGAATAGTTTTCATTGTGAACGAAGCATGCAAAATATAGCATAACCAAGTAATTGTGCTATATTGCCACATATCTGTAAAAACATCAATTTAAAGTTAACCAACCACAGTGAAAGCATGTACAATGAAGCATTTCAATACAATAGTAACAAACATGCAATGAAATTATATAAAAAAGTGCTTAACAAAAATCTGTAAAAATATAATAATTTTTTAATGTAGAGCACAGTGGAAGCAAAAATTTATTTAAATAAAAAATAATTGTAAATTAAAATACAGAAGCTGCTACATGCCTTTGTTCTTTGGTACTGAAGATATGATGCCTACAACAATAGTAAAACAATATGAGCCAAGATGAAAGTGATATTACATTTTAATAACATGCAAAAGCATTAAATTATTAATTATTACAAGCATGTGATTTGCACAACTTTTGATATAGCAATGTAAAATATAATTGCATGTTACTTAGTATTTTTGAAGATTAATATTATAGATTGTATTTATATACTCCATTATAACATAAGATGTGTTGAGCATAATTGCAAGTCAAAATATTTACAATAAAATAAAACGATTTCAATGAACATAAATATTTTTACTTACTCTAGTAAAGTTAAAAGAAATTACATAACCCAACAATAGGTAGATACTTTGTCTTAATAAACACTTAGTTTAGTTGGATAAACCATTGCGTATCTATATTGAGTATGATATAGAACTAAAATAAAAATAATACATAAATCACATGATAAATTCAATGAAATATAGTGATACAAAATAGTATTCCAGATCAAGGACTTTCTATACATTTTAGGTCACCAAATAATTAAAAAAAAGATTTGTTAGAAAGGAATGAAAATATTAATAAATATGAAAACAAATATACATTATATTTGCCACATGGTGTGCTTGTATTAAACCAAAATATGAATTAAGTATAGCAATATAATCATGTTTAATATTTAGATACTCTAAAAATATCCATTAATTTTAATTATTTCATATTTTCATGTTTATAGACAAATGTTTAGTTTTTTCAAATATTAAAAATCTTAATACTAATCTGTTAAAAGTTTAATTGACCATTATAAAAAACAGTTTTCTCTTAATACATTCAGGTTTTATGTATGTCAAATAGGGTATAAATAGGGTGTCAGACAGCTTAGTTTAAGTAATGCAACTT
This sequence comes from Metellina segmentata, assembly GCA_947359465.1. Lineage (NCBI taxonomy): Eukaryota > Metazoa > Arthropoda > Arachnida > Araneae > Tetragnathidae > Metellina > Metellina segmentata. Next base: position 49,831,470 of record OX375875.1, read on the forward strand.
CATTTTAAATGGTACAATTTTCTAAAATCTCTCTTGAATGGTGTGTGGAATAGCCAGGATTTCATTGTAGAGGAGAGCCCAAAGATGAAAATGAAAAATTTTTTAAGCAAACTTATTATCTTATCAGTTTTAAAAGAGTCACATTATCAAAAAAAACTAGATTGTGAACTTCAAAAGAATTACTGCTAAGTACATAAAACACAGCCCATCTTGGTTAATCTAAGTACATGAATAATTATATATATTTTGGCAAATATTTACAATATATATTTAATTAACCTTCCAGCGGTCGCGCCCTTCACACCAAAGTAAAAGGTCGTATTTATTGAAATCATGCTTTAAATAATATCAATACAATTTATTAAAATAAATGCTATTCAAATTTCTATATTATTTCTTTATTTAATATATAATATAAATAACGTAAATATAAAGCGTTAAAGCAATTTAAAATGCCCAAAGAATTTTATAAATGAGGTGAAAATTAAAGGAATGAAATTGTAGATATAGTAAATTAATTATTAACATTTAAGTAACATAATAAAGTAATAAATAACATAATAAAGATTTTCTTGTAACTTAAAACACCAGATATAGTAAAAACTTACCTTAATGGTCGCGTGTATCTATTAAATACAAATGACAGATCTGCAGGAGACCGATTAACATCTCAAAATTCAAATTATGACTGAAAGTAATTCTAAGTGAGCGGGAGGAATAGCCAAGACCGAGTATTCGTAGCACTATTTGGTCTAAAAATATGTAACTAAAATCAACTCTAGTGTATCTCCCACATACGTGCGACTGCTGGAAGTTTAAATATCAATTATTCAAACAATGTTTCTGGAATTAACATTTGTATCACTGTTGGGGGATCGATACATACGATACAAAGATGTATGACGTAGAGAAGGCGGTTGAGTCAGTGCAGAATAAATAAGGTTCATCATCAAGGCTCTCATACTTCACAATAAATATTATATATAGATAATATATCCATTAAAGTATTGAATTACATAATATTCATAAAATAGTTAATTTCAGAACAAAATAACAGTTATTTTTATAAAATTTTCAGCATAAAATAAAGAGTATTGTTTTCTTGATATTTTAAAAATTAAAAACTAATGCTTTCAGAGGGAAGATTGATTCCCTTGTGCTTCACCTCTTGCCCTACCACTGTTGGTCTAGGAGGGGGCACAAGTCTGGAATGTTACGTTAGTGTGTGTTGGTATGAATTTATAGTCTGTTTATAACAGATAAAATTTGAATAAGCATTGGAGTGTGCTGGTGAAATGGCTCTTCTTGGTGTTAAGTTATAAGGCCTGGTGTAAGTGTTGGCCCTGTTTTAAGTTAATAAGCCAGCAAAATGAAAGCCAGCTTCCGCCAACAACTTACCAGAAAAATAAGGGAAAGTCATGCCCATTTGGATGTATCTGTATTTCAAAAATGATTAACTCAATTAAAATATGTTCTCTGGGGTCTAACCAACAACAGGATACTAATCGAATTTGATGCCAAATTGGGGGATTAATCTAGGCTACAGTATCGTCAATCAAATTAAAGTGAAAAAATCTCAATAGGAACCCAGGTCAAAGGCATGTGCCAGTATTATTTGATTATATTCTTAGTTGATTAAAATGGAGGGGTTACATTGGTATTAATTTTTTTATTTTTTATGGGAATGTTCTCTCATTTTTGTGGGAGGAGGCTTAAATTCTTTTGTGAGAGGAAGAATTTCAAATTATTTAAATGTCAATCCAAGTAAAAACTGCAGGGGCTCAGAATTTTAACTCTTATTTCTCTAAAATAAAGAATGGTTTTAGAGAGTGTTACTACACAAATTTTAAAGCGACTTTACTCTAAGAAGCTGCATTGAAGCAAAAGATTTCCCCACTTTCTTATAAACAGAATAAAATATTTTCAAAATGCAACACCTTTGCAAATTGGGTAAAACAAATTATAGACAAATATTTATTGAATGATGCCAGTAGAAAATGTCAAGTATTTTCATACATAATGTCTGGGAGGGGTTTAAGTCCTCTATAGGTGCATCCCAGGGCAAGAAAAGTTAATTTACTTTTATATTTAACTTCCATTCATGTATGTAATATGCAAAGCTAAATTAATTTTAAAACATTAACTAGGAGTTCAAAGTTAAGCAACAAATATTTTTTGCACCAAATATCAAATGAAAGTATAACAAAATGTAATAGAATTTACAGATAGATCAGTAGCATCACTTGATTTCCTCTCTGGCTCAGGAATCGCAACATCATCGTAAGCAGCTGTATCCGATACACTTTCATCATCACCAGGACAATATTCCCTTCCCATTTCTAATAGATAAAAATTTAAATGATGCATCTCTAAGACTAATACACACACAAATTTATTCAAACTTCTTTATTTGTGATAATATGATAATAAAATGATTGTCAAAAACTAATTGTGATAATAAATCTGATTGTAGTTTATAAAGATAGCCTATATGAGGTCTTATGTAAAATTCCTTAAATTTACTATGTTACTTTATGAGCAAGGAAGGCACATGGCTTTCCTGACTTGATGGCAGATATAGTGCATATCACATAATTCAAATAATTAATATTCAAAGTAATCTCTGAAATGGACATTAGGTTTACAAGTTGCTCAAAAAATACATTTGTCTTTTAATTGCATTAGGCACAAATTTTCTGTAATGCCATAACATGAGTTAAAAAAGTTTTGGAAATATATCTGTATGAAAATGATTAAATCCTGAACTATAAATAAGTTTCATAGTTTCCAAAATTAGACATGTACAAGCACAATTATTTCAAATACCACTTTAAAGAGTCCCTTTGAGTGATATTTTTAAAATGTTGTCAATCAGCAAAGTAGTCTACAATATTAATTCATTTCTCAATCATATTTTTCTTATTTCTGAGATCATGAACTATGTTCCCTTTTAATTAACTAGAATAAAACAATTTAGTTATGTGCAGTATTTAATCTTTCTCATTATAAAGAACAATAAGATACTTTTGATGATTTATTTTCTGGGGAATAAAGCAAACTGGCAATAAGTTTAGAAATGTTTATTCTATCAAAGTTGAGGTAAAAATAAAAACAATCTAACTAAAAACATTATATCTGCAGTACTAAAATCAACTTTAAAAATTTGTTTTAAATCTATCCGGATAATAAACAAAACTTAGAAGTTAAGTTTCAAAAATTTCACGTAAAATAAATTTATAAAAAAATATTTTACTGTCTTTAAATTAAATAGAAATAAGAAACAATTAAAATTTTAATCTAGATTAAAACTGTGCTTTGAGTTTATTACACAAATTTAAATAGACATCATTATAATTATGTTTGCATTTCTTTACCTTCACAAAGAAATTGCATGATTTGTTCTGTACCACCCATGCAAGTGCCTAAAGAGAAATATTAACATGTTAAATTCAACTAAAGATATATATGGAAGAAAATTTAAAGGCAATGTAATTAAAACACATTTGGTATATTGTTATGAGTAAATTTTGACATGAAATTTTCATGTTTTTAGACTTATTTTGATTTAAGGCTTGAATATTCTTATGTCCAGAGTTCAATTTTCTGTCTCTTACATATAGAGTACCACATGCAAATTACGAGTCCTTGACAAAATTTGATGATGACGAGTCCTCGTTTCTTAAAAAATTAGTCAGATTTCAGTTTAGTAGTTTTTTATCTTCGATCAGATTAAAATTTTTTATCGTGTTCATCACTAACAAAGTAAAAACATAGAGCTAGCTTTAATACTAAACACACTATATAAATTTCCCAGAATCGTTTCCAATTTCCTTAAATAATAAAACTGTGATAAATATGGTATTCAAATATACAACTATGAAAATCAAAAGGTTGATGCTAATTTGTAAATGGATTAGAGTCCTGATAATCCGAGTGGATCTGGAACGGCACCAACTCGGATTATGGGGACTACATAATAAAATCATAGAGAAAAATTCAGTTTTATATATGTAACTAAAAATCAAATAGCAAAAAAATAACAAGTGCACAGATTTGTATATTATAAAAATGTATTTTAAATAACATCACACTTGCTTGATTTAATGTTTAAAAAGTGAATCTAAAGTTGTTTACTTCAGAGCAGAAACTCTCTTTCTTGCTGAGTTGACTTGTAAGCTTTTCAAAAATAAAATGTTATGTGTTAAAGCATCGGTTGCTGCTCCATATAACGAAGAGGAACATGTAATGCTGCCATGCCTTCTGCATGCAAAATGATCTTCTCTTCTTGATCGTTTAAATCCTCAGTTTCATCAATTTCTTCGGTAATCATGCAAATTAGTACATCGTCAGTAATTTCCTCCAGCACTCAGCTTTGGTGGGTGTGACAACCATCAGAAGCAAAATGGACTAATCTGAACCAGAATGGCAAGTGGAAAAAAAAAGCGAAAATTCCAAGAAAAACTGACTGCCGGCTCAATAGGCCGGTGACAAATTTTAAGCGCACTTGCGAGGGGGGAAAAAAGCTACCTGGGATTAAGCGGAGCTCGGATTAACAGGACTCTACTGTACATTCTTTTTATTTTTGAGTCCAATAAATAGTACACTTAAAAATGTCAATAAATAAAAATATTTATTTTAAGATTGAGAAGTCAATATATCCTGGATAGTTAGAATTTAAATAATGCAAGTAATAAAAAGTTAAAAAAAATAAATAATACAAAATACTGAAACTATAAGAAATAAAATACACAAGAGTTTTATCACGAAATAGTAAAAGTACTGTAAACAGATTTGTATTATATTTTAATTTAATTTATACAAAGGTATTGAATCAGAATGATTGGCTTACCTTGACTAGGATATGTGAAGTTCTCAGCATCAATTTGTAAATCTCTCAGCATAATTAATTCACACAGTTCTTTTGGCAAAAATTTTATTTTTGGATTGTCACACAAATTTAAAGATTTCAAGTTATGCAACGAGCAGATAGGTAATGGGAAACACAAAAACCTGTTGCCTAAAATGAAAAAAACAATGAATGAATGTTTGTTACATAAATATACAAATTGAAAAGCATAAGCTCAGATTTATTTAATTTTTCATAAAGTACAAGCAATGAAGAATAAGTAAATGACATGAACATTATCAAGACATCTATAAAGACACACACATCAACTATGAATAAATATATAGGTAAAATAAAATATAGTAAGAAAGAGTATAAATTACTTTTTAAATTTAATTCTCGTAAATTCACTAATTTTTCAAATGATGTAGGCAATTTTTTCAGATGATTATTTTCAAGGTTTAAAACCTGGAAAAAGTATTAGAAAACACATTTTAGAGCACTTTTTATATAATTCGATAGAACACACTATAAAGAAAAGAACTTTATTCAAAAAGTAACTTTACCTTTAACTTAATGAGGTAGCTTATATCAACAGGTAAAGAACTTAATCTGTTATCCTTTAAATCTAGAACCTGAAAAAGAATATAAATTCATTCATGTTTGTAATTGCGGAAGGACAGAGGCACATAACCATACAGTAATTGAGAATTTTATACACAAAACTCATTACATAGAACTTAATACATATAATATAACACAAAGCACATGGATAGAAAACATTATTATTGGGATGGGATGCTGCCTTCATTTGAGGGTTCAGTTTCTTTTCAACCAGACTGCAAACAAGTACCATTGAAAGTCCAGGTAATCACCATTTGTGGATTTTACAGATTTGTTATAAATATATTTAATAGGTGTTTTGGTTTTATATGGCGCAGGCCATATTTTGTCATACTGTGCCAGGCACAAGACATGCAATATCAAGTAATAGACACACACAGTGAAAGTTCTACTGACACAGAAGAGAGAAAGACACCCAGGGAGGAAAATGCATCTGACAGGAATAGAACATGTTCCCCCTAAAACTCGCAGGTTGTTAGCATAGTGGGCATACTGAGCCACGACATGGTCCCATGACATACCAAGAGAGTAGAGTTTGGAGAACACTGTATTTATTGTTAGTGATGGCCATTTTTTTTTAATTCTAAGATGGAACAAATAAATATGAACCCTAAAGTTTAACAGCCTTTTTAAAAAAAAGGCATAGTTCAATGTTCTGTCACTTAAGGTTACTAATATTTAAAACAATCGTTTAATTTAAATAGTATCAATATTTCATGTTTTTCTATATACATATCTCAAGATTAAAAAAAGTTATATAGTACAAATTTCGGAATCCTCCGGACCTTGATCATTCTGAATTATATACAGTTTTTCGGTAAAAAAAAAGCCTAATCTAATCTTTTCTCGCGCGATATTGACGTCCGGAACATGTTTGTAATACTAAAATAGCAGATATATAAATAGGAATAATTTGTAAAAAAAGAAAAAAACTTTAATACAATGCAACAAATTTTACTTACAAATCTTCTAATTTTTATGTGTGGTATTTACTCTGAACGTGCATTGTTTCATCAATATGGTCCAGGTTGAATACAATGTTCTTTAAAAATTATTGGAGGTAGAAAAAAGTGAGAGAAAAAAAAAATTGCTGGTTAGCAAAACATCCAGATTTTGGACAATTCTGGATTTGGGACTTTGTACTGTACAATATTTTTGATAACATGAATAAGAATTAAAAGGATTTTTCAGCTTTTTTCACATTTGTACTCTAAAAGAATGTCTACATATGCGGATAATCTAAAGAGGTATAGTTAAAAAAATTAATGCTTCATTTTTATACTTCCATGAAAGTACAATTAGAATATATAAATACCTGTAATTGGCTCAGATCTTTCAGTGAGCCTCCCCCTTGTAGACTAGTAAGTCGATTATTCTGTAGAACAAGTGTCTGAAAAATTATCATTAACACATGAACAATCTTCATTATTGCATTTTATCATTCATTATTGCATCTTCATCACATTTTTTTAATTTTTTGATTAAATAATTTAATTTGTAACTATACACTTTCTAACACAATTTGAGATATCTTTATAACTTTTGATGGTCAAGAACAAAAACAATTGTAATAGCAAAAATATTTAATAAGATAAAACTTCTGATGTTTCTCTTTATTTCAGACATTTCTCCTAAACACAACAAAGTATTTTCAATTAAATACAAAAACTAAAATAATACAAACTATAAAGTAATCAATTAAATACACAAATTCTTTGGATGCAATTAGTTTCTCAATAGAATCTGTAAGCTTAGGACTTTGGAATATTTGTCAAGTTGAAATAATACAATTAAGTATAAAAATGGCAAAAAACATATTTTTCAAGAAATCAAAATAAATGTGAACATTTATTCATCTGTTCAAATCAAGATACTTTTTTATAAAAATGTTTACACATCACAGAAACTTCTAAATCAGTTTTAATTAAACAGAAAAAAAATCACTGAACATATCAATACCTACTGCAGAATGTAGGGTTTTAAGGTTGGTTGGTGTTTTTTGGTACAAGGACTATATTTAGCCAAGTTTAACCAAACATCAAGTATATAGACATACACACAAGAAACATTTTACTGACACAGAAAAGAGAAATACATCCAAGGAGGAACAGATACCTGTTGCCAACAATTCATAGGTACCAGTTTGGTCGGGCATGCTGTATTAAATACAAAAAATTTTAAGCACTAATTTGTTCAAAATTATAATTATTCAAGACTTACTTCTTTCCGAAACACTCGACACATGGAAAAAACTCCAGGTGGAATCTAAAATATTCATGGTACATTTTAGTACATGGAATTAGAACATTTAATACAAACAAGGACAAGCCAGGCATATGTGTAAAACAAGCTTACTTCCGACAAATTGCAATCAGACAGCTCAAAACAATCATCAGGGGCTTCTTTTGCCTAATAAAAAAAAAAGATGTAGATAGTATTAATTATAAACGACATATTAATGTTGTGCACACAAAGCATTTAAGAAACTTTCTTTATTAGTAAATTCAAATGTTGAAAATCATTTATAGCATTGTAAATAAAGATTACCTCTTTATTAACACAAGGAAAATATTTACCAACAACAGCATTATTTAAGAATTAAATAAGTAACTAAACATGCAATTAAAAACATTACCCAAAGTAAAGTAACTTAAATTTACAAAGTTGCTTATAATAAGAAAAAAATTATGTATTAATAAAGAATATGTGTACATGTTTTTTACTGTTTGTCACAAAATTTGTCATGTAATCAATCTTTATTAAATTTGCTGATTTAAAAAAAATACAGTTTAATTAATTTTTAATATGTTACCAATGAAAAGGATGCATCAATATTTGGGTTAATAGATAAAATGGGGTAATTTTATTTTTTAATTTCTGTTAAATCTAAGCTTTTCAGATTTTACTTCCCATGTGATTATTTGTCATAAGATATATTGACAATAAATAAGTGTTACACATCCCAAAACAACACAGTTGGGTGCGTAAAATTATACAGAAAACATATATTAAGAATGGTTCCAACAAGAAAGCAGTTCACCTTGGATAAGTTAATTTTTGGATAGGCATGAAAACTCATTAGATGGCCTTCATACTGAAGGTGAGAATGGTGATAGCAATTTCAAACTTTTAGTGAATGAATGGTTTACCTCCAATTTGTAATCACTGCTATCGCTTATGGCACTGAACAATAAACTTACAACCAGAATCAGTACTAAAGAAGCTAGCACTTTGTTTACAGTCCAACCTATCATCTTATTTATAGAATTGGCACATTCCAAATCATGTGACGATTGTAAACATGTGATAGCCTAACAAAACCCATTGGTTTATTCTACAAATAACTGGCTTTTCTTTATAATTCTTCATTTACCTTATCGGCTTTTAAAATAAGGCTGATGTTTAAACTAATGAATTTTACAAAACTTCCTCCTTGAAAAATTCTAATAAGTTTATAACTAAAAATACAAGAAAATTTACACATGCAAATATTAAGATAAATATCATATAACTTACTATACGCATTTTGTGTTCAAGCTTCGCCTTGTAATTTTCAACTCTAGAGTCACCCCAAAATGGCATCTAGAAGGAAAAGCATCGTAAAATATTACAACCACCATTCCATTTATTTCCATAATTTATAGGTGCACCAATAAAAAAAAAATGACTCACCCGATCATAATTGCACAGTTCACATCACAGAACAAAACGGAAGGTAACAATCGATAGGGATAATAGAGGATGTGTCTATAAATATCAATACTTAAAATTTGGCTAAGGGGCCGTCTTCATAATAAATAAAGTGCTTGCTCCGATAATTTCAATATGAGCCCCCATCTTTTATCACAAATTTGGATCCTACACACAATTTTAGGCGGATTTGATGAAAAATAATGTAAAAAGGCTTAAAATTGACTGAGAAAATCCATAAAAATCATTGTGGGAGTGGAAAATTTTCAAAATTCAATCATATCATAAATATAAATAAAGACATGTAGTGGCCATCACAGTCAATGATCTATTGGTACAGACGCCTTGGTATGGAGTTCATTAAGTTAATGACAAAATCAGAATCCATTCTGATTGAATCCTAGGATCTGTTGGCAGAAATTTCTGTTTTCACTTTGTGAACAATCCCAAATAACGATAATAATCATCAATTTTTGCAAACAGTCTCACTGCACTACTAATTATGCATGTAATGAGCTGAAATTTGGAGTTCCGATGTTTCAGTGACAGTTGAATCACATGGTGTCAAAATGTGCCGATGTTTCTATTCATAATTTTTATGAATATTAATTTCATAATTGATAAAAAATAGCAAATTTAGTCTGATAATTAAAATATTTAGATTGTGTTTGGGTTTTGGGAAAACAAATAATGAAAAAAAAATTTCTAAGAAAAATTAATGTTTTTAGGAAATATAACAAAAAAGTAAAACACCTATTTAACATTAGGAGATCTAATTTTCAAACACCTATAAATCGGGGAAAAATCCAATAAAATCGATGAACTTTTTTTTATTTCCGCTTGAAATTACGTATAGAATTAAAATTTGTGATAAAAGCTGGGGGTTTGTATTGAAATTATCGTAGGAAGCACCCAATTTAATATGAAGACGGCCCCTTAGACAAATTTTAAATATTGATAGTTGAAGAAAACATTCATCCCCATCGATTGCTACCTTCTGTTTTGTTCTGCGATGTAAATTGCGCAACTGCGATTGGGTGAGTCGTTTTTTTGTTGGGTGTACATGATATAACACTCAGTTCTAAAACATTTTCTGTAGAACAATTAAAATAGTGTTTGATCTATTCATAACTGGAATGGTTCTATTTCATACAAACACAACAGTATTCACAGCTTTAGGCCACATATTAGGTGGAAGATTTCGAGAGATAAAGTTTTTAACTCAATAATTGTGGAATTTGACCATTCTGCCAGTATTTTGTGGTGGCACATAGGAATCATCAGAGTAAAACTCAATTTTTTATCTTTGAAATATCACATATATCTTTATTGCCAATTTTGAGTTATAACCAGATAACATAGATTTGAGCTTATACTCAGTTTATTTCTCAAGGAAACTTATTTATTTGATCCTTACTGGGATTTTGAGTGCAGAAATAAACATGATGAAAATTTGAAATACACAAATGATGATTGAAACATGGTGTTTGACATTTCAGCATCATCCACCTAACTTCTCAATCAATCATGTCAATGACACACATAAATCAATGTAAACAGTCTCCCCTAGATGTTCTTTGGCCTCATTAATTTATAACATGGTCTCTGTGTTGCTTTTCTTCCAAACAAGACACAAAAATATCATCTTCCTTCTTGAGATGTTTCTTCTGGTATGAAATTATCTCTGAGATCATGAATTACATTCTTGCATTTAAGTAATTATCTAGAATGAAACAATTTAGATATATGCAGCGTTTCATTTTTCTCTATGTAAAGAACTAAAACTTTTGGTAATGGTAGAAAAATAACAACACAACAGGCTATTGGCGATGGTCTGGGATCAAATCCCCAAGGATCCTAGGACAATACATCGTAATTTTGAAACACGGTCAGATGATGAGGTACCACCTGAGCTGACACTCCACTCTCCAAGCTTCCACATCCTACCAATGTGACAACATTTGAGGCCTCGACAGATTTAATGTGACCAGACCCTTTGTGCACAAGTCTTTGATTAAATTCATTCTCGAAAACCTCCTGTAGCTAGTTTGTTTCTCTTCCAACTGGGTTACAGAGACCTCAAGAAACTTTTGGAGGCAAGCAAATTAGCAATAAGTCTAAAAATGTTTTTTCTATCAAAGTAATTACATTAAGTTGCTTGATTATTTTTTAGCTTTACTGATTGATAGATTTGTAAAAACACGATATATGACATGAGAAACCTTCTGTCAACTAACATTTTAGCATGAAGATTTTCTTGTAAAAGATGTTGCAATACATTGCTGGGGAAAATTTCATCTTTATTGACTGAACTTATATTAAAAATGAAAGAAACTTCGAAGATATTGCTTGGAATTTTGAAACACATTAATACAAATACCTGTTGAATAAAGAATTAGGGCTTAATAATAATGTATTGAACACAAGAAACAAAAGAAAAACATGCATTAGATAAAAATTGTACCTTATATAACCTTGAACAGATCCGCTACAAAAATTAAGAATATTTATCAGAGATATACGTTGGTATAAAAACAAAAGCACAAATGCATTTTCAAAAATGATGTTATTAAATGCATTTTGCAACAATCTGAACTGTTATTTATCGATTTGTTGCATTCTACTGCGCAAAACCAGCTGTTTCTGTCTATTGTTTACTTTTAAAATCAGGTTTCGATATCTTTAATTACAGTTAAAGTATAAGTGTTGTGAGAAATTATAAATACTTGGTGACGCTTGACACTAGCGGAATCTAAATTTAAATATATATATTTGATCATATTTCTGAGAGAAGTATCCGTGAAATATCTTATTTATTACCAATAAAAATAAAATCTTATCAATTTTCATTAAGATTATTATGAAAAGGAACATATTGAAACTACATATATTTTACTTTATTCACTTCGAATCGTTTGTAAGAGCGCGCAGATTCTTGTTTTGTTTCGTTTTGGTGTTCACTTGTACAATGTGTTTCAAAAGCACGTTAACAATAAAATGTTTGATTATATATTAATTAGCCTTTGCCAGGTTTTATAAAATGGAAAATATTGCAGATAAAGCATTAAATGACCAGGTGTAAGTTATAGTTTTATTAATGAATTGAAGTTTCTGTCATCCTGCATGCAGAGACGTCATATGTTTTTCTGATTTTATTACTTACAACTGAAATATTGTATCAGTCACGGGCGGTTTTTGTTGTTTTTAATTGAAAATTTTTTTGTTCATTTAATTATTCTGAAACATTTTTAAACGCCAAATTCGAATGGTTAGGAATGCTGATAAGACATCAACGTGGCTACACCATATACTGAGATTTAACCCTGTCAAATGTCAATTAACTGTGCATATATTTTTTCAACAAACCCATAAGTTCGGAATTTATTCAAAGTAAACACAAAAAGTTTTCAATGCCGAGCAAATTGTACTTAAATTAAAAGTACCTATTTGATCACTTATAGGTATCATTGATACATTGCAATATTAGACATAGGTTTACGAATAATATTACCGTTTTATTCTTGGATTTTCACCGCCATTGTTAGTTTCCATCTATTATATTCGAATTTTAAACTTATATAAATATATTTTCTTATCCAAGTGCGAGTTTAATGTGCAGAATTCTATGTCTATTGCTAAAAACTTCTAAAGTATGAGTGGTATGTTCTGTATAGTAGTGTGATTTAAGCATGATATGTAAACATCTTTTCTCTTTTTTTCACTATATTATAAAAATTCTTCTACATGTTGCATAAAATAAACCATTTCTTAATCACATTTACCATCTTCAAGATTTTGACATTTTTATAAATTTACCTGTTTGTTTATTGCTTTTCTTATCAAATCACATCACTGTCTCCCATTAACCCTTTATTCATCAAAATTTGTTTTTAATAAATAAGATTGTACTACCCATTTTTTAAATGTGCAGTGCACTATTGGGCATACTAAAAAATAAAGAGAACTATAACAAAATGTTCTTTTTTAAATTTTAAATAACACATTTTTTAGGTTTTCTTTTCATTGCTTAACATTAAAAAGTCAACATGTACACCCTTCAAAAAAATGACTCGCCTGATCGCAGTTGTACAATTCACAGCACAGAATAAAACGGAAGGTAGCAATAGATAGGGATTAATGTTTTCTACAAATATCAGTACTTAAAATTTGTCCAAGGGGCCATCTTCATATTAAATTGGGTGCTTGTTCTGATAATTTCAATACAAACCCCGGTGGAGTGGTAGCATCCGCAACGTTAGGCCGCCAAAGCGATTGTTTACGCCAAATCAAGATGGCGGCCGATGTAAGCAATTCCAAGATGGCCGCCATATACAACGTGAACCTTTGCATACAGTGCATAAATAATAATAATAATTTGTTTAAAAATAAAGAAAAAAGCAATATAAATTTCACTTGAAAATTTTCTAATATTTCAGTCTGGTTTTCTCCGAACATGTACGCAATTTTGCGTCAATTTCATCCTAGTTTTGTCACTTAAAAAAAAAATATTAAATTAAAAAAAAAAAAATTTTAATTAAAAAATAATAATAATAATTAAAAAAAAAAAAAAACGTGATTTTTTTTTAAAACGTCCGGATTTTCATCAATTTTGAATTAGAAACTTTGCAATGCATAGAAAATTCAAAACAAGAAATCTTTTTTTAATAAGGTAGTTCTTTTCTGTGATCATAATCCACACAAAGGTTTTTGATGAGAAACCAAAAATCTAAAAATTCTTCTGCTATCCTAAAGTGTGAAAAAATATTTTTTCACAATTTTTCTAGCAATAAGCATTATGTGAGCAACTCAATGGGGATATTCCAGGTTATAGAGCCATATATGGAAAAGCAAGACAAATATTTTTATTGTAACGACTTTACAAGAGGAAATTGTTTTTTAGAGAAGTCAAAGCGTATTGCGCTTAAGGTTTCAATGCGTTTAAACCAGTATACCGGGAGAAATTTGTTTGTAGATAAGTCACAGCGTATAACGCGCGATCCCCGCCTGCCGGCTACCTCGCCGCCCCTCCGGGGCCGGCGAGGACCTTTCACCGTTGGCTTCCATGCGTATAAGTCACCGTATTGGGTGCCCACCCAAGCATAGTCCAGTGTTTGTAATATAACCAAAAGCTAAACAAAAATCAAACTTACCCTCATAGCCGGGTCCTTGAAATTCTGACAATGGTTAACAGTCATATGCTCAAATCGATAACCCTTGAACTCTTTGTCCTTCGGGTATTGATACCAGCATATGACTTCCAATAGTCAGAAATTTTTGTAGTTCCTTGCAAAATTCAGCTCTGAATTACCTCAGCCAAAACTTTCTGGTTCCTATTTTTCACCTCAACCATAAAACATTTATCCGTCCCTCGTTCAAGTCCTCCAAACACCCATTTACCCTCCAATTTCTTACTCCTGTTATACTTTCTTTTGCCAAATTTTTGTCCTATCTTTCTACATTTCCATTCCTACCTATCACCAGCATCCTTTCTCAATGTTAAAATCATATCATTCTCACATGAAAGACATTTCACCTTCTTCCCAATCAAGCTACTACATGTTTGCAAAAAAAAAAAAAAAAAAACATTTTCTAACGTTCAATAACACTATCCACTGCTATATCAAATCAACTAAGGGGAAATGAGCAACCAAAAGGGGAAAAAAATTCTAAATTCCAATCTGCAACTTCAAAAATCAAATTTAATCCAAATTTTTTTTCGAAATTTTAATTGAAATTTAAATAAAGTGACAAATTTAAAAAATTGTAACTTACAATCTGCTTTCCAAACTTATCCTAAAAATTTTGAAAATTAATAAAACAAGTCGATTTTATAAATCAAGAGCAAAATTCATATGCACCCAACAATTTCAAAGACTGTCTAAATTTTAATTCCGTTCTACATTAAAAATAAAAGTGGAAAAGCGTATTTTCTTCCTTAACCAATCATGAGACCCGTTTATTATCGTCAGGAGAAAATATCTAGGGTTGCCTTAAAACTAAGAAAAACGCGAAAACGGGAAGGTTACCACAATTGGCAATACATCGCTCGAAAGTTGTAACGTATCGGATGCTACATACCATCCCAAACCCCTACCTTTTATCACAAAAATGTGGATTCTACACACAATTTCAGGCAGATTTGATGAAAAAATTATGTAAAACAACCTAAAATTGACAGAGAAAATTTATAAAAACCATTGAGGGAACGTGTAAATGTTCGGAGATAAATCACATTATAAATATTAATACAAACATGCTGTGGCCGTTGCAGTCAATGACCTGTTGCAGGTGCCTTGGTATGGAGTCCATTAAGATGGTGACTAACTCAGAATAATTTAATCTTGCGAATTCATTGGTGAATTAACATTCATTTGGAAATTTAAATTTCTTTATTAATTGTTATTGAAATTAAAGCATCAACTTGTGAAAAGGTTTGCAGTTTTATCAAAATGATTACTGTGGAGTCATTCAATAATATGTATTTTTTATGATTTTTAACACATTTATAGTTACTAAATTAATGTGAATGAAATGTATGAATTTTGTGAATATAAGAGTGGCTTATATATAAAATATTAAATAAAACTCACAATCGTTTTTTGTCCAGTTTATTTTATAACCACATTGCAATGTTTTGGTAATTTAAAATTCAAATTTGATTGGTTAAATATTCTATAAAGTTTGTTTGTATTTTTCATCATTCATACAATAAGTATCTGGAAACAACTATAAAGTATAAATTAAAGCACTTCAATCTGAAATAAATAATTTTGCTATTCAATACATTCTATTTTTCTTCCTGCTACGTATGATGAGAATTGAATATTCTAATTAATGTTAGTGTTTCATAAAGTAAAATTGAAAAGCATATAAGCTTTTTTCTTTTTTCAATCTGAAATAAATGTCTTACTGGTAAACAATTCTTCATTTGTATTAAGAAAAAAAATGTCAACTGTATTGTTTAACTTTGTTAAAACTGTTAGTAGTCTAAACTAATGAGCAAAAGTATATTTTACACTGAGTAAAATAATAAATATTTTTTCTTAGGTTCTTATCCAAGGAACAGTTCAATGAAGCTTTTTCTCTTCCATCGTTACAAGTATTTCAGGTTAAGATCTATGATTTTCTACTCAATTGTACTACTTATGTTGCTTGAATAGTGAATTTTTTTATAGTGTAATTTCCCTTAATAAAACTCAGCTTTTAAGAAGAATCTTTCCTATTGTGTTTAATTATGTATCTTTTTTTATCACTTATCTAGTGTAGTTCTCATTTCAGACTAACGAAGATAAACAACATCCTTCCTTATTCATATCCTGTTTTGATTATCATGTCCTCTTCTTTGTATGTTTTCAGATGTGAACAAGCAAATAGTAAAATTGCTAACATAATAAATATTTAATTTGATAGCCTTATACACTAGCTACAATAAAAGGCATTCAAATCTTTTCATTGTTAAGTGTAAAAATGGCTAACCAAAGAACTGCAGTTTCTTCAAAAGATGTGTAAATATATCTAAATAATGAAATAGGGATAATTTCTTAAGATATATGTCTCAGAACTAAGTTTTATGAAATTACATTTGGCAAATTTATATTTTCTTTAAGTTTTAAAAAATAAGTTAATAATTAATTTTTTGGAGTTTAATTCATTGTTGGATTTTATTTTTATTAAAATAGATTCTTTTTATTTACTTGACTTTGAAATTATTTAAAAAAGTTTATTGTGCAATGATGTAAACAATAGAACCCAAACTGCTTTATTAGCTAAAATAATGACATTTGTTTTTTATATTAGTTATGAAACATTTTATATGATTGTATTATCTTATTATGACAGTGAATATATTGTCTAGTAGTCTCTTTAGAAATATTGTTTTTTTATTTTCACTATTCTTTTAGTACTGAGTTTTATTTTGCACATTCAGAATTTAATGATTTCATTAAAAATTAATCTTTCAATTTGTGCTTTTTTATCTGTATACTTTCTTTGTTTTTAATATTTTGCTTTTTTATTGTTTCACTATTATTTGCTTTATTTAATGCTTTATTATATATTTATTTGTAGGTGCTATCCTGATATGCTTTTTGCTGTAAGTTATTTATAGATGCATCAAAATACACAATTAGCTTTTTTTAAACAATGAATATGATACAATTTGTGACTTCTAAACCTAATTTTTTTATTGATACATTACAAAAAATAAGTTTAAGTAATCAATTCTTTTCCACTGGATGAATTTGTAAAGTTACATTAAGAATGGTAAATGCTAATGTTAAAATCATTATTTAATTTAAAATTTTAAAGGACCAATTCATAAAGAAAGAATACTTGCTATTTGAGTAAAAACTTGCCAAAAATTTTATATGTTTTTAACTATAGCTCATTTTTGGTAATTCATCTAATTCATTACTTTCTTGATTAAGCATCAAGTATTAAAAATTATCTGATGAACTGATGCAGTTTATTACTTTTAAATAATATATCAGTAAGTAACAGTTATTTATCAGTAAGTTGCGTGTGATATTTTCTAGGTGAATCCAGACCCATCTCATATATTAAACGTGCTTGTACTTGAAGCTCATAATGTTACAAAAGGTTGGGTTGGAGATTTAGGTATGGAATTTACATTATACATAAATCTCTTACCATTTTCATATGTAAATAATATCTTTTATAAAATAGAATTATCCTGGTTAGAAATATTAGTTCAGGAAACCGTTTAAAAATGTATGCAAACTTTTATTCATGTAAACTGATATTTTTTCGTATTAATGTCCTTACTGTAAGTATACATGGGCTTGTGATTATGAGAGGTCTAAGCCATATTTTTCATTTTAGGATATTTAAAGTTTTGCATTTGGATTATTTAAAACTAGGGGGCCCGCCCCCTGCTCGCTGACGCTCGCCAACCCCCGGAGGATTGCTTCGCAATTCTCATTGGTTCGCTGCGCGAACCTATGCTCGCTTCGCTCGCATCAATGAAGACATTGATTACAAAGTTAGGGAGGGATTGATTACAAAATATATTCCAAAAAAATATTTTTCAAATCTAAATTTGTTGTATTACATAAAAGATATATACAGTACCTCTGGAATCAGAATTTAGATGAAAACTTTGAGCACATTTTTACTCGCAATGTGAGCGCTGCTTTGGAAATTGAATACCCAGCATGTTGTTTGTGTGTACATTTCCCCAGTACTCGAGCCACCCATACACTTTTTGACTGAGTTTGTTGTCGAAAGTTGTAGTGCACGCGTATTGTTGTACTATAATTGTTAGCCTTGAAAAGGACCGTTTTTTAAATAGCCCTGAAAAGATCCTCCGCTTTCTTAGATTTCTATTACAAACCGCAACAGCTCGTCTAAAATTCATTTTTTTCAATAAAATTTCATCCGATAACGCTATAGTTTCAAATGACTCGCGAGGCTCCTAGTAAACAAACAATCGCACAATGTTGCCAAAACGCGGTAACAAATAACATCTTTTTTGCGTGCCACGTAAGAGAAATATATATAGAGATAATTTTTTGCAATGTAACAAAATATTTACTTTTATAGTGTAAAAAATCTTTTAAATTCTTAACAATTTTGGTAGTTCCAACACAATCTTAGTAAAAACTAAATATTTTTAAATATTTGACTTAGACCACTTGATACATACATACATTCTTGAAATTTTCTTGGAGCATTCCTTATTTTGAATGCGTTGTATTCATTTTTATGCATGTAAATTTTTTTTTGAAATACCATTCAAATACTTATTATTTTCCTAGTGGACAAGCCAGATCCATATGTCATTTTAAACATTCCTGAAAGTCAAAATGAAAAAAAGAAAACAAAGCACTTCAATAATACTGCTAGTCCAACATGGAATGAAGAATTCTCCTTTGTCCTTGATCCAAAGAAAAACCATGAATTAGGTAAAATGATTCAAACATGCTCTTAAATACAAACTTAACTTATGAACGTATAAGTATCTTATTTTTATAATATTTCAAATAAAGCCACAAGTAATTTCAGTAAAGGTTTGCTAAGGCTCTAACCTTCTAAGATGTTCTTGACTCACAGTTGATATTTTAATCTGTCATAACATAACTTAATTGTATCATTTTAATCACAAATAATATTTCATTCAATAAGAAGTGTTAATATTTTGTTTTCTGAGAACCTACCATAAATTGAAACAAAATTATTTGTTTTGAAAGTAATTTTGAAATTTGAAGTGACTATTGCGGAATTTTGTACAAAATATAAATTTTCAAAGCACAAACTGTCTATCATATTGTAGGCCTTAACAGGTTTTGGTTGTTCTATGCTCGTCTCCATCCTCTTGGCCAGTTGACAGATAGCCCAATATAGTTCAGACGTGACTAAATATTGCTTTAAACACCATCCATTGTATTTGCAATTATACTTTCAAGAATTTTAGGACAGACCTTGAGGTGGTCTCTAGTCATTTCGTCCAGTTTGCAAAGGGGACAGAGACCTAAATACGCTACTTTAATATAGTGTGTCTTTGCATATAGTCATGTCCCATGAGAAGTTGAAGTGACTTCTACGGCTCTGGAGAAGGAACCTGTGATATCTTCTTATATAAAATACTAGATTCTGCTGTGTTTCTGTGGCTATTAAAGTTTTGATTGGTTGAGTGGTGTCATGATTAGGTGGAATTTCAAATTGTTTTGATTGGTTGTATGATGTTACGAGCAAAACGAGATACGAAATATCAATATCATTATATTCGAAATCGCCATGGAAATAACATTGAGTATAAAACTATTGCCATACTCAGCTCATTGTTATACCAGTGTTGATCAAAAATTAAGTTTTTCAATAATATTGTTTTACCAGTATTGCTAAAAAACAGTTCCATGCGAAAGCAAGGCAAGTTGACAGATACTGGTGGAAAAAGGTTTATATATTGCCAGTTATCAACAAAAGTTGACAGATAGTGGTAAATATAGGTTTTTTTTTATACACAGCTACAGTGATCATGTACCGCCAGGTTTAAAAAGATATGTAAATGAAGTTTGACCAAAATAAATAAATTTTGTTATGCACCCGTTGTATGACAGCCATTTATCCTAGTTCCTTAATAAAACATTGTTCTATCCTGCAGCTGTCTCTTTGTGGATTGAAAGTCTATTAGTCCTTATAGACAAGCATATAAGCCTTTTGATGTTATGTAGAGGCAAAGTGGATTTGGTTTTAGGCAACTGTGCTCCAGCTTTACAGGGATGAGATTCTTCCGACTTTAGTCGGTATTTCCGACTTTTATCATTTTTTAAGAAAAAATTCCGATTTTTGCCCTTTTTCTCTTCTATAAACGTAAAATGTGCCAAATGAGACATATCTCGCCAACCTTGCACTCCTAAATTTTGCCACGCTGATAAGTTTGCAAATTCCTCTTTTAAAAGAATCCTTAGAAGCAAATAAGTTTAATGACAAACCTGGAGAACTTGGATTTTGAACAAGTTAACGTATGTTGGTGCTGTAAATTACGTAGGTAACAGCTCCGTTTTCTTAGTCTACGAAAGCTTTATCTAGCGGCCGTGGTACGTCATGATGCGGCGGAAAAGGTATAAATGAAATATTTTAAGTTGATCAGCTTTTAACTAGAAAATAAGATACTTGGTTATTTAACCGATAAAGTTATTTCGTCTTTTATAGCAACCTCGGCAAGCGGAAAGTTAAAATTTTTTTTTGAATATTCTAGGAAGTACTTTCAAAATTTGTTAAAACTTCTTTGGCGACTTAAGACGTGCGCCAAGGAAGTCGTCTTTAATGGCAACCTCGGGAAGCGTAAAGTTTAAAGTTTCTTTTTGAATATTCTAATAAGTAATTTCAAAATCCGTTAAAACTTCTTTGGCGACTTTAGAAGTGTGCCAAGGCGGTGGACATCGCTTTAAACGTGGACTGCAGCTATTTTTTTGCAACGGAAATTTTCAAAATGATGCTTCTTTTAAGGGCAATATTTATGATTGCTTTAATAAGTAAAATTATTTCTTGGATAATATGGGTTATTAATTTTAAGTTTTATTTGGTTTAAAGTTGAAAAAATTAGAAAATAAGAATATTTACGGGAAAATATAAGCCGATTGAAATTAGCTAGAGATTTTGAAAAGTCATTGCATATTTGAAAATAGGTTAATTTGAACTGAATTAAGTTATATTTTTATTTAAAACAGGGTTACAGCTTCAGTCTGTTTATAGCAATGACAACGGCCTTTACGCTTTTTTTTTGGCGGACCTCTTAAATCGCCAAGGAAAGAATTATTTCAAATGAACCAATGAAATCAAATGGCAGTTTAACGGATTTTAAAAGAACTTTCTAGAATATTCAAAATGAAAGTTTTAAACTTTCCACTAGTCCAGGTTGTCTTAAAATCCGTAATACAAATGGGTTACCTTAACCTGTCATTACTCGCTACTAGAAGTGCGCCAAAAAAAGCGCCAATACCGTTACCACCGCTATAAACGTAGACAAGCTGTACCAAAGCAGGTTTTGATTTGTTTTAAATTAATTTTGTCACGATTTATTAACGTAATATCGGTGAAAAGCTGTAATTATGCTAATTTTTATTTTTAATGTCGACTTATTTTTTTCATAACATTTATGCTATTTAATAAAATTAGTATAAATATCATTCATTCTTTTGTATAACATAGCGATTTTATTTCCTGTTAATATAATTTTTGTATCAAGGTTTTAGAAAAATTGCTACTATTAAAAAAAAAAATCGCACTTTTTAAAAAATGTTCTACAATAGGTATATAAATAGCATTTTCAACTTTATGAAACTTATTTTATACTTTTTACAGAATTGCCAAGATATTTTTTCTTTTTGTGCGAAATAC
The DNA here is from genome assembly GCA_947359465.1 of Metellina segmentata. Taxonomy (NCBI): domain Eukaryota; kingdom Metazoa; phylum Arthropoda; class Arachnida; order Araneae; family Tetragnathidae; genus Metellina; species Metellina segmentata. Next base: position 49,853,491 of record OX375875.1, read on the forward strand.
GGTTTTACGCGCCCCTTTTCTTATTTGCAAAATTTGAGTTTACGCGTATTTTCAGACTTTTTGTCCTTTTCCCACTCTCATGCCTGGCTTTAGCCAAGTGGTTTACCTGTTCATTACCATGTATTTAGCCATTGGTATACCTGTTCATACCTGTGACTTGATTGCTGTAAGACAACTTTTTTCGTAACCATCCTAAGGTGGCTTAGATTTTCTCTACATTGATAAACAAGATCACATTAGTTTTGTCTAGGGATAGTAAGAGATATTATTGCTACAAGAGAATCGATAAAAAGTGTAACATTATTTTGAAGATGTCTTGAGTTCAAACACAGCCAGGCAAACTTCAGCAATCTTTCCATTGAAGTTGTAGCATTTCCCCATAGACAGTGAAACCTAAAGCTGTTAAAGAAGACTCCAGCTTCTGTGTATCTAATAGTGCTTCCAGCCAATCCATCCATATAAACACGTAGCCAGGTCTACCCAGTGTATCTCCTTAATTCTAGTCAAAACTGCGCATTTTGATTCTGAAGGAAGATAAACTTTTTTTATTTTCATCCAAAACAATGTGCGTGTAGTATCTTCCAGCCATCTTTAGATCCCCTTAATAGCACCATGATCTTGGTCAGAATGAACAGTCAAGACTGGAAACATTTAAAGTGATATGCTGTTCTTTCACCTACAAAAGATATGTGCCGATCAACCGGTCTAGTGGTTAAGGTGTTGGCCTCTGGATCGGAAGGTTCCTGGTTCGAATCCGGGGTCAGGGCATGGATGTAATTGGGCTGTCCTTAGTTAGGGGTAGTGATGGTCGCCCATTGGGTGCCCCTTGACAAATGACCATCGCTTCCCAGCCTTGCAGTGGCCTATGATTAGCAATCGAGTGCCCGCCATAATTTAAAAAAAAAAAAATATGTTCTCCGAATTTTTAACCTCTCAATTTGTTTTGTAATTAGTCGAAAAAGTGTCCCATCTCAAAATATTTTCTACAAGGTACAGCAAACTTTTTCTTTTCTATCACCTAAAGGTTAAAAGACCAGTCTATTGGTGCAGCTATTGGTGTTGAATTTGTGCCTCCAGTTATCAATCTCAAGAAACAATTTAGAAAACATGTTTTTTCTTATTTATTTTAGGAGTTATGATGAGACTTTCACTTCTGTACTCAATAGGTCTCGCATGTTTTATAGGCAGCACAAAGAACATCCTGACAAAAACCATAGGTAGTTGCTGCAAGTCTTTTAAGAAGGCTTTATCTTAAGATTCCATCATTAATGGCCTTCTCAATCTGTTTAGTCCAATTTAATTTTTAATCCAAACTTATTAAAATAATTGTCTTACAAGTGAAACACTCCATGTTGAAAACATAGTCCCATGAAAATCGAAGGGGAAAAATTTCTACTCCCTTGCTAGACTTAGTAAGGGTTTCAAAAAAAGACCTAACCTTCATGCAAAGAAAAAATGGCTTAATATACTTTAGTCTAAATATCACAGCATTCTGGACTAGAAAAGGTAAGAAACTCGTATCTTGTGCAATTTTCTTTAGTGTTTCACTTTAAGCTGACTTTTCAAAATTCAAACCAAAGTATTTCAGAATTGATTATAAGGTTTCCTAATTATGCTCCAAAAAAGGAAGAAAAGGGATAAGAGATGGGTTTTAATATAAATTGTTAACACATTTTGTACTATGTATTCAAATAAGATAAGCAAGTGTTACTCTAAAATTTCTTAAATGATTCTTTCTGTTATGATTTCCTTAATAGAAAAGCATAAAATAATATTGATCATATAATTGTTATATTTATTTTTCTTGTAGAAGTAACTTTGATGGATTCCAACTATACTGTAGATCAGAAGCTTGGTTCTGAAAAAATAAGCTTGGAAGGTTTGGTTTTAAATGAAGAAAAAACAATTTCCGTAAAATTGAATGAGGTAAATATGCATAAATACTTTCTTTGTTCTTCCATTACTTTCAATCCAAATATTAATAATATTGTATCATAAATTGTTGGTTTATTGTCTTATTCAAACATTTCTCTTGAATAGGTCTCAGAGGTTATTTTAAAGCTTCTGTTATGTGTTGAGTAAGTTTTATATTTAAGTAGGTATACTTTTATTTGCAGTAAATTATTTTTCAGTTATTTTGATTTGGTGGCATGCTCCTAAGCAAACAAATAGATTAACCTGGGAAAGCCTGAATAATTTTTTTTCCAATTTCCTTTAGGTAAATTGTTTTTTTTTTAATGTTATTAGGTCTAAGAGTAAAAGCCAATTTTTGTTGTGAATTTTAATGTTGTCAAAAATGTGTGTTACCATATTGTACCGCTAGTCTCTTAAGGGAGCAATATTGGGAATATTGCAGTTTATTTCCTAATAATTAAATATATAATGGAACTAACATATATTTGCCATTTTGTATAAATGAGCATAAAATATTAAATCTATAAGAGAAAGAAATGCATTGTATTAAAGAAAAATTCTAGTATCAGTCGACAAACTCTTATTTTATTTTACATATTACTAGTTTTACTATATAGTGTGAAAGCCAACCAAGCAATTCACACAAAAGTAGGATGTCATGCACTTATTGTAATCCAAACACTGTTCTACCTTGCAGTTTTGAAGGCATTTTTTCTTTAGCATATCCCCTAGTAGAGGAAGCAACTTATACATTTTGTCATTAGGATCTATTTTAGAATTGTCAGCTCAGTGGATGTATCTCATAATTTGATCTTCATACACAGAGCATTGCATACTACAGAGTGTCCTAAAAGTTCCCGTACTCCAACTTTGAAAAATTACTGCCCATGGGTTTTTTTTTGTTTGAATTATTGAATTTTATCGTCTGCTTATAGTTGTATCGACTCTTTAATTTTGATTGTTTCATTTTCTTCACTCTCAAGTTGTGAAATAATGCAGTTCCACACTATTTTGTTTTTCATTGCAAGATGAATTTATCATGCATTCAGAAAATTGCGCCGTTTGAGGGCTATTTTGAATATAAATCATACGATAGATGGAAAGAATTTTGGCAACATAACTATCCAAATGATGCAATACTGAGTAAAGATACACTATATCAACTTATTCAACAATTTGTTGCATTATTAGAAGTGAATGAACGAGACGCTTGGTTCCAACAAGACGTTATAACCTGCCATTCAAGTTATGAAACCATGGACATGCTTCAAGATTTTTTTCGTGATCGACTCATCTCAAGAAACTTTTGGCCACCTCGTTCCTTGATCTGCTCATCTCTGACTTTTTTCTGTGGGGATATTTAAAGAACAAAGTTAATGAAGATAATCACCAAACAATAGATGATCTGAAAATTGCCATGTACCGTCATGTAAGAATTAGACGGACAGCTGGTTTAAAATTAAACTATTTATTTACATAAATTAAATATTTACAAGAAAATTTAAAAGGATAATTAAGGGCACAGCCATCGACAACCGAATCCTGCCTGAAGCCAAAGTAAAAGTGGCAAAGCAGAGACGTCTGTCTCTCGTCGAATCTCGAGTCCGAATCCTCCTAAAATCCATGTTCGCTTCGCTCAACAGAACCGCAGCTGCCAACGAGAGGGGGGTGAATTCCGAGCCCTCTAGAGATGTTTATGTCCTCTCCAGAACAGAAACACCCCCACACAGATGCGAAAACCGTCTGTGATGCCGACTTGAGTTCCCCACAGCAAATCTTCATCCCAGACATGGGATTAGGGAACCGACAGAAACTCCAGCTGTGTCTATGGATCAAACGGAACGCCGGGCCGCCGATGAGAAAATACTCTCTTTCGGTATTTTGTGAAAACCCGCACGTGCAAAGTCTGAAGTTGTTTTTGCATTTCGAAACATTCCAGCGTCCACGTGTTAGGGAAAAGGGTCAGCTAGTACCATATGGTACAGCCATTACTCAAAGGATACAAGAAATCAATCCCAGCATCTTGAAACGTGTTTCTAAAAATATGCGCAAACGACTTCAAGTTTGCCTCCAAGAAAAAGGCGGAAATTTTGAACATTTATTATAAATGTAAGTTCAAATTTTTTCCCTATGTTAGGTTAAAAGTGGTTTATGCCATTGGCATAAAAATAATTGTTTTAAAGTTTGTTGTTTTTGTATAATAAATTCACGAATCGTCAGCATGTGAATTTTTATTACACTCTGTAGATCATTTCGAATATCAGGTGTGTTTTTCCAAGAATATTTGTGCGGTAAACCCACAAAGAACGAGGATTTCAATTAAAACTTTAATCTACACATAAACTGATTATTTTTCATAAAATTTCTTCTTGGCATATAACTGGTGTTCAGACAAATTATCCATAAGGTCATCTTCGTTTTCTTCTGCTTTGTTCTCATCTGAAATTACTGCAACTTGAGGAGGTTCAATGTAGGTATCATCCATCTCTGAATCTAAATTCATCTAATCATATAGAATCTCAATGAATGTTAAATTCCTGAAAATGAAACTATTCTTCTCATGGAAACTTAATTTCTCACAAAAAAAAGCTGACTGAGGAAGGAGGATTGAGTCAAATATAGCTAAAATTTAGAAGCAAGAGCAGTATTTTTAGTTGAATTTTTGTCTTTTAACACACTATCATGCCATGCCATGTTATGCCTATAGCATATTCTATATTATCAAATTATATATGTGTAGATTTGTTCATAGAAATAATCAGCATATTTTCCTGATCAGAAGCACTAAAATCAGCAAAAATAAAAATATGTCTAAAAGACACTGTCATTATAATGTTTTGAGACAAAAAAATTAATTTTTTGAGTATCAAAACATGTATTCCATCAATAAAGAAGTTGAGAAAATGATAAAATTTACAGTTAAAAGTCTTATTATGCATTCAAACTCGTGTATGATTTTTTTTCATTGCAATTTGTTACTTTTTGAAGCTCTCTAAATTTACAGTGATAATCCTGATCTTCGATATGGTCTTTCATTGTGTATGGAGGAAAAAGACTTCAGAAAGTGTCGCAGAAAATATGTAATGCAGAGTTTAAAGAACCTCTTTCCTGAAACTTATCCCGAGAAAGAAAGTGAAGTATGTGAAATTGTTTCTTTATTATTCCCCCTTATCAGTTGTATTATACTTCAAATAAAGAAAGATGCAAATGGTGAAGTAATGTAAAGTAAAAAAAATATTCTGATACACTGCATTTGAAGAATTAGTTAATGTTAAATTCCGTGTTAGAGTAGTGCAATCGAAACTTTTTATGGTGAACTTATTATCAATAATACGAATGATACACACACGTTTGGTTAGTAAGAACAAAGTTTGAAGATCCAAGCAGTTACATTATGTATTATGAAAGAAACATCATGCCAGTTAATAATATATTCAGCTCTGCTTAAAATCCCTTTGAAAATAACTTGATGATGTTTTAGAAAACGTTTGAACCCCTGTTTGTAAGCAGATGGCTGTTGATGATTGTCCTGTTAGGAGTAAAAACTACTGTCCACTGGATGTTCCCTCACAAATAGCTACCTCTTGTAGTAAAAAGAACCAAGGAAATCAGTGTTTTTGCTTTAAAGAAGCATTAAATTCTTTTCCAGTATCTTGAACCATTTGTTGAACTAAAATTGGGCTTTCCTATTTTTTCTTCACAAGGTACCATTGTACTGCATGATAATACAATCTGTCTATTCCTTGGAAGTTCACAACAGTGAGGTGCAATTGTTTTTAATGCTTCAGCATCATGAAATGTGAATTTTAAAATGGGGCTATAGTAAAAAATATTTAATGTTTTACTTTTGTTGTTCAATCTTGTTTAAGTAACATTTTTCAAGCAATTTTGATGCAATGTGTTTTTAAGCAATTTGTTTTATAGGTGCCGATTATAGGTGTCATTGGTTCTGGTGGTGGGTTTCGAGCTATGACTGGATTTAGTGGAGCAATGAAAGCTCTTGATGATACAAAAGTTTTGGATTGTGTCACATATTCTGCTGGATTGTCTGGATCTGCTTGGTATTTAGACGAAATTTAAAATTTTTCTTGTGTAATGCAATGTGTCTGAAAATCGCCTGCGTATGTAATTATAATTAGTTTTCCATAGTTCCAATGCAGTGTTGCTCTTTTCAGAAAAATATGATTAATCCCACATTTTTTATCATGCAATGTTGATTAGTATTCAGATTAATAGCTTATACATTTAACAAGACTTTTTGCTTTTTACATAACGCTCGAAACAAAAGTGATACATTCTAAAAAATTTCAACAACTACGACAGTCTTTTGAAATAGGTGTAATTTTTTAAAAAGTACATTCGAGAAGACAAATTCTCACCTCATTTTCAAAATTAACATAAAAAATATATGATATTTCATGTAAAAAATATTTATTAACCAATATTAGTTTTCTTAAAGTAATTTTGTTAGTTATTTTCCAGATAAATGTAAAATTTAAAATTTAAATTCAATTATCAAGTCAATCCAAAGCATACTAACACTATGTACTTTTCTTTTTTAAAGGTATTTGTCAACGCTTTACTCTCATCCAGAATTTCCTAGCAAATCTCCTAGTGAGTTGGTCGATGAATTGAAAGCAAGTGTTCGTCATAGTCCTTTCTGGCTTTTAAGTCCTCGTAGTTTATACCGCTATATTTCAAGAATTAAAGAAAAACACAAAAATGGCCAACCTGTTAGTTTTACAGATTTTTTTGGACATCTTTTAGGAGACACTTTGCTTAAAGGAGTGAGGATATAAATATTTATTTATAGATGTCAAAAGTACATTTTTCTGTGTTACTGTTATGTGTAATGTTTTTTTAGTTGCTATAAAGAGATGATTTAAGAAATGTATAAAATTTCTCCAGATAAGCTTTAAAAATCTACATTAAATGTTTATAACTTACATAATTTTAAGTACTTCCACTACTTTATATGATTGTTACGAATACCCATGTATGATAAATTTAAAATTTACATGATTGTTACAGTAATGCATATTGAGTACATTCAGTGGTTACTCTGCTTAAGTTGTCAAAATTTCTTGATCCGTTGGGTGGCAAATTGATATTTTACTGTGCTTGCATATTAAATTCAATTTTGTTTCCATTTCTCTTAAAACCAAACTTAACTATCATTTCTATCTCTGTGTTGAATTAGAAATAGATCCTAATCAGACACTATTTTGCAGCATTATAAATGCATTCATATATATAAAAGAATGTGTGTGTAAATTCTCTATACAAATCTACACCATTCGACCAATACACACCAAATTTGGCACACTTATACTTCAGAACAGTGCGGAAAACACATGCTATTACTTTCCTGTCTTCATACCAATCTGTAGCACTCAAAACAATGAAAATTGGCACACAGGTAGTCCTAAAACTACCCCTCAAAGCCCTAATTTTTAAATCTAAAGTTTGTTTTCCTGCACTAAATGAATATATGCAAGGAAACACGTTCTACAGGGTTAGTATATTTACATTAACACAGGGAAATGTCAAGGTCATATTTGAGCATTTCAAAAATATTTTCCTTATGTCTTTTTTCGAATTGCTCTATTTCAGCTCAGAAATTCAAAACTTAGCACATCTTTCGTTTTTCAGAATTCTACATTTTTTCATCTAAATTTTGTATATGTCAGTCTCTTGCATATTAAAATATATTATTCAGGAATTAAATGTATATATTTGCATACAAAGTAAATAGTAGGAGCTATGTAAAAGTTTCGACAAAGGTAAAAAGTATTTTCCATAGAACTTAAATTATTACATTTTTCTATGTAAGAAAAGTGATTATTCTAATTCTCTTTTAAATCAACATTTAACCATTTCCACCCGAGCGACGCTGGGTTATTCAGCTAGTGTCTTCTAATCTAACACGATTGTATTAATTTTTGTATTCATGGAAAATATTTGATTTAGGATTTAATATTTCTTTAGAGATGTGATGTACATTTATCAGAGCAGAAAGAAAAAGTTAACTCTGGAAAAGTTCCATTGCCTCTCTATACGTGCTTGCATGTAAAAAGCAATGTGTCTGCGAAAGTATTTCAAGGTTTGTATATTTATGTTATTTTAAAATTTAGAAGAATGTTAATATGTAATTATATTGTGGAATGTTAATTATAACCTAGTAAGCAGGTACTTATAAATTAAAATGTAACGTCTTCATATGGAATTTAACAATGAGTACATGACAAAAAACTGAAAATGAAAATCACTATTTAGCCAAAAGAATATTAAAACCAGCCATTCTTATTTTGCTGATTGAGCAATTGCCTTTATTCCAAAGTCATAATGAGTTTTACTGTAAGGTAAAACTACTCAGTCTAGAAAACACTTAAGCTATTCTGACTATTGTAGGAAGTTGCTAAGCACGCGTTACTGCTGTTTATACAGCAAAGCTTTTATTACTCTACATTTTTCATTTTAATGCTTTACTTTTTCACTAAAATCATAAATTTTGAAACAGAATTAAGTTTTAAATTTGCTTTATGGCAGGAAAAAAAAAATGAATAAAAACTTAGTAGCCAGACATTTTGCCATATTCTAATGTAAAATTGGTAAGCACAAAATGCAAAATCAATATCTATTGGTTCCACATTCAAAGAAAAGTTGGATTCCTAAGATTTATCAATATTTTGATAGCTTTATAAAGTTATCTCTAATAAATAAAGTAAAGATCATAAGGGCTGCAAGTAAAAATATGTTTATTACAGTACAAAGTCTCAAATCCTTCACACTTCGGCCATTCCGAATTTTGGATTATTTGCATGTTTTGTCAAAAAAAAAACCTATATCTTACCTCCATTTCCCAACGAATTTTTCGTTTGCAGAAGCGAAATAGCAGATGTATAAATAGAAATAATTTTTTAAAGGGTAAAAACCTTTTTAATACAATGAAACAAATTTTACTTGCAAATCTTCTAATTTTTCTGTGTGGTATTTACCCCGAACATGTCCGTTATTTTGCGTTGTTTCATTAATTAGATCCAGGTTTAACTCCTTGTTCTTTAAAAATTGCCAGAAAGATGAAAAAAAAGTGAGAAACTAAAAAAAAACACACACACACACACGTTGGTTAGCAAAATGTTTGCATTTGGGATTTTGAACTGTATAAGCATTAATAAATTATCAACTATTATCTCATGAAACTTTTCATAGTTTATTTTATATTTTAATAAATTAACAATTTACCAGAATTATGCAATACTTTATATTCCTTTAACCCACTGGCTGATTATCCCGCAATTTCCACAGGCAACTCAAATGTAGCAAAATTTGCTCATCCCGCGATTTTCGCCGGCAGGTGTTTTTCTATCTTTATTGAGGAGCGCATCCCGCTTTTTCACCGTTTAACCAATGAAATAAATTACATACAGTGTTAGACGTTAAATTTAGATTTTGGTCAACATATGTCGCTAGTCGTCCACTAAATTGCGGCATTTGAAGGTACTCTGTATTTACCGCTCTAACTTCGCGCCTTTGTTTGGCGCCTTTTTCTAATTAGAAATGGCTGCTAGAAAACGTTCAGCGATTGATAGAGTATGTATTCCTAATGATTTATTAGATTCTGAAAGTGATTTTAGTTTTGATAGTGATAGAGTGATATAGATTTTTCGGACTGCTCCTCAGATAGCGATGAATCTGATCATGATTCAATAAACTTGCAAAACGTTAGGCAGTGGTGCAAAATTGATATGAAGAATATTCCTCCTCCTCCAGTTCCTTTTCAAGGAAATCCGGGAATTACTGTGCATTTATATTGAGTTATTAGAACTTTTTTTTGATGATCAAATATTACGAATATTGCTGTTCAAGAAAATTTGCAAAGAAACATGAATCTTGTACAATGACTGTGAAGTTGGACTTTGACTTGAACCCTCCTTTGAACTCTTTCATACTAAATTACATTTCTAAGTTTTTTTTTCTCAGTGCATTATATATATATATATATATATATATTATTTTACTTTTTTATATTATGTAATAAATAGAAATTAACTGTAATTCAATTGAAATTATATATATTTTTTTTGCGATAACATCTGAAATTAGGTTTTCTGACAGTTTAGTTTCTCATGATAAAAATCTATATAAAAAGTCTTTTCTAGAAAGAAACAAATGCATATTTCAATTCTCCAATATATATAGATTTTTAATATGCAAAAAAAAATACACGATTTTTGTAGCGATTTCGGTCTACAAATTGAGCAGTCAGAGGGTTAAACAACTCTTATGAGTGAAATCAAATTTTGTTATAATTTTTATTTTTAAATTAGAAATAAATACAATCTTTAAATCCAGGTTTGTAGTTTTCATAAACAAATGTGTTTTTTATAGAATAGTTATTAATTATATATTTAAGAATATTATTAAATTATATATTTAATATTATTAATTGTATATTTAAGAATAGTATTAATTATATTTATTAAATGTTATAGTCAAGTGTTTGTCTTAAAGATTAGTTATTAAAAGTATTAAATAATTATGATCTCACACACACACAGAAATACTTATTTGTTAGATCTTGTTTTTACCCCTTGATAAACTCAGCATTGAAAATTTATTTTATTGAACACCGGTGATGTACAATTGAATGTATCGTATTCCTTTTTATTTTTATTTTCTATATCAACTGTAAACTTTCCAGATTGGTTAGAATTTTCCCCATTTGAAATCGGTATAGCAAAATATGCTGCCTTCATGAAGACTGAAGATTTTGGTTGCAAGTTTTTTAAGGGTAGAGTTGTGAAACGCTTTACAGAGCTTCCACTACATTATTTACAAGGTAAAATGCAGTTACTTTCATTCATTGTTTTCTGGTAATGTTCACTTCTGAATATTTAAAAATGTATGCTTTCTATGTTTCTATTATTTAGTTTTAAGTTTACTTATAACTGGATAAGTAGTTATTCAATTTAAGTACTTATTATGATTGTTACTTTTTGAAATACAAAAAGATAGCAAGCCTTTTTTAAGGTCTTTTTGTGAGAAAGTATGAATGTATAGTAATTTAACCTCCAATTTTAACCATCCATGTATTTAAAACAATGATGAACAAATTTCAGGGCCTGATTTTTTATTTTAGTTTTAAGAGCTTAAATATTTGCTTATTGTCCTTTAATATTAAAAAAGACGTATTTTTTAAAACACTAGGGGTTCCCCCCCCCTGCTCGCTTACGCTCGCCAACCCCCGGGGATTGCTAAGCAATCCCATTTGGTTTGCTTCGCAAACCAACAGTCCTTTTACATATGCCATTTACAACCAACATTCCTTTCGCAGAGTGAAACTATCTGAATAATTCGTATTATCCTGATTTCACTTTCCGGTTCATGACGTCACAGTGAGGGCTTCGCCCCCTGCTTGCTTACGCTCGCCGACCCCCGGGGATTGCTACACAAACCAATAGCTCTTTCGCAAGTGATTTCACTTTATTTTATTTTAACACTTAATGCACCCTAAACAAATAGCAGTATCAGTAAAAAAAATCTTCTGCATCTTGTTCCCTGTACAATTTTAAGTAAACGGTGTTAATCTCCAAACTTTACGATCTGTACTTTGTACTTTCTCGGTAAACCGTCTGAGAACAGAGGGAAATAAGCAAGCCTTTTTCCTCGCCAAATAAAAAGTAATCGTTTTTATGGTAATTGTTGCTACGAAAAATTTGATATCTGGCAAACCCGATAGTAAAAAATACAACCCTCATGTGTTCCGCAAATTTGCTCAGCGAAATAAAAAATACGAAATTTGTGTCACCAACTTTTGATTGCATCAAATTTATTTATGAACCAATTTTAAAAATAATTGTACCGTAAGAAAGAGTACATTCTGAGGTATACTGCTATATTTTCAAAATTAAAAACTAATAGTTATACGATATAGATATGACAGTTTTAGTTTTGTATCGGAAATTACGATCTGAAAGTTATCAAAATTGTATGACCAACTTTTAATTGCATTTTTTTTATTTATTAACCAATTTTAAAAATAACTGTACCATAAGAAAGAGTGTAATGTAATGTATTCAGTGATGTTCTCAAATTTAAAAAATAATGGTTTTTGCCATAGACATAACGATTTTAACAAAAAGTAGCGAAAATATCCAAAGATTCCGAATTTTGTATGACCAACTTTTGATTGCATCCAATTTAATTATTAACCGATTTCAAAAATAATAGTACCGTAAGAAAGAGTACATTCTGAGGTATACTGCGATATTTTAAAAATTAAAAACTAATAGTAATAAGAAATAGATACGGCAGTTAAAAAAAAAGTAACAAAAATGTCCCGATTTTTCCTGAATTTCAAAAAAATATGATCAAGAACCAAATTGAAATTTAAAAAAAAAACTCGACGAGCTGCAAAAATTTACGTTGAGAGGTACTCTTAAAAAAATAACTCACTGCTTAAGATTGAAAATTTTTATGTGTTTTGCTCACTAGCGGAAGAAATTTTGCTTTTCAAACTTTGACACTTAATAAACCTTAAACTAATAACCGCATCGGAAAAAGATCTTTAGAATTGGCCAGGGAACACCAATCATAGCAATGAAATCCAATCATAGCACTTGCGACATTTTCTTTACATGTGCATTCATAGGGTCTTTATAAATGCTTGCCAAAATAAGATTTATCATTAACTCCTTTCAGTAACGTCATATCTCAAAAAACGTGATTTTTCAGGAGTGATTTTAAAGTTTAAAAGTAGAATAAAATGAATTAAAAATAAATGTTACTTCTGCTCTCTAGGGTCAAAATATTGAGCGATGAGATATGACGATCTGGCAGGGATATACTACTCTTTCAAGGCATTCTGAAAACAGGCATAACTAAAAATCGCCGATTTTTGAGACATGACATTGAAAAGCGATAGGCATCAATATGCCATCTTTTTGTTAACTAAATCTGCCAAATTTAGGTTTAAGTAGACAGATTCATGAACATTATCTTAAAAACCAACCAACCTTTTCATGTTTTACAAATGTTTTGAACACGCTACAAAATTTGATATTAGCTGTTAAAAAGCGTAAATTAAAAATACTTTCTGATCTAAAACAATATTCTAACTTAATTTGTTTCACTTTTAGGTATATGGGGAAGTGCTTTTTGTATTCTTTTTAGAAGACTCATTCAAGAAAAGACAAAATTGTCTTTAGATTTAAATACATGCCCAGGAGTTGAATCTGAAGAAGAGGAAGATATTTTCTTTGATGCTGAAGAAGAATTCCAGCCTGAAGAGGAAGCTTTTCGAGATGCATTTGGTACTATCTTATGAAGTTATGCTAAATAATTAGTTCTTTTATTTTTTAAATACATATCACCAGAGAAGTTATGCATTTTTCTTTTAAATTCTTGCATGATTTGTTTTTCCAGTTATTAAACTTATTGTATAACCCTTTTATCAATGTAAATATTTGTATATAACTACAAACATTTTTTCATTGGACATTTAGAGCTCAGCTGCTGTGATATAGATGATATTCCTTCTGATAATGAAGAGGAGTCATCCGAAATCAGGTGTGGAATCTCAATTATACTTTCTTTCTATGTGTTACTATTGGTTGGTGTTAATAATTCGATATTAGTAACAAAAGCAATAAATTACTAATATAAACAAAAAAAAAATATTTTTTAATTAAATAGGTTTTTTTTGTGTGTTGACATCTTCAATCATGTGAACACATCATTTAAATAAAAATATTTTGAAATTTATTCATTACACATTCTATTACTCATACATCATATTTATGTGTTATTTCACCATATCTGTAAGAGTTTAATTGACTCAGGATATTTCCATGTATAATTTCAGAATATCTTACAGCCTAAACTGACGCAATTTGCAGTAATGTCAATTCTACATAAAAATCTGGGTTTAACTGCACTAATAAATTTTAATTACTTGATATTTGTTCTTGAAATATATTCTTATATATAATAAATTATTCAAAGTATGAAGTTAGTAGAAATATGATATGAAAGTTAAGAACAAAATGGTTGTAGGCAACTACAATTATCTAAGAAACCTTTTGGAAGATGTAGGCCCATTCTGATCACTTTATTCTTGATGAAAGTCTTAAACTATTTAAACATTTAGTTTCATAACCAAAACACAGAGCTAATTTTTAAACTTTCATTTTATAAATGAATTGCAGATATTAATATAGTAGAGACAGAAGTAGAGTCAAATATTGATATTTTACTAGCTTATAAATAATTTTAGTTTTTACAACATTCAACTACTTAGATACTTGCATTTCTTCCATAAAATGTAGATTTCTCTCATAAAGTTGAAATAATGTTTGTAAGTTAGTAGTTCTCTTTTAAAAAAAAGTTACATTTCTAAATTAATGCTTTTTTTATATTTTCTTACTATTTTAAAACTGTCCTTGTTTTAAAGCTACATTTTAATCTTAGTCCCAAATTGATGTTTTGGTCAAGTCTGAAACAATATTTTGCTACAAAAATAGCTTCAAGATCTTTAACATCATTTGTGTACCAGAAAAGACAGATAGAATACTTTGGAAAAAGGTATTAAGGGAAAAGCTTTTATCACTTGCGCAGCAATATTTTTAGCAGTGAAAGCACAGTGTTTCAACTTTACATACTTGCTTGTAGACTTGCTAATTTTTCATTTTTTATAAGTTTCTTTACTAATTGAAATTATTAACTGCACTAAATTTTTACAGTAGTTGTTTTTCATGTACATCTCATTCTTTTTTATTACAAATATAGTTCAAGGTGAGATACTTTCATTCGTTACTTTTCAGCATTTTAATGCCTTCTATTTAATTGTGTACTATATATGCTTTTTCACTTATGCAAGTTTTTTACTTTTTCTGCATAATAGAATACAATTAGTGTCACTATTTACTGTATAAAACCAATTTTATGCACAACTAATAAAAATACATAATTCGACCCTGGATTTTAGCATAGTTTGTTTTGTTTATGAATGCTACATTGATGATTAGTGCATTTAACACATCAATTGCAGTAGATCAGTTAGTTTATGTTATGCATCTATCTGAAACATCTGAATTACTTCCTTATTTTATACCCAATTCCTTGTTTGTATAAGTCTTTCAAGAGAAATTAAATTATTTATTGCTTCTTATACAAGTGTTGTTTGTTTTTCTTGCAAAAGACAGGATCTTCGTAAGTAAATGTGAAATCAATCTACTGAAATTCTTTGTACGATGTAGTAATTTAAAAAATAGATTAACCTGTTATTGTGTTAGGTCACAAAATTTGAACTTAAAAATAGTATCATCTGTAATTTTCTGTTTTAATATCACTAAAATAAATTAAATATTAGTATATCATGAAATCCTCTGTAGGGGTTTCCTATGGATAATCATGAAGTACAATAATTTTTTTTAATACATATACTGAAAAATATATATATTAGTATATATAGAATGGTATATTTTATATATTTTACATTTGTACAGTAATCCTCAAAACTTGAACGTTCATTCATAGGTATGCATGTTTAAGTAGTAGGCTGTTTTTATACTCTTTCCAATCACTACATATGTTTACATAATTACTTTTTCAAGCTACATCTAGCAATGCTAAATCCGTTACATTTTGACTAGTTAAAAGTGCATTTTTTATATTAAGGCTTTTTAATAAAATAGTGCTTTTCAGGTTTTTCAGTGACCTTAAATACATTTTAAATCTGTTTGGTGCAACATGCATGAAAAATTAGTACTTCTAATTTTAGAGCTTACTGCTGTATTGAAATATAAAATTTTCTTTGCTTGTTTTAACAAACTTTACCATAACCTAATAAAATTTGTTTTAGGTCCAAATCCCACTTACAGCATTGATTCTGATACCTAAGTGGAATTTGTATGAAATTTCATTAAATAACACAAGTTTGTTAAAATGAATGGCTGCATTTTGTTCCTTATACATTGATTTTGAAAAGAATGTTTATTAACTTGTATGTCAGATCAGCGATTTTCAACCGATTTCATCCCATGGCACATAAACTAATTACTAAAATTCTGGGGCACTCCAAAAACTATCATACTTTTTGTCAATCTGACTAAAAGGTATAATTTTGACTGAACAAAAAATAGTAGTAATTACCTCCCCTCAGTGGTGGACTAGCTCCGATGGAAAATGTAGCCAGCTACTGACCTCAAGTGGGGGGAAACTGAATTGTTAAAAGTAAGGTATGCATTTTTAAACAAAATGAAGCCTTATAAATTGGGTGATGATTTCAACAAGATTAATTAAAGGAAATGACACCTTTTCACTTGTCATCTCAGGTTAAAAAATTTAGTTTGTTTTTAGTAAAATAATATATTTTTTCAATATTAACAGAATACATTGCAAAATTGATCCAAGTTAGATTTTAAGGCCAAGTAGATTTATGTAGACTTTAAGTATATTCAAGCAATGAGAATTATTTCTGAGAAACTGCAATAGTGTCTTGTCTATATTTTTGGATTAAAGAACATGTGGCATATCCTCTTTTTTTTACAAATGTGGTTGGGAATTTTCTCACATCACTACCATCTTTTTCTGAAGCCTCTGGCTTCCAGCATTGTTTGACTGCTTAATTCAATCACAATCAACCCTGCTTGCCAGTACAACAGAAAACTATTGCTACAGTCCTATTATTTAGTCAATCTTATTATGGATCTGTAAGAATTTACCATCTGTTTAATAGGAAAAAGATTTAAACTACCCCTTAATTTAACTCTCCTTGTCTAATGCCATATAATTTTTCTATTGAAAGCTCTATGGCCTCCTAGAAGTGCAAGACCCTCAGGAATTTCCCGATGGGAAATTCCGTCACTGCCTACTCTTTTTACGCCATGGTGTGGCTTTTTAAAAACATATTTTTTAACATTTCATTCATGATACTTAGTAATAAAAAAATACTCAAAATTAGGTATGAGTATTATTTGTATGGTTAGTACTTGAACTTGTGAACACAATTGCCAAAAGTTCTAAACTAAACTACTGAAATTATATAAATCATTTACTTTTTAAACCGCTTTACCATCTGTAAGGCACAGGATTTTATAAGCAATTAGCCGATTGGATCATTTTCAGTGGGGAAGTAATTATCTTTGCCTTTTAAAATCATCAGATTAAATGTAGATGCAAGGGGAAAATCTATTTATGGTTAGTATACTTGATGACTTCTTTCACACATGGAAAGATTTTGCTTCTGGAATCAAAATAGTATTATTAATCTGTTTTTAATGACTTTATTTTAATTATTTGATTCCTGCATGCTGTATTGTTTTCCAGCACAACTAACGAGGCTGCTGAAGTGAGTGGTCACGCAAAGTGGAAAGATTTTGTGAACAATATTTGCTCAAATTCCATATTGGATACACGTAAAGGAAGAGCTGGAAAGATTTTGAATCCTTTGAGAGGTCTATCTCTTATACCGTGCTTTCCTTTTTCTCCCTTTTCTCCTACATCACCTCATGATGGTAAATCCACATTCCAATCTTTCAATTATGTATATTTTTAAAAATCTCCTTCTTAATTACACATTTATTTTCATAAAGCATACACCAATATGAAATTTCAATTTAAAATAAATTTTGATGTTCTGCGTAATGTTTGCTTTGTATACAAGATCTGTGGAATGTATCAAGCCATATCATTTGTAAAAGATAAATTGCATGTAGGACTTTTGGTAGATAGTATCCTTCAAAATAGGCTCCTTGGGACCTCACACACTTCTCCCTATGTCTCAATGTATTTCAAAACACCCTGTATAGTTGATTGTTGGAATCATCAGCTTCATGATTGTTCTTCTAAGTCGGTCTGAAATGTACCCCTTTTCAAAGGGATTTCAGCTTTATGAAAAGCCAGAAGTTGCAAGGCGCCAAATCCGGGCTGTGGGGGAGGGGTGATTTGATGTTTTATTAAAAACCTACATGTGAAGTGACAAATAGGTGCAGCCACACATGTCATGCTTGGATCGCTTGCCAAATTATCGAACAGTAATTTTTTTAAATCCAGAAATGATCTGATTCTTGCAGTCAGTGTCCAATCTTTTTTGATAGCAACCTGAACACATTCAACATTCCCAGGTGTTTTGCTTGTTGAAGGTTTGCAGAATGTAGATAATTTTCAACAGATTTCTGACCGTTTTGGAAGGCTGTACCATATTATTATTTTCGCTTCACTCATTGCATCATTCCCAAAAGCCATCCTAATCATTGTAATAGTTTCCATGGACAAATTTTCAAATTTAACACAAAATTTGATACAGACTTGCTTTTTTACCTGTTCAATCATTGTGAATGTGAAGGCCTCACGAACATATCGTTGGCTTAGAGCAGAAACTCATGAAGTAACAAAAATAATACTTTTCTGTACAGCTGTTTTGACTAAAAATTAAGTTTTCAGGTCAGAAAATAAAATGTTACGCATTTTGACAGTGTTGTATGTCTTAAATAGATTACAATGTGATTGTATTTCTCATCATTCTGAAAATTAGTATTTAAAAGATTGAAAAAGTGTCAGAGTTTTTGCTCTAAGCCGACAATATGCTCATTCAAAAGCTGGGAATATTGAACATGTTTGGGTTCATGACATTTCACACATTCATTCTCTTTGGCTGCCAAGTTATATTGTTGTGCAAACCATTTTAGTTTCATTAACAATGTCTGGAAAGCTTCCTCAGACTTCTAAAACCCTACAGTATCCAAGGTAGTTCCTGAGGTACGAGCTGTACATGTGCAAACCTCAGCAACTGTAAACTCTTTTTCGATTATCGCTCCTTTTAAGCTACTAAGACCTGTTAATTAATTTTTTTTCTAGAAATCAAAATTGAAGCCCATAGATGCAGTAGTTTCTCAATCTAAAATTTTTTTGACCATCCACTTAATTCTTTTTCTTCTGAGTTTTTGACAATTTGGATAAGGGTTAATTTAGTCTGTCCCAATAGTTGAAATTAATACTCATGAATTGATATGTTTTCTGTACAGAAACCAGTATCATTCTTAGGATGCTGATACAATTTGCATTGTAATTACCTATTTTTATCTAAACCTATGCTTATGTCAGCAAGGCCAACACAGCTTTATCCTTATTG
This sequence comes from Metellina segmentata, assembly GCA_947359465.1. NCBI lineage: Eukaryota > Metazoa > Arthropoda > Arachnida > Araneae > Tetragnathidae > Metellina > Metellina segmentata. The sequence continues at coordinate 49,872,539 of OX375875.1, forward strand.
GTATATCCCCCCCCCCATAATAATATATAAAACTCATTTTCCGACTCCTTGTATAGTCCTATCAAAAAGGATCCCCTTATACTATCATTATTGAGGATTATAAATTTAAGTATGTGTAATATGCAAAGCTGCAGTAAGTTGCAGAAATTTTAGTTTTCCAAGAACTAAGTTGTCACTACTTTTGAAAGGACAGAATAGTCGCAAAGAAAGCCATCTCAAATTGTATCAGTTAAAGGTTTGAATGGAAGTTTGTAAAATGAAAAATGTACTGACTACTACCCAAAATTGAATATATATTAATTCGAGCGATACTGTAAATTTTCTCTTAAAAATTCAACTATACAATTTTTTTATCGTACTTCGTAATTCTTATTGACACATTTTTTAATGATTTTAACTGCTATACTCTGTGTTCTTTTGTGTGTAGATACTCTTTTCAAAGGTCTTACAGAACCAGCACCTACCGAATCCAAAACATTGTACTTAGTTGATGGTGGTTTGACCTTCAACTTGCCTTTTCCCCTTTTGCTTAGACCACAAAGAGCTGTAGATATATTTTTGACGTTCGATTTCAGCAGTCGTGAAGCCGATCAAACAGCCCCATTCAAGGTTTGTAATGCAGCGGTATTTAAGATATCGACATTTAAATTCAATTTCTTAAAACATTTTTGTTCTATATTTCCACATAGCATAACTGCTGATCTCTTTAAAATAGTAATATGAAAAATTTTAATAGCATAAAAACCAACACACAACTAAAAAAATTCTTGAATTCAAAATAATTATAAGCACCTAATTGAACTTTATGCAAGCAATTCAAATACCGATAAAGTAACTGCTCTATAACAGTTATATACTAGATGGGAGTTCGAACTAGTAAAACCAATTTGCCGAAGCAAAAAATGGTGCCAAACATATGGGAAAATAAACAGATATTTTCTTGAATGTTTAGAGGTATAATTGTGGATTTTTCCACAAAATTATGACTAAAGAAGGTTTTAAGACTATTGAGCAATCACCGATTCTGTGGGTTTTTTTAATGGTTACCACGGCTTGTGGCCATTTGGAAATTTATCTCCAGAAGAATCTAAAATATTTTTTGTTCAAAACAGTTAGCAGGTATGTTTAGTTTGAATATTACATATGCTATTGCATTTTATTTTTAGGAACTGTTAATTTCTGAAAAATGGGCCAAAGTAAACAACTGTTTATTCCCGCCAATTCATGATATTGCTTCTGAATATGTGAAACAGCCTCCAAAAGAATGTTATGTTTTCAAGCACCCAACTAATGACTTGTGTCCGATCTTAATACATTTCCCACTTTTTAACCTTAATTTTAAAAAATTCAAAGAGCCAGGTATGTATTTTTTTGTGTGGTATTTATTATTAATCAATAAAAAAAATTTATTTTTCATGTTGACATTTTCCAATTTTTGAAAGCAATTTTAAAAATTGGCAATCAAAATTTTCATTGTTTAAATGGAATTCTGTAACTAATGTAGCTAGTTTAAATGTTTTTCCATGTATTTTATATAAAGTAGTTATAAAAGGTTTAGTAAGAGTTTTTTAAATGTAGAATGTTTGTTATTTATACCTACTCAGAGCATAAAATTTTCTTTTTAAAACTTTTACGTTTTAGGTTATTTTATGACTATTAAGTTCTGCATGAAATTTTTCTCGAAAAATATTTTTTTAAACATAACTACAGTACAAAATCCTCCAATGCAATACTAAAATAGCAGATATATAAATAGGAATAATTTTTAACAATGGAAAAAAAACGTTTATAATATAATGTAACTAATTTTTTACTTACATATCTTCTAATTTTCCTGCGTGTTATTTACACTGAACATATGCGGTTTTTTTTGCGTCGTTTCATCAATTTGGTCCAGGTTAAACGACTTGTTTTAAAAATTGAAGAGGTAGAAAGATATAAAAAGTGATTAGAGCAAAAGGTCTGGACTTTGTACTGTATAAATTTCTTTTCAAGTAATACTACTTTGTGTAGTAAATTTGTATTAAAAGTATAAGAAACTAAATTACTTTTTCATTAAAGTCTTAAGTTTAAGTTGAAACCTTCAATCTACTGTTAAATTGTATCAAAACAAATTGACTTATTCAGTTGTAAATGCTAATAATAAACTTTTAAAAAATGCAAATTTCATATTTTTTTATTCAAATAGGTATTCCAAGAGAAACAGAAGAAGAGTTGGAGTTTGGAAACTTCAACATATTTAGTGATCCTAAGAAAGCTTATTCTATTTACAACTTTAAATACCCTTCAAAGAAATTTGATCGTCTTTCACAGTTGATGGAGTTTAATGTTCTGAACAATCTTGATATAATTAAAGAAAATTTAATTGCTGTTATTGAAAGAAAGAAAAAATTCATCTCACCTGCATCTCTTGTGTTATCTGATGAGTGCATTAAGAAATAAGCATTAATTTCTTGTACACATATTGTTTGAAAAATCCCCTTCTCACCACTACTCTTTGAAAAGTGATGAAATAAATATAAATCAATCTTTTAATCAAAAAGGCATAAGAAAAATCAAAGTCGTTTATTATTAAGTCCCATTTAGTAGTTACAAAATAAACATATTTTATCGTTTTTCTTTAAACTTCCTTCTGAAATAACAAATCTTACATATATAGTTCAGGATTTCACTTTCTGATAGTCATAGTCACATAATTCCACCATAAAACCTGCAGTTTACCCTGCATGACTTCTAACTCATTTGACTTATGGGCCAATGGAATTATCTTTTGGGAGTCTTTCAACCAACAATCACTGTTGAAGGAGAAAAGAAGCAGTACTTTTCTCAGAAATCTCTTGACCATTAAAATTAAGCAATCATACAAATTGTTAAAATTTTCAAAATTTAATCGTTTAAAATTTTTTTTTTTAGGTAGGTGTTGGAGTGAGTAAAAATTGGGCATGATAAAATTCTAATTTATTTTCTAAAGCCACAATTTTTTACCTTTTTTATTTCATGACTGATACCCAGTTCTGTGGCACATGAAAAAAAAAAAACATTTCTTTTATATTTGACAATAATAAAGCATTTTAGAGATCCCCAAAATCACTCCAAAAAATGGCATGACAATGAATCCTGTGACGGATTTAGAGGGGACTATATAAAGCCCAGGGTGGCAAATTTTTTTGGGAAAAATACCAAAGGCACGAGTCAACAATAAAAATAAATATTGTCGAAGGCTAGGGGCGACAGAAGTATAAATCCACCACTGAGTGAATCTCAACAAAATCTGTCAGCTTTTACTCGAAATAGACAATTCCTTATCCCTAAACAATTCATTGTTGACTTCAGTTTTGTAGACTATTCCAAAATCTCATCTGAAACTATACTTCATCCTTGCTGAAATGTTCATCACTTTTCAATCATGTTTTTTTTATTTTTTTTATTGTATTCCAAAAATTAAAATGTTAGCAGTCATTTCTTGATGGTTAGCAGATGCTTAGTTCTCAAACAAATTATAAACAAAATCTTGAATAAAGATTCCTCAGCAGAACAAAGGCGTTTAATTTTTTTAAATGTTAGAAATGTGCAAATTAATGTCCTATGTAATGTAGTTATGGACTGAAGCTTTGCCGAATTTTCATGTTCTTTCAAGCCAAACAATGAGTATAATAGCATTAACTACCACCAGATAACTTTTCTCTCATGCTAGTTTAAAAAACTGAAAATGTACAAACATACTTAAAAAAATAACATTAGTAAAAATTACAATTTCAACGAAATTTAAATTTAGTACTCTGTTTTTTGTTATAATACTGTTCCAGTAAAATTTATATACACATATGTTGGCATCTCTTAATGCAAATTTCCTAATGAGATTTATCTTCATTTTTGTGTTTTAACATTTACAGTTTAAAATTTAGGAGTAAAATCCACTTTTCCAAAAAGTGGTAAAAATTGCAGTTATATGCTCTTTTCATATGTTATGTAGTTCTATTTAGATTTGCATATAATATATTATATATACATATATATATATCAATGCCTGTGATTATGAAATACAAAAATGATCTTTCCATTTAACTTCAATCGTATTTTCATATCTTAGATCAGTGATGGCAAACCTTTGTAACTCAAGCTAAATTATCTGAAATCCGTAATATTTATATAATATTCAAGCTACATTATAAAATTAAAAATTAATTGTTATATCGCTTGAAATCATAAGTAGATTGTTTTGTAAATTGAAATTATGAATTGGAGATGTTAATGTATTTCATAAGTTAAAGAAATGTCAGTGTTTTAGACCAAATCAAATTTAATCTTTATGGCAATATTTATTATTCTCTAAAATATTATTGCAAAATTCAACAGAAATTATAATGTGCATTGGCAGAGTTCTTACAAATCATATGCTTGAAGAAATGTCTTTTAAGTGAGAAAAATTTCATGTTTTTAAAAATTGCATTTAAAACTTCATGCACAATGTACCAATCAATATTTTGATTTGGTTTACATTAAACTCAATCATACTTAAAAACTTATTTCATTTTAAACAGTATTTAAAGTAAAGCATGCTATAGGTTCACCATCACTTTTTAGCTCTCTATATACTTACACATTTTATAAAAATACTATAGTGTAATGTTTGTTATTCCATTTAATGTCAATCAATTTTATAATTTTATAATAAAACTCTTTTTAAAGTCTAGTCAAACTTAATGTAGTTTTTTATCCTTTTGTATTATGATTTTTTACAATATCATGTGACAATTTGTTTATTTATTTTTTCTTTGTTAATGTTTAATCTTGTCTTTCATTTCTAAATCATGTGTAACCAACTTCTCAAGGATATTCCATATGGACATTTATTATGACAATTAGAAACAAGTTAGTTATTGAGAAAAATCTGAAAATTATTAACTGTCATGTGTGATTATCCTGCACAAATCTAAAATGACTTCTTCACAATTACAAATTGTTCAAAAATTATTTGCTTTTGTGTAGCTTTGCATGGATTTGTGAATGTTCCTTCCAGCATAACAATGAAACCAAAGAATGTATAAAAACTAAAATTCTGTGATGTATTTATGATAAATAAAGTATTGATTTTACATAGCATAGTTTTGTTTATTTGTACAAACCCAAAACTAAAATTGTTATAAATCAGATCAAACCTTCATTTAAAAACTAAGGACATTTCACATAAAACATATTTATGACCTTTTTTAAGTGAATATTTCTCATAAAATCAATAGATTTAAAATAATGTCTTAGTTCCTGCAACCTTTATAGTCTGATAAGCACTTACGAAAACTAAAACACAAATTTGTCATGGCTAGATATGTGTTTAGGTAATGGAATGTTTTAAAACGTAGTAAGATAAAAACAATTTTATTTTGTTAACTTTGAATAATTATTTTCAGCAATTCACATAATTGTATACAAAGCTTTAACTATGTAATAAACCATACTTATAATTACCTTGACTAGAAATAAGAATTCGAAACCTACAATTTTTTTGAAATGCAAGAGATGTATAGAAATCAAAATGAGGGAAATTTATGATAGGTGAAAAGTTATAACTGGTAGTCTTAAATACAGTAAGGTCATATATCATAAAATATCTTTGGTTCTATATATCAAGTATAATAATTATGCATGCATATGTTCAAAATGAAAGGACGATAATAATATACATAACAAGGATAAAAATCCTAAAGATTTTTCACATGTGTTCTTCCATACCAAAAAATATATTTTGATTCTGCACCGAGTTTCAGCAGACTTTCAATTTGTAAAACATTCTGCCATTTGAGCCGCATTCTTTTGATTTCTTTGGAGAGTGAACGATAATGATCAGCTATATACTGTTCCATTCCAGTGAGGAGGTTCCATATGTACTCCTATAATAAATTTAATACATTCATAATTTTAAATATTTTAATGTAACAAATTTTAATGATGGTAAAAACATTCACAAAAAGAATTGTGTTCTTTGAGTATAAGTAATTTTTTGAAACTTATTTGAACAAAATAAAGTGCATTATGTCCTAGGTTATTTCATTTTTAATATTATTGCCACCTAATTGGTATAATGGTCATAGCGTTAATGATAAATAGTGAATGTGATAAAATTAAGATAGGTAACCAGGAACATAATTTTTAAAAAATGAATGAGTTCTGCACATTTTTTCACAAAAAATATGAATTAAAAGATGATTAAAATTACAAAAAAAGATTTTTTTGTTCAATTTTATTTCTTTAGGAAATGTGATGCAAAATAAAAACATATTTGAATTCATTGTGAATGGTTGAGTGATTAAAATATTGGTTGTAATTGATTGTCGTATGTGTAGATTTAAATTTTTCCTCAATGCTTACTTTGCCTTCAGTTTTAGCTTGGTGTACGGTTTGCCATTTCTCATAAAATTTACACCTACAAATCCAAATGTTAACCAATTACAAATTTTGTTTCATTAATCATAACAAATTCTTTTTAAAGTTTTACTAACTTAAAAACAAAATGATAAGTCATAAGTGATTGATTTCGATTGCTGTTTAACAAAATCCCAAACTAACTTATTTAAAAGAAATTAAATGTGCTTAACAAAAATCTATCATCCTGTCATGGAAAGGACAGGCAATATTCCTTTCAATGCAGATGCACTGCACTGGTCGATTAGTCTAATTCATTACTTTTCCCATCGAACTTGTACAAACTTTATTATAAGCAGTTGTTAAATTAGAATGCTTATTTCTAATATTAAAATTAAAGCATTAGCAAATGAATCTACCTAAAAATAATGCATACAAATTCCTTGCTAGCATAGCATTTTTTCTTCTCATAGCCATGAGGTAGCAGTTATGTGACATAATCCAATTAGTTTTGGTAATAAAACTGATACAAAGAGAAAATAATGTCCTGATTTTTTTCTATTAAAATAATAAAAATTTATTTGAATGAAAATAAGATAATAATAAAATAATTTTTGCACTATTCTCAAATTAGAATATTGAATACTTTTAAGAATTGATATCAATACTGCTTTCTAAGTTTCTACTATATGTGTCGAATACTTGTCCCATGTTGGCATATTTGGATTTATATAATTTGATGGCTGATTTTGTAATTTAATATGGTTAACATTTTTTAAATTCCGAAAAATATTCAGTGTTTTCAATTATAATTTTGGGACTTTTCTCTAGTTTTCGTAATTTATTTATACAAATCGAATTTTAATGAGTTCAAATTTTTATTTAAATTGCAATGATAAATTTTTGCCAATAGATTTAAGGATAAATTGACACTATCTTTTAAATGATGTCCAACAAGTTTAACTTATTAGTTATTATCATTACATATTTTACTTAAATTTATGGAGCATAAGCTCAGCTAATTCGTATCATGCATGTTTTTAAATACTATACCTCTATGTGAAAAGAAGATTGTACAACAGGGTAGGCATTCTCAATCACTTCACTGCTGTTCGCTAAAAGAAACAATTCCTTTAATTAATGATTAACATTTTTTCAAATGTTACACTGTAGATGTTTTTCCCTTTCTTTCTAAAAAAATAATTCATTTTTGGCAAGTTTACAAGGTTTTAAGGGTCAAAGAAGACTGATTTGGTGCCAAGGAGCTTAAGTAACTTATGGTTTTATCCAATTTAATATTCTTTTTAGCTGTAACCATTAAAAAAATTCATTGAAATGTTCCTGATATGTATATGAAGTAATGAGATACATAAAATTTATGCATAAAAGGTGCTAAGTGGTCTAAAAGAATTTACAAACATTAATGGGAATAATTTTTTTAAATGCAATTAAAATTAAACTTTAGTAAACTTTAATTTGAGTAACTTAAAATTTTTTGAAATTTTTTTTTAGACTGTTCCAAAAAACATTTGTTTTGTGGTTTTTAGGCCTTTAATTGCTTATTCCTAATAAATGTTTTTGCATATTTTTACTTTGTGTGTATAAAATATAAGATTGTTGATTCAGGACTTATGTGAGGTTCAGTCTAGAACATTCTAGCAATTTCATATAGTATCTCTAAATTTGCAATAAATTTGTAGGCTTTTGATTTTTTACAATTTCAACTTTAGTCAATAAAAAACCAAATTATGCATTGCAAGGATGCGATATAAATAAAACGGTCAAGAAATTCGTTTCACCCATCGCTTGTTCCTCCACAACTCAACGACTGAACCAACTGGTCTTCAGTCCCTCTGGCGTTTCCCTGCTCTAGTGGGCCTTTCCTTTGAAAAATTAACATTGCTGTTTTGATCTACATAAGTTATGAATAGGGCAACTTTTTTGTTGCAATAAAAATGGGAAAAGTTTCATTTATCATTCCCTAAAGTTGCATTTATGAGAATAAAGTTGTATTTATTTTTGATACACTAAAATCTAAAATAAATTATTCGTAAAAAATGAAAAAACTCAATATAAATTGACAATTATAGTGGTGTACAACAGTATTATAATACATCATTAAATGCAGAATGTTGAATGTCCGATCCTTGGCCAGTAACTTCTTTAACATTGAAAAACTGGGCCAGCTGCAGTCATATAATGTGCTGTATCGGATAGCAGAAACGCAAAATCCTTTCGTTTAATATTCAGAGATTTTAAAACGTCTTTACAAGGCGAACAAGATATTGATGAACGACACTCATCCCACAAACTCTGCAGTCGATTATGCAAGTTTCCTCAGGATTATCAAGAGTGCCAACCAATGTGTTAAGATACTTCTTGCGATTTATTTCACTTTGGTCTGTTAGGACGAACACTTTCTTTCCATGAACTTGTTTGATCCGTAATACTTCAGCGTTTGCAAGATAAAACACGTGATCGAAGGGTTGATTGAGAGGGCAAAAAATGAAATAGTAATATCATATTAACTAATTTTAAGCTAAAATTTAAAAAGGTGCGTTTGATTGCATTCATGCAAAAAGTTGCATTTATATTGCGGTTATAACTCACTTATAATACACCCCATGTAGGAGGAATTTTGGTTTTTGTACTTTACATGCAGCGTAGAACGTGTGAAAAAAAGTTGCATTGATTGCAAAAAGTTGCCTTAGTTATGATCAATAGAGAGTAAACTAAAAGAAAACCACCTAGTGTAAACCATGTTACCCTTTCATGGATTTTAAACTCAGCCCCAAATGACAAAGAAATAATAAGCAATGTTCGTTTTTTACAAAAAAAATCTATGCCCATTTAATTTCTCAAATTTGAGTAAATCTGAATTAATCACACAAAATTGATCTCCATTAGATCTTTTATATATAAAGTTTCTTCTTGACTAAGTTATGTTACAATGATGTTTTGCCATGATCAAATTTCTCCATTAACAAGTTTTTCTTTCTTCTTGCCGACCAACCGGTCTAGTGGTTAAGGTGTTGGCCTCTGGATCGGAAGGTTCCTGGTTCGAATCCGGGGTCAGGGCATGGATGTAAATTGTGTTGTCCTTTGTTAGGAAGCGATGATGGTCCTCCCACTGGGTGCTCCTTCACAAGAGACCATCGTTTCCGGCCTTGTAGTGGCCAATGACTATGTGCATTTGTGCCCGCCATTAAAAAAAAAAAAAAAAAAAAAATTTTCTTTTACTAATTTTGATTTTTCTTCTCCACAATTTTTCTCAGAATCTTAAGACGAATAGAGACGAAGCAGCATTCACTGCAACAGGGCAATACTGTAAAATACAGTACTCGCCATTAATAAATCAATATTCTCAGAATGAATCAATTAGTGCAAAATCATTATAAAATTAATGGTTCATAAAATCTACACCCCACCACTTATAAAAATGCAATATATATTTAGTGAAGTTTAATAACTTGGCAACAAAGCAAAAATTAGCATGCTCATTCCTCTTGAAATTTTATGACTATTCAGCTAGGATTCTTTTAGAAAATGTAATTAACATTGCACAGTTTTTGAAAAAAACTTTAATTGAGGAAGTGAGATGTAAATAGGTAATTCTACAGTTTATGAACATTTGAAAGATTAATACACAGTGTATACATACTTTATAAATGAATCAATTTTGCAGTTGCTTCATCCCAGGAAGCACATATATGTCTGCCAATATCGGGAAAAAAATATTGGCCAATACTGCCGTTGATAGTGGCGAAAATAAAAATAACCCCCATGGCAATATAGCTCAATATCCGTTTTCAACATTGATAAATATTGCTTTCTGACATTGCTCAATATCAGTTTTACGATATTGCTTGACGTTCTTTTTTTTGCCATCGTTCAATATCGGTTTTACAACATTGATAAATATTTTTTCAAGAGCAAATGATCCTTGAAAAGTGGTGAAGCTAAGTTGGTGCTGTTTCATGTTTGAAATCATATATGTTGTAATTTAATCACCTAACTTCTTCATATGAAAAGAGTCCATATAAAAACTAAACCATAAAGACAAAATTTTAAAAAAAGCAGTTTTTTTCCTCGAAATTAAGAATTCTTAAAATTTTTCTTTAATAGAACAAAAATGCAAATAATCTTGAAGGAAAGATATTGGAAGACAGACCCTTCTAAGCGGTGTCAAAACCATTTTTGTTTATTTCAGACTCTAGAACTGTTACGGAATTTACGTAGTTGGTATGGAAATTAGGTGAAAACTACGGAGCTACGGATGTATAGTGAAAAACTACGGATCTCTTCATCTGAAATCTGATAGAGCTGATGTAGCTTAGTTTAAAACTTCCCAAATCAAGCATAGCAATTGCAACTCAAAATATGTGGCATTGTCTAAAATAATGTTGTTAGTTCCCCACAGCAATGCAAGCTGTGAGAGAATTTTCAGCATGGTTCGAAAAAACCAAATCGAATCTCGTTCCAGAATGAACAATAAAACACAGGAGTCACTCCTCATAACGAAAATGAATATGGAAGTTTGTTGCGATGTTAAACTAAGCAATGGATACTTAAAAGAAGCAAAAAGGGCCTGCTATTCAATGCAAAAATAATTAATTGTAGATGAGATGTTAATAAATAGGTAATTAGTTTGATCAGCAGAATTATACTGTGTGACTTTTAAAATAAGATTCATTCACTTATATATTTAGTCAATAATTTTCTTAAATAATTTTGAATATTGTTGAAAAATGTTTAATTCAATTAATTATTCAATAATTTTTAAAATTTATTTATAAATTTTAATTTTTTTATTTAATAACCTTTTATTAATTTTCATAATTAATCAATAATTTATTGATACTATGTCGTATGTAATATGTCGGTAAGAAATGCTACTGATGACTGGGTTGCCAATGTTGGAGAGAAAGTTAATTTTCTTTCCAAATTTTGTTTTACTTTAGAATAAAAATGAATCGTTTAAGAAACATAGGTTTGCATAACAGAAATGTAGAAAGAAGTATTTAAATATTAATTATTTTGTCCCTAAGCTACACTTTTAACCTACTATTGCTTCGTTTTTTTAGGGGGAACCCTTAATATAGCAATGCGATCTTTGAGATGAAGAAGCATTTTCATCCATTTTCTTAACAAATTAAAATACTTTTTCTGATACATTACAGTAATAGATTTTTTTTTTTTTTTGTGATTTGAAACATTTCGTTGGCTGCAAATGCTCTACAAACATATTTTGTCTCTTGAAGTTTGAATATTTTATACTCTGCTCCAGAACAATTTGTCTGTGCCTGAACAACCTATAAAATGCTTCCGATTTCAAATAAAACTTACCAAGAAATCCTTCTCAAAATCGAAAAAGGAGAAGTTAAGATTGAAAAAAGCAGCCGTGACTACCAATTGTTCAATTTTGAAAAGCATAAATTAATTGCAAAACTGTTATTTTTAATACGTAGTTAGAATTCATCAGTTATACATGAACACTTACCCGGTATAACGATTTTTACACCCATCGTTAAGGTAAAAGAAATGAGTAAACAAAAATTTTAAAGCATTTTTTAAAGTTCTTGTTTTGAACTTGGGAAATCGGTTGCTACATTTATCCTCACGCTTCAGATGAGATGGAGTGCGACAGATGTTTATCAATCTTTCTCAAGGAAAACGTCAATAAAATCCCTAAACGGAAACACAGCGAGAGAGCAGACAAGATAACTGAAGAACCAAAACAAAACGAATTGATCCGTTTAAACGAATCACTTCACAAAACCCAAACAGTGACAAAAACGATTCATTTCTGAAACAGAGTCTGCGTAGTTATATATTTTTTGTTCTGAAAGAGCTTTAAAATATGCTAAAAATTATTTAATCTCAGATTGTTTTATTTTTAGTATTTTTATCATTTTATTCCATATGTAAAATATATTCATTACTATGGAAATGATTATGATCTGATTTTTTTATTAAAAAAAACCCAAATATATCCAATCTATTCTTTTTCTCATTAATATGCTTTTATAGTGGTATTATTTTTATTCATACATTCATCCAATTGTAAATGTTTGAAAGCAAGCTGAAAATATCTCTGAAGAAGAGCCTTTGCCATTTGAATTTTTAAAATTTTAGTTTCACTCTTTTATTTAAAATAAAGAAAATGGCAACAGTGAGAAATTTCTTATAAACACCACTTTTCTGCGTTTTCGTTCTTGGAAGTGACGCTTAATAGATATATTCGTGAGTTTTTCATCAAAATAAAGTTTAATCGTACGTCCAACACAATTTTACTTGAATTGTGATTTTGTCATATGCTGGTGTGTTGTTTTTCAAGATTTCTTGCCTTGGGATTTCATAAACTATAAAGAATGTGAAGCGTTCAAACTCCTGTGTTTACAGGTAAGACAAACAGATAAACTAAATTGATATCGCTTGTCTTCCGTGCTTCTCACCTTGTTTGAGAAGGAATGTGTTTTTTCTTTAGAACGAGCAATAAATTTGGTTACATAAGTGGATTTATCAAATGGGATAAATCTCGTTGATTTAAAAATTACATATGATGTCTGCTATTGATTGCTTAAATGTCATTTGTGTTTTGTAAACAACATAATCAACGACACCCAAAGCTAGTAATATTAAAGATAAAAAAGTGCGAAAGAGTGAAGTGAGAACAAACTACATTATTTCTTGTTGGTTGATATTTAATTAATATTTTTTATTTATCACCTGTTCCGATCGATTTTGGAAAATATGTACACTTTCACTTTCATGCTATAAATGCTGAAAATTACAGCTATGGGTATGATTAAAAGTGGTATAAACATGTTAAGATTGGATTTAAAAAAATTTTGTATGTATTTTAGATTTTATTGATTTATGTAGTCTTGATTATTATGGCCAATCTTCCCATGACCTGTCAGAAGCATGGTGTCAAGTTTTGCACTAATCCATATTTAAATACGTTCTGTTACATGTCTGAAAAATATTTTTTTGTTCGTTCGTTATAAATTGTTATTTTTTTATACGAGAGTTTCAAGGATTCTGAGAATGTCGTATTATTCAGGATGTGATTAAAAGTACCTACGATAGATGATTTTAATTTTACTGAATCAGTTTCATAATTTATTCATTAATAAAGTCATTGACACATTTCATGTCATGTTAATAGAAAATATACTTTTTGTTTGGTATTTACTTATTTTATGAGTTCTATCCTGCATGACTGCTTACAGAGTTGTGTGAAAACAAAAGTTTTAGGGAGTCTGAATTCTTCCACTATTTCTCTAAACCTCAAAAGCGGCTAACCAACTCTGAAAAAAAAGTTTCAGGGAGTCTGAATTCCATTATTTCTCTATGGGCCCAATTTATATATCAGTATTTATTGTAAATGTCATCTTTGTAGAATTCAACTTCTCCATTTCTGTTCAGAAGTATATTTATTGGATAGCTGCTATATTGGAATAAATTTATTGTGTTTTTTTTATTTATAAAATGTGATGCTCACTGCCAAAGCTGATATGGTGCATCCGTTCATACGCGCCAAGATCCTATCTGCATTTTCATGCTTTTAAATTTTTTCCTGTTTTTTTTTTTAATATAGATACAACAGATTGCTTTTAGCACTACTTAAAATCCCACAAGTATATTCGTAGTTGGGGCATATGAAATAAAGATTTGATAACTACAAGATAACTCGTATCTATATAAACAAGACCTTTGTGTGCATGCACACAATGCTCCTGCACGTGTGATTCGGGTTTTTTCCCATTAGTCTTACATGAGTTGCTGAAAAAGAATTTGAGCAGTCTGTTTATAACATTTCCCAAATGAATAAACCCCCAAAACATGTAGTGATTTTTGAAAAATAAATGATCTATTTCAGTACACTGAGAGTATTATTTAGTCCCTTCCTGTACGCTAAACATTGCAGGCATTAGCTACGGCAATACTCATACTCTGAGATTTAGGTAAGGCTATCATTAATGAGTTATCTCGTAGCTGGCGACTGAACTCAGTTTGCCTACATGAGTATTCTTGTAGTTGGCAGTGAATGTGTTAACTAACAAAGTCTCACTAAAATGCAATACAAAATTTAAGTTTGTTCTTAACTTTAAGTGACAGTCGTTTGCATTCATGTTGATCATCTGTGTTTCCAAAATTTGGGAAGTAAAAATGAATAAAACAAGGAAGAGTAACAAAATTTCCTATGTTAAATTGTCTTTTTAATTTAAATATTTCATTGTTTTTGTGTATCACCTTTATAATTACTTAACCTTTATAATAACCTTAACCATTTTCGTTTATATCACAGAATATGGTTCTCTTGATAATGTTGTCAAATTTGTATCTTATCCAGTCATGGAGCATGAAAAGAAAAGTTTGCTAAAATTTCGACTAAGAAAATAGAGAAAGCTTTCGGTTACATTTTCTTTACTGATAAAAAGAACATTTCTAAAAATAGTATTATTTTCTATTCAAATTTTTTTTCTTCAAAATAAAGTACCAAATTACAAAGTGGAACCTTTTGAATAAAAATATTATTGAATTCTAAAATTTCCAACTTGGGTACAATATCAAATTTATTTTGTAAACATGGATGTGATAAACACAAGTAAATAAAAAGATCTGCATTGACAAAGGGAGGGAGTCTTGCTCTCTCTTTAGGCATATGTTATTTGAGGTCAGTATTGCATTTCTGTCATTTTTCTCAATAATATGCTTTTAGACTGCTGCTCGAAGCAATAATCTACTTGAAAGCAAGAAACTCATTCAATTGCAGCTCATTCCAAAACATTTCTCTCTGAGATAGTGTTTACGTCTTCCAATTTGTCTTGTGGTATTATGACATATTTTCTAAAACATTAAACAAGCAAAACATTTGGAGAAGACTACCATAAAAAAATTATGATTGGGTCCAATGCAATCATAATGAAATTAAAAGGTGCAAAATATGAATAATGACTGCACATTTGGGAATCTTGAAAGACAATTTCAAGATTTTCCACTATGTTCTCACAGTTTTAATTAACTTTGCAACCAATGTTCAGATGGTTCCAGAATTAAAAGTCCTTTTCTGTGTAATGTAGGAAATCACTTCTGTATCTCCTCCAAGTTAAAATCCTACATGGATGTTTTTGCAGTGAGAGGCAAACACTAGAAATCAAATGTTTAAACATCAGGATTATAAGGATATTCTACTACTTATCAAAAGTATAAAAATAGGTATTATTAGTTCCATGCTCAATCATTCAAATACAGTATCTGAGTACAGTGACCTCTTGTTTATGATCGCCAAATGATTACATTTAAAGGTTACTCAGTAGTAATTAGCATATTTATTGAAAACCTTAGATAAGATTTCACAGTATGGATTGCTGTTCACAAAAAGTGACATTTAAATTGTAATATCTGATGGCTGTTGGAATTTCTGAGGTGGTAGACAAAGTATATTTCCATTGCATTTAAAGGCACTTGAGGTAGATTGTTGTAGCAGCATAGAAATAGTACAGAAATAGAATTGATCATATTTGACTGATACAGAGTGAAAGGGACTGAGACCCATTTATAAAAGTTTTGCTTTGGTGTTATGAGTTCAAAATTTATGAAACAGCTATGGAAATCTTAATTCATCTGATATCAACCACCGGCATTGACATTCCCCTTTTTGCTACTATCACTACACAAACAAGTATTTCCTGTTCCGGGTTTAAAATTAGTGATTAGTAGCTGAATTTAGCACCTCTTGATTTGGTTTTAATGATCACATTGGAGGCCTAACTCCTGAAGTTTTCGCTGGTATAATGCTTTAGAGCTATCAACACTCTAAAGAAAATCCCCTGAAAAACACTTCCTACTGTGGATGATGTAATTTTCTTTTCCCCTAACTGGAAATCAGTTTTCAGTATACAAGATCAAACAGTTCCCAAAATGAGCTACTATTGAATGTTTTTAACTTTGGCATTCATTGATCATGGTGCTGAGTGTTATTTAAAAGCATAATCAAAGAATTTTTTTACTTAAAAAAATGTCTGAAATGAATGTGCCGCAAAGAACAAATACCCTTAATAAAGATAACAAAATTAAAATTCCCTAGATTTTTTAATGTGCAGGCCTTGGTCTATACTGAATGTTTATCACAAGCATGTATGCAAAATGAATTTGAAATTGCACCAATTTAGTAACTGGTAAAACGTTTTAGTACCAATAAGGCGTGAGTTTTTGCTCCTAATTTCTAGCCATTCCTGTTTAAATATGGTGAGCGATATGTCAAAACAGCCTGTCCTAACCTTATAGTTTAAGATTTCTTTATAATCTTAAACATATCTTTGGGGGTACTTAATAGTTTTTTTATTTAGTTTTCATGAATGTTTACCCATGACATACATCAGCTTAAAAGCTACAAAAGTAAAATTAGCATATCCTTCTGACAAGAATGCTGGACTTGTTATTTTCATTTGGCAAGTTGACGAATGAGCCAATGGGCTGTCCATTAGTTGGAAAGTAGCTATCTTTCAACTGTACCATAAAATTAACGTGATACATAAAACCTTATTTCAGTCATTTCAGCATCCATATTTTAAAAGATGTTGGGGATTCTATAATATTTTCTTGGAGACCTCATGGGGTCTTTTGAAGGGCCTGAATGTGTATATATTTATGCAGTAAAACAAGGGCTGCCATAAAACACAATATATCCATTTTCTTCTATTACAAGTATGCAGCTCAGTACCTTTTCATGTGAATGCCCCAACTAACAGGTACACGATTCCCAAACACCCCAGTTTATCTGTTTTGTTTCATTGCTAATCGTGTACTGTTTTTCTTTTGACGTCTTTTCTTATTTTATTTTAGAAGTAATCTCTTGAATTTCAAAGTTTCATATATGAGTTTAAAAAGGTACTTGGTACAATCCAAATGTCTTCTATATATATTTTCAATATGGAACATGCATAACTAACTTTGTACTAAACTGCAGTTACAAACTTCTAAACATGAAAATTCAGAATACAATCAAATTAAGTTTCTCTTCTGATTGTATCAAGCATTCCAGAACTTTCGAAATGAATCCATTGTTCACTTAATAACTCAAACCATAATTTTTTTTGTGTAGTTTTGTGCAT
This sequence comes from Metellina segmentata, assembly GCA_947359465.1. Classification (NCBI taxonomy): domain Eukaryota; kingdom Metazoa; phylum Arthropoda; class Arachnida; order Araneae; family Tetragnathidae; genus Metellina; species Metellina segmentata. The sequence continues at coordinate 49,890,022 of OX375875.1, forward strand.
TGCAATAATATATATATATATATATATATATATATATATATATTTATTTATTTTATAGATAATTTCTTTATATTTTCTGAGTTAAAATATTTTGTTACCTGTTTATACTACTACCCATTTAAAATATATTCACAGTCAACTAAAAGTCAAATAACTTTTTTTAACAGATGATTCTGTTAAAATTTAAGTATGAATATGGATAATAAGCTTTTTTTTTTTTTAGTTTGAAGCAAGTTGTTAAATAAAAGTATTTATGTCTGCTATTTTTTCCACTAAATATATCTTACCTTTATTTGCAAAAATAATACAAAATATTCCTCTCCACTTCATATCATTTTATATATAAATTTTAATTAAACCAGTTAATTTAAAAAGAATTTAAATTCATGTTTTAAAAATGCAAAATATAAGAACTTACAAACAAGGGCTCTGTTTCTCTATCAGTTTACTGTGGGTCCTCAATCTACTTCATCTTAAAAAGTGCATCTTATACACATGTTATAAGCTGAAAATATATTATTTAATGACTAAAAGTTTAAAGAAAATATTGTTCCACTTTTTCTTTTCATTGACATTGTTTATTAAATACCTGATGAATTCAAAATATTTTACTAACTGAAAAAGTATTTCATCAACTAACATTATTTGATTAACAAGTTAGTTATTTTAGTAAAAAATTAAACCCATGAAAGACTGACTGTTTAATCTGACTTGTTTCAATGCAATTAGCTCTATTTGTCTGCTACTTGCAATCACTTGCTATTTCTGTAGCTGTTACCAAGTTTCTTGTTCATGCTTCGTCTTATTGATATTTATTAATCTTTTCCATTAGCAACATATTAACTTTTGCAAGGTATGTGTCCCAAACTTCATAGCAATTCCCCAAAGCAGCCATGGAATATTTAGAGGTGATATAACTCTTGAGAGGTTTTGTAACCAGAGGGAGGAATTAAAACGTTCCTTACATTAGTAAAGACAAGGGAAAATCGGGAATCATAAGTCAACGAAAAACGCTGATTATTTGTAGTCAATATTTTGAAAAGTAACAATTAAATAGAAGTCATGAAGGAATTTATGTTTTCTGCCTGCTTTGGACTTTATTTAAACTGCTAGGTTTACTTTCCCGTCTATTTTCTAAATGTTTCTCTCAAATCGGTTGTTAATGAAACTAACAATGGAAGAGCAAATATTTTAAGTATGCGCCCTTAAAAATCACATCTTCGGTATTTCCTGCATCCGGAAACGCCAGAATTCCATCGCATCCCCTTCAGACATAATTTGTACATCATTTATGTATGTATGCCTGTTCAAGAATTTCGCCATTTCCCCTACCATTTTTTTCCCACTATGCCTGCCGGTAACAGCGGGACTTACAAACTATATTAACAATAGCCGTGCAAGAGACAACCCGGATACTATAGTTTTGGTTCCAAGGGTCAGGTTTTTCAACCTCTCCTTCCGAAAGTTTTGCAATCCCCACCAGCCCATTCTTTAAAAAACATATCTCTTACTGCCGAGCTGTGAATTATTGACCTCGTGCGACCTACTTTGCTTAAATAGATTTACTTTTTGGTGTTCGTTTTCTTTCCTTTTTTTCGCACATGCTTACTTTCTCTTGTGGATTTGTCTCAGCCAGTAATAAGAAAATAAAGCAAAAAAGTAACTGGTTGGCTTTTCATAACACGCTGAATAAACTCGAGCTTATTGGCAGACACATACTACCTGCCTTGACCATCACACTTGATTATTCTGTTCTCACCCTCCTTGGGACTTATACTGCTGCTTCTTTTCGAAAGCTATTTCAGGTATGTAGGTTTCTTGAATAGCTTCTGAGCTTTTTCCGACATCGCGACCTATTGTCAGTGCGTTTGTTTTTCCTCCACGGCTTGTGTGTTCCATTTCGATTAATTTGGTAAGGTTGCTCGCACACAAAATTGATTTCTGTTTGGAACTTGCTTTTTATCACTGGGTTTGCCCACTGAGTTAACTTGTAGACTGCGCTGATTCGATTCCTCACTTGTATTTCCCTCGTCTAAGTCAATAAACCTTTCCTTGTGAGGAGACAAAAGTTCCAAGGAACTCTAGCATCCAAAAGTAAAGGTCAAGTAATATTGTTGCTCAGTGGTTATGTTGATTTGTATGACGCAGATTTTGCTAAGTTCTTTGCAGGAACAGGTGTTGGCATGGACACGGGATTTACTTATTTGACGCTGTTTGGCTCAGCGTGACTAGATGTGGCCCTTGCGCAATAAAACCCTACCCAACCAACATGATGTGTGTTAGTTATGGATCAATGCAAGTTTGGCTGTTGACACCAGTTTGTTTCCTAGGCATTCAAATATTTTACCTCACAGATTGATTTTACGCCATAAATCGCTCAATCCTCAAGTTCCCGTATGATTGTCACAGTGTTGAAATAAAATAACGTAAAATATATCAATTGAGTTCACAATAATGCACATATAGATTGTTTTTGTAATTTGAATTGGCTTTCAAGTGTTTTACAAGGGGAAACGTATTACGTTATTTATTCTCCAATTTTACCGCTTTGTTTAAATATGCTTGGAGTGAACTATGGAGCTGCATGACACTGTTAAAACTACGTAGGAAAACTCGCCACTCTAATGAAATTCTTCACAAATCTGATTACAGAAGGCAATGAGAAATCGGGAAGATAGAAATCAAGTGTAGGAAAGGAAATATGGGCAAAATTAGGTTTATCGTCACAAAATACCGAATCACCTTTGCACAAGGGAATGAAATGAAATTGTGGTAACATGTCTGATGCATACTTTTTGCCATACATTTTATTGGGAAAAGGATTGACACCTGTAAAATTAAATGAAATGCTGCTATATATTTTTGGATAATTTTATTTCACTAAGAGGTATGAAACCCGTTTATTGAATATGGATGTTATATTTAAGTATAAACGGATTGAAATAAGATATGAAATGTGAGTAACGACATCACTAGACATAAGCAACTAAGTATGCTTAACACAGACATCATCACGGGTCTCAAATTTTCTTTAATTGCGTGTCTTATTTTAAGTTATTTGCGATCATTTTGTTTTCGTACAATGTTTGTAAAACTATTTTGATAATTTTACGAACCGAATTCGTATACCACTAGAACATTAAATGCGAATGAATAATATTTAAATTGGTTTTTATTTTACCTATTTCTCATTTGGCTTCCGGATAAACATTTTCTTCGAAGAAAGCATGCTTTGTTTGAACTCACTTTTAATGAGCCTGAACGTGACCAAAAGTAGGCCGTATGAGGTAAAACCACTGCCATCTGAAGACACCTCTAGGTGTCAACGGGTTAAAGCTTAACAGTGATGAAGTAGAATTGTTTTTTCATTTGCATTCAATTTAGTTTAGTATTTCTAGGACTAACAAAGGTTTTAGGATCGTTCTGAATTATAAACGACTCGATGACCCGCTTATAACATCTCTGCTGAAATTTCCACACATATCAATCGATGACAACGTCATTCACTTTTAGTTCCTTATTTAAATCCGTTTAAAATCGATATAAGCATTACATCTCTCCTTCAAATGGAATAAAATTTGTCAAGAAATATGGATCAGCATTTCGTGTTCTTGGATAAACCCCGGATTGATCCAACATGTCATGCGATAATAAATGAGGTGCGCATACGTATCGATATGTTTTATGTACAGAAACGGAGTATGCATGCGCATGTCTTGTGTTTTGTCGCATGTTCCCTGGGTGTGTGGCCGGAATTACTGATTAATTCTTATTTCCAATCCAGTGAGGCACAAAAAATTCATACCTCAGTCATGTTACCACAATTAGCATCAGGACGTCCATTTCAATTGATTGCATCACATTTGCTAGAAAGACTAATCGGTGCTTTTTAGCATCAAATCTATTTTCTCATTCGTACAAATTGGTTTTCCGCGTTGATTTCTGTCTTCTAGATTTCCGTTGCTTTCTGTTATCAGACGGCTAAAAAATTTGATTAGAGCGGTGAGCTCTTGTGAGTATTTTTAAAAGCATGTAAAAGTCCACAGCTCAAATCAAGACGACTAAGCAAAATTCGCAGAGATGATTTTTTGTTGTTTATATCCGTTTGTTGCTATACGTCAGTCAATTTATGTGCCACGTACCTTAGTGAAATTAATATATCGATGCTTAAAAGTATGTTTGTTTACTAATTAAATTGATCGATGTAAACAAACGGTTGTTTTATTAAATCACAAAAAAAAAAAAAAAAAAAACCGTTGAAAAATACGTGCCGGAGAAATTGTTCCCATCAAAACAGTAAAATTTACCTTTTGTATTTCTCTTAAAAGTAAGCACCTTTTCGTAGCATCCATTTACTGTCGCGATTCTACCAAACTTGATGAGTCCCCACATAATACCTTCCCTCCCCTCTCCTCACTTGCTGCCGAACAATAACACAAGGTCACTAATAAGTGTTCCCTCAGCTAATGAGGCCGTTATGTTTCAGTGGGTACATCAACTGCACTGGCAACCTGCAAGTTGTAGACCGTGTAGGTTCGATTTCTCCCTGGGCCAATTTCTTCTGTGTCAGTAAACCTTTCATTGTGTGTACACTGAGGTGCCAAAAGTCATGGGATAGCAGTATGCAAATTAACTAGTGACATCGCGTGCAAGGGTATAAAGTATCAGAGGGTTATCAGTGATGTCTGTTGGACTCTTGAATGTCTTGTAAAACGTTTAATAAGTGATATTGGCTACCTGACGAGAATTTACCGAGGCTGAACGTGGTATGATAGTTGGAGCTCAACGTACGGGGTATAACATTTCGGAAGTTGAGACTTAAGATTTTTATCGCTGCAGTGTCAAGGGTGTCTCCAGAGTACCTCATGGAAGGCATTACCTTCGACAAAGGACAGCGTAGTGGCCGCCAACGTCTGCTGAATGATCGAGACCTGCGACGTTTGAACAGAAGCGTCCGTGCTAACAGACGAACGACATTGCTTGAACTGACTGCCGCATTCAATGAGGGACACACTAGAGGCGTGTCTGATGTCCGTGCACCGATCGTTGATGGAACATGGCAGCAGAAGACGGACTCGAGTGCCTTCTCACAGCACATCCCCATTCGGTTCAGCACCGCATCTGGACTCTCGAACACACATATTGGACCCTAGATGACTGGGAGAAGGTAGTGTGGACCTATGAGTCCCGTTTCGAAGTAGTACGAGCTGATGGTCGAGTTCGGGAGTGTCTCAAACTCCATGAGGCTGTGGGTCCACCTTATCAACAAGGCATTGTACAAGCTGATGGTGGTTCCATACTGGTGTGGGGAGTGTTTACCTGTCCTCTGCTCAAATTGAGCCGGTCATTGAGAGAAAATCGCTATGCTTAGCTGCTTGAATATTTTCTGTCCTTTATGGATTTCACGTAACCCACTAACGATGGGATGCTCCAGGATGATTATGTTCCGTGCCACAGGGCCCATTTCGTTCCCGATTGGTTTGATGAGCATATCTGGGATATCATTGAAAGAGTCATTCGTGCACAAGATCCAGCACCTACCACAACAAATAAAAACATATCTCCTGGTGACTTCCGGCGACTAGTTGAGTCCATGCCACGTTGAGTTTCTACACTTCGCAGAGCTAAAGGAGGCGCCTCGCGATATATAGAGTTACCCCCTGACTTTTGGTTCTTCAGTGTATGTCTATTATTTGATATTGTATTTCTTGTGTCTAGCGCAGCATGGCCAAATGTGGCCCTTACGTCATAAAAATAACCCCATTCCCAACCTCCTTCAGCTATCGAATGACACTAGGTTGGTTTGGTTCGCATTAATAACAGAAATTATAAAACCGAACTCTGCCCATTTTTTCTTAACTCAACTTTCCGCACTGGTCTGATTTTAAAGACGTATTCACGCGCCAGAAACTTTCTAATGCTATTCCATGAGATCGTACTTCGTTTTCAATGTGGTGGTATTGTGAGTGGGGTACGAGCTAATAATTTATGTTTCTTTTCTGCGCAACTTAAATTTTCCCCAACACGTCATCGAAAAGCCACTAAAATTGTCATAGCATGGGAAATGTGGCATTACCAATAGGCTCAATCGATAGTTTTTGAGTCCCGATATTCCAAGTAGGGATGCGACATCGATGTATTGGAGACGATGTTTTTTTTAACATCGATGTTTATACTTGTCGATGTTTTATTTTTGAATGAAAAAAAGCACCATAGTAAAAATTAAGCAATAACCGTTCAACTAAGTGTTTGTCAGTGATGGTAACATCTATCTCATCAGAAAAAGTTTTTTTCCATAACTGGTGGGATAGTGAGTGAAATAAGAAGTCGACTTATATGGGGAGAAAGTTTACAAACTCAACTGTAAATAACAAATATTGGGGCATGTAATAATTATACGCCCCAATATATTTTTATTTACAGTAAATAAAAAATAAGTTTCTGTTTTCCTCCTCATAAGTTGATAAATAATTAATAACAACTAACAATAATTATTATCTACCTACCTAATTATACTTATAGTTAGTAGTACCGATGTCAAATTGTTCTAAATATTATTTCTTTTATATTATTCAATTTAAAAATATGATTTGTTAATTGTTCTTATTAATATTTTTTTACTTTGTTTTGATAGTTAAAAAAAAGTTTTAGTTTAAATCAATAAACACGGCAAATGACAAATTAAATCTCCCTCCCCCTGCGAACATTAATGTTTGAGGTTGCTATACAAATTTAAGAAATGGGGAAAAACACTTTAAATTCACTGATTTTTAAAAACATCGACGATTTTAGGGCGATGTATTTGTGGCAACTTAGCCACAGATCTCCAGATAATCCCTATGAAAGGGAAATTGTAACGCGCGTCTTCCCTACCCGATGGGGAATTCGTCAGATTGGCTTGGAAAGTGGTATCAGAAAGACCACGTCGGAATAACCTCTCACTTCTCTTTGTGTTTCATCGTCTTTGTGTCAGTGTCCCGTCTTGTAATAAATATATGTTCAAAATTGAAATGGACTCGATATAATAGTTATTATGTCACAGTATTATCAACATCGATGTTTTAATTTTGAACATCGATCTTTTGCTGTCGATATCGCATCTCTAATTCCAAGCACACTAGGCGTGAAACTTATTTTTAGGACTTTTTTATGCATTTTCAGCTGGTGGAAACTTTGAATAACTTTAACCTTTTGACTACGGCTATGAATATAACTGGTGCGATTCTTATAACTTTCAAGGTACAACTGCTCTACTAGCTGTAGTCTTAAATTATTTCTTGGCGTGTATGATCAAGATATAACTGCTGTACCGGCCGTAGTCTAAAGGTTAATCAGACATGGTTTATATTCGCAACTTGCCCCACTTCACCCTATATATTTTCCCGTCTGCTTTCTTGATGCTACCGCCACAAAATTTAAAATTTTCTGAAACCATTAAATAAGAAACTTTTTGTATATACATAATTAGCTACTTATTGAAATAAAAGTGATAAATTACTTCTTTTTTTAAGTTAGATTTATAAAGCCACATCCCCACACTTTAATAATTTGATCACCTTCTCAATGACATGTGGAGAAAAAGGAATTAAATCGGAAGATCCGATGCTCCTAATTCAGTTGCATCTTGCATCATATATTCCCTCAGAGGGTACTTGAAGTAAACACCGACATCACAACCCTGAAGTACCTTATACTTCAGGTCAACCTAACTGGGATAACAAACCTCCATAACACAGAGCTTGTTGAACCAAGGGCCGAAACGCTAACCACTACTACCTTGCTGGCCTCTAAGTTTTAGAATTCCTGCGATTTTCAGACATTTTTATTTTGTATTCAGTTTTGTGAGATTGGGGAGAGGATAAAACGAGCCGTGGTTCTTCAAGTTAGCATCTAATCTGTTGCGATTTTTAACAGCGCCTGAGAGTCACCTTGAATAACAAGGTTCGTACATTTCAAGAAGTGCTGTTTTTTAAAAATTAGAGTTCTGAAGAACATTAATTTAAGTTATAGGTGCTCAAATGGGCTTTCTTTAAAATCAAAATTCAGCTCCAACTCATTCTTCATTGGAACACTGACACACTAGCCAACTTTTCGGTACTTTATTATTTATTGATCTAGGTGATCCACTATTATATATTTCTTCGCTCCCTTCGACAAAACGTCTGCGCATTTCAGTTTTAATTATAGTCAGCAACGACCAAAATGAACTGCTAAATTTAGCTTTAGAAGCTAACTGGTGCTAACTTGGGTCAGACTTCGGAATAGGTGTGAAAGGTTGTCTGAATAAGTGCTACCACACGGCAGAAGCCAAAGAAACATGTGCGGCGATCGCCATATATGATTTATACCACGTCAACTTTGGAATCAAATGCTAAACTCTGTGCCTGAATTGGCAATAGAAACGCCAATGGAGGTAGAAATTTGCTTACGTGTCCACTAGTCCCTTGATTCAACCAATGGACTCGCTCAAAACCATGAGACCCAACTCCTCGAGGAATGGATTATATATAGTAATCGTTTAACTTACAGTCAGTGATGGTCGGGTCCACCAAGAAATTGAGAAATTCTCGAGAAAACCAGTGCCTGTAGGTCTTTCAACAAAAAAAATGTCGAAAAATACTGTGACTTTAGAGATGATAATTCTTATACAGTAATTTAAATGCCGATCTGTCTTTATCAACCCACAAGAAACAAAATGTTAAAATAATTAACGAAATCTATCATACACTCACTGCCAAAAGCTAAAGTACGAAAGGTAAAATGTGAAAAGAAAAACATCAAGTACAGCTTTGATTGACGCGAAATGCGGCAGGAAAGTAGTGAATAGGTTTATGCATGAAACAAAACAAAGAATTAAATACAAAGATGGAAACAATAGTGAATTTTTATAAAGTGTGAGATGGAGTCATTAACAAAATGATGTTTGAATCCAAAACAAAACCTACATTAATTGGATATGTGAATACCCCTCATCTTCATACACAGTTTACAGCGTGTGACCATGCTTTTCATGAGGTGATCGACCTCCCCAGTGTCTTGTAATCGCCATTCCTCCTGCATAGCAGTTTGCAACTCTGAGAGTAGCTGAGGGTGGAAAACGTGCAGACACAGCACGACCGAGGGCATCCCAAAGATTTTCTAAAGGGATTAAGGTCGGGCGAGTACGAGTACGCCGGTCAAACCATACGCGCAATCCCTTTACTCTCCAGGTAGTCGTCGACGATACCAGCTCTATGGGGACGCGCATTATCATACATTAAAACGAAAGAAAGACCAACTGCTGCAGCGTACAATCTCACAGTGGGTTTTAGGACTTCATCCCGATACCAGAAAGCCGTCACAGAACCATAGATGCAGGTGGGTGCGATATCCCAACGAAATCACGGCCCACACTATGATGCTTCCACCTCGGAATACGTGAAGCTCGATGATGTTCTGGGTCCGATTGCGTGTGCTTTTTTCTCTCCAGACCCTTACACGTTTATCATCCGTGAACATAACGTTAGCCCAATCAGACTTAGTCCAATTCACATGTTGCCGACACCACTTTAATCTTGCCCCTCTTGATTGGACGGATAGAGGAACACAAACTCTTGGAACCCGGGCGTACAGTCCATTCATGTGTAGCCTTCGGCACACAGTAGTGGCAGATATCATCTTACCAATGGACGCTGCAACCATAGATATCACACGTGTGGAGATCGCTTTTCGATTCCGCTTCGCTACAACAGCAATATATCGACCTTCCGAGGCGTCGTAACCCTTGAGCGGCCGGCCACAGGTCTTCGGACAACTGTTTACCTTGTTTGGAATTGTTTCCATAATCGTGAAATAACGGAATGATGAACGCCGAAGAAAAGAGCAACATCAGTGATTGATTGCCCTACTTTCAAGGCGTCCCACAGAACGCCAGCGCTCATTATCTGCCATTCGTCTTCTGGAAGCTATAGAAACACGTCTTTCTAAACACTTTTTATCAGCACTTACATGCAACTCCTCTAACCCTTCACAATGCTGGCTTCTTATACGAATGACTTTTTTGCATATTTCTTGACACGAAACCGTGATTGGCTATTACATAACACATTTGCATACTTCCATTTACCTCTGCAGCAAATTGCAGCCTCTCAAATTCAGATTGGCTTCTGGAAAATAACATTTTCCTCTACGTGCTTAACTTTTGTCAGTGAGTGTATCATAACAAACAATAACAACGATTAGAACTGGTAGCAATGTTGTTGTATGTACTGCATTGAGTGGTCAAGGTGCGGAAGAAGCCCTCGGTTCAGAAAAAGAACACACAGCAGTAATATGATAAACCAAGAATAGTCCACTTTTAAAATTTACAATTTTACTTTAAATATTTCACAGTTTTGAACCTCTGAGGCCGGTTGAGGGTTTTTGCTCGGGTCGATCATCGGAGACAGTCCGTCGCTGACATCAACGCAGTGCCATAGCTAGGCTTTTTGGGACTTCGTGCAAGCATGGTAGATGCGACCCTGTACAATACAAAATTTACGCTGCTAAAATGAAGTAATTAAGACAGAAATACACTCATTTGAACAATATTAATTTTGTTTACATATAAATGTTCTCATTATTTTTTGCAATTATTGGTTATGCTTCTTAACGACTAGCAAAATACGTGCTTTATGGATGTCCAGGACCCGGAAGTAAGGAAAGCGCCCCCTGTGTTTTATGCTCACCAGACATTGCTGAGAAGACAGTTCGAATGCATTGTCTCTTCTCTGTTTTCTAAATACTGTAGATTGCAGGTTAATAAAAAGTAGAAATGAGTTTTGATCGTTGTATCTCTAAGATGGAGTGCAGGAAAGCTCATCCACTTCCCTCCCATGCTCGGCACTGGAAAATATTTCCAAGAAAAGCCACTCTTTAATAAATATTTCTGAAATGCCACCCCTTTTGGTACTTTCGCCCTCCCTCAGCTACGCCACTGACTACTACAATGGAACCACTTTCAAAGGGCCGTTTAGGAAGTGCTCACCTTTCAAGTGCACGAACCCTGACAAACATCCCATCATCCTAACAGCTGCTGTTCTCCAAGTGAGCCAGAGTTGTCAGCTCTAATGAATCCCAGAGTATGCTTTTCTCGTTAAGAGAGAATGAATTGCGACCTAACGAGTCAGTGGGCCTCCGCCATGTTGCTCAGAAAGAGCTGTTTAGGTAGCGGTATGCTCTTGTGGCCCGCGAGGCAGGTCGTTCACTGGCCAGTACCTGTACGGCCTTCGACTGGCCCGGCCACCCTCCTCTTGCTGAGAGACCTTTCGCTTTTTCTACCCTCCAGCCTTCATTTATTATATTTTTCACTTCTTTTGCTGGAAAAGAAAGGGGGAAGGATCCGCTAAAAAGGGGCTATTGATTAAGTGCGGCTTGTGTGAACCGATGATAGATAGAGTGGACGATTATGTGTGTGTTGGGGCTTGTTGCAGGGAATGATCTGCTCGGGTGATTGTTTCGGGCAATGCCTTCTTTCGTTGGTGTATATAGTTTCGAAAGTGGCAGAACTGTGGAATCGTTTTGCTGAAAACAAATTACCCCTGAAATAATGCTTAAGAAACACTTAACTGATTGAAGAATTAAAAAAATTCCGTGACGGATACAGTGGGTGCTCATTTTAACGAACAATGATTTTACGAAATTTTATCAAGAGTTCCATGTATTCCTATTAAAGATATTGATACTCTTTTAACGAACTTTCGAGTCTTGACACGTGCAAAGTACAACTGAATGAATTTTTTAAACCAGTTTTCGAAATCTGTCGTTGTTAGTCGTATTTTGCGCATTCGTTTTGACGACTAGGTTTCGGTACGTTGGCTCAAACTCCTGCCGATTTTCCCTTTTACACTCTTAACTTAAAAATAAGTGTGTCAAAGTGTCCGTCCTGGTCCAGGCCCTTGTATGAGCCGCCGTGGCTAAGTGTGTTTGTTTGCCCACTGCGCTAGCACGTGCGACGTTAATTAAAGTACCACCCTACCACTGCTCTAGTAACCTGCGAGTTGTAGGCGGCGCAGATTTGATCCCTGTAACTTACCCTGAGTGTCTTTCTCCTACTTGTGTGTGGATGTCCATAATTTGGCGCGTTTGAATGTTTTGAATTGGAAGTGTAGAGGCATGACACATATAACGGGGGTATGATATCACACTGTAACCTTAAATTAGCTCAAGAAAACTCACTCTTGCTCTTCTGTTTCAAAACAATGTCGTGTACATTCACTTTGCTCCTGGAGAATACCTCTTGCGATTTGCTTCTGAAATCAAGGGTATAAATAGCGCAACGTTATATTGTCAACAAAGAAACCACTCGCTTCAGTGACCGCGACAATTTAAAACTCGAAAATCGCAATGATTTTCGGTATTTAGAATATCATGTCAAGCAGTTAGTGGTCTGTTCGCTGCTTTCCCCCCCCCCTCTGGTTGTGACCGAAATCTTGATGTTGTGTTTGGTTTGAAGCAGAGTTTGTGATCGGAGGCGGTTGCAGCTTTGTTTCTGACACTGCCATTTTCTACTTTTGAAACGCATACCGAAAATCGTTGCCGTTTTCGTTATGTTCCGCATATGCACATTGACTTTCTTTGTAGACTAAGAACAACTCGTGTTCTATTCAGTGTCTGGTACGAGATAATCGTTACTGATCCTGCTGGTTTGGAAAGTAGATCGTCATTTTCCTTTCTGTATTAAGTTTAATAATAATGAAATATAATTAGATGTGAACCAGAAACGCGTGTTATTTTATTCAATTAAGTTGAGAACAAAATCAAATAAGTTAAACTGGAAATTACACTGATTTGCGTGTCTCGTGTCTGATACGTTTAAACTTGTACGGGCAAGGTATTAATTGAAATAATAAAAGTCCCGATTTAAATAAAAGTGCTTTAATTCAAATAAATCCGATTTTTATGATTTTTTCATGCTCTGAAATTGATTGTACCATCGTATAAGATTTAGTTTAACATGTGCCCCCTTCGGACTTCACCTCTAGAATGGAAAGTACATACTTTCCGTCTCGACGCTTCTTGGTATTTTGGTTGTAACAAATGTAATTTTATCAAAATAAGTGGTTCCACTGCTAGGTATATACTGTCTACTAAAAACACGCTTATTTTAAGTTACACCCACATATAGACAAGTCTGACACATTATCTGCGTAGAGGAATAGTTTCACATGACTGTATTCCAGCTATATCTCAAAATGTCTTATTCCCAAATGGCAATTATAAATTATTTCACCAATCAACCATTAAAAGCTGATGTTTATCCTGAAAATCCATAGGTGTTTGGAATTTCTTTGAGTATTCTGTTTTTTTTTTTTGTCGCACTTCGGCTTTTTTTTATACGCGCGAGCCAATTTGACCAAATGTTCTACAAAAATTCAATTTGTGATAGAAAATAAATTTGATAATTTTAACGATTGTGAATGTATTAATTTTTATCCAACTATTTTTCTCAATTCGCTTGGAATGAAAAACGAACTTAAATAGTTGTGGAAAAAATGCTATGAAAAATTAAGTTTACTTGTGTGTTCATTTGTGTTGGAACATATGGTGAAGGTTACCTTTTAAAGGATTATATGGGGGGAAACCAATATTTTTCATGTTTACATATTCCTTTCAAAAGTTAATTCTTGAAATGTCTGAAGAATAATGTAGACATGTACAAAATATTTTCCGCAAAAGAGGATAGTAATAATAATTTATATTTCAATCCATACTGGATTCAATCCATGTGTGGCGAAGAAATTCTACAAGTCATACAAGTAAAAAACTAGAATATGATATCTGGATGGGAAAGCTAATCAGAATTGGAAAGTTGTTTTTAAAAAAAACTTAACGCTGAAGAGTATATTTAGTGAAGATCATTATGTAAATTTTAATGATCCTTTTTTGTATTCAAATGATATGCCATCCGTCAGACAGCGGTTTCTTAAATTCGCAGATATTAAGGGTCAACAACTTTAAATTGCTGAGGTTATGATGTAAAGAGGTATGATTATAATACTCAAAAGTCAAAATATTGATGCTTAGTCGAAATATAATTGTCATTTAGTTTCAGTATCTGAAATTAATATTTCGTTTGGCCTGATCGTTCCAGAAAATAAACTGCATTGATTATGCTTTTTAATTGGGAAAAGTTTTTTTAAATCATATTCGTCTGTCTAGTATAACTTCGCCGAATACCAAACAAATTCGTAAAAAATCTCAAACCTTTAACTACACGACAACCTCATATGACCCGGGCATAGTGTATCGCTCAAAATACAGTGCAACACAAAATTGAGAATGAATATTCTGCAAGTAGAATTATGGTGTGGCTCTTAAAAGAATGAAGATGACCTTGAGATAGTCCATTTCGACAAAGATGATAAGTTCATCAGAAGAAATAGTATTTGTTTCGACAGCTCGTAATCTCTGCTATTGCTTGCGGCACCGGCTTTTTAACTCGGCGTCAGAATCAGCACTAAACACGCCAATCGTGTAAACGCATTGTTTGTCTCGTTGGAAATCACATTACTCAAAATGCCAACTCGCCAGATACAGAGTATAACTATACACACATTTATTCTAAAACGATGCGTTTGTTTTGTTCCATCGAATAAAAAATTTGCGATTGTTAACGTTTTTCTCGGAAATTGAAGCACAACTTGGAAGGTTAAGGTTTAATTCTTATAAATTTACTCTTGGTACAATTCTCTTTTCTGTGTCAGAAACTTTCCTTGTGTGTATGTCCATTACTTGGCGTTATCTGTCTGGTGTTTAGCGCAGCTTGGACTAATATTGCTCCTTTTCACTATAAAACCCAACCAGCTTAGTTAATGTGTTTGATTATTCATAATGTCCCTGGGATTGAGTATATCTCTGTTATTACGTAACTCGTACACTGTTGATCAAGCAACAAATACATCAATTTTCAGGCACATGCAAGCTGTTAAATGAGTGTTCCCCGCACATTATAGACGAAGAAAATTTACAATATTCCTCAAAAAAATGTTTGCAACACAATATCAATAAAACTTTCTCCGCCTTATTTTTATCCATCTTTGTCATTCTTAAATATCCTATGTTTTTCTTCAGCAACTGGCAGTCTTTAAAAATTATATCGGTTTACCACACATTGGTGTTTTTGTATTTTCAAAAACAAGAGAAGCGTATCTACTTGTTCAACCAACATAGGCTGAATCGTAATCACTGAAGGAATATTCTTTTAATTTAGATTTTATTAACCCCTTGGGTACATTTGACGACTGAGACTCGTTATGCACTTGTTTTGCCTAAGTTACGGATGACGAGTCTAATTCGTCATTCAAACTAGGACAAAATTAAACGCGTACATTCTTGTTCATGGCAAGAGTGATAGGTGTTACGAGACTCACCTTGAATCAAATTATTCAATCGTTCTCCAAAAATACACTTTATTTAATCTGACTCCATACATAGAAATATTTACACGGCTGCGTTATCAGACATTCTTTTTTGGAATGAATGCGGAGATCAGAAGCTGTGCGATCTCATACTGTTGCCTTTCTTATCAAACGAAATTATAGCAGTAACTAGTATGCAAACGATAAAACGAAAATTTTACAGTAATTAGTGGACAGACGATAATACGAAAATATAACAGTAACTAATGTGCAAACGATAATCCGAACTATTTTTTTTTCAAATAAATCTATACCCAAGGAGTTAAACCCGAAAACCAACGCAGCAGGCTGAGAGTTTCATCTTAATGTAGCATTCATCGATTTCCTATTTGTTATCTCATTTTCGAGTTGGTTAATCGTTATTGCCATTTATGTATCGGCGAAAGCTGAAGGGCAATGGACCAGGTTTTGCGCATGATTCAACAAGTGCTGTGTCTATTCCTGGTCATGGGGGGCGTGGCTCTTTGAAGGATCTTCAAAGGCGCCGGTTGCGCTATTAAAGATCTTGAGCAAACACTACAAGCTTATTTCTCCACTCGCCTTTTGTTGGGTGTAACTACTAGAAGCAAGTTGTCTACTTGAACACCCTTGATAGCCTTCGGAAGGGGACGAAGGAAATGGTATTCACACACTAACTGGAAAATGTTCCACACTTTGCATCGCATTCGAGGTTTTCGTTATTGATGCTCTCAAATTACGCTTATTTTATTTTGAAGCCCACTCAGGCAGCACATAATAGTATACTTTTTTTTTAAATGACTACAAAATGTTGACACGCCTTGATGTCCCATGTCTTCATTTCTGTTTTGTAAATAGCCTCACTTTGCACACTCCAAAATTGGTCTTCCGGGTCATTTTTAGGACTTCCGATCAAGGATTAAACTTTGGATACCATGTTATTCATGTATTGTTGATACAAAAATTTTCATACCTTAAAATTTAATTTTAAAATCTGATGGCGATTAAAGCATTCGTATTTGACTATGAAACAAGAAACATTTGACAAAGAATACCCGAAAAGTTCAGTTAAATTTGTAGTTGGCGTGATGGTATAGCAGGGTTCCCACGGTCCTTGAATTTATTTTTCCTTATTAGGGGCCCTTGAAAATTACAGAACTTGGTGAAAAGTCCTTGAAAGTACTTGATTTTTTTAACTAGTACATAGCTGTGTAATTTCGTCTTGCATTGGAACTTTCAGACTAGTTTCCTCCACAGCAGGTGCGCCATTTGAGCGTCATTCTGAATGAAACCATTATTTCGCGCCTTAACACTACTTGATATATTAATAATGCTACGTCTAGATCGTCCATTTTCCACATAATTCTGTCGGTATAATTTGACACCTATAGTCTCTGTAAAGACGGACGCCTTGTTATGCCCGCCACATCATGACGTATCACGGCCGTTAAATAACAGCACCGCTTTATTAGGAAACCGTAGCTTTTGTAGTCAGTACATCATTGGAAACCTGGCTCGCATCCAAAGAAATTAAGCCGAATTCTTTTTGCAAAAATATAAAAGTTACAGTTGAAAAAAAAAATTTAAGATATCCTATTGTTTTAAAAATTTTTGCAGATTTCAAATCCGTTGAAATTTTTACTCTATCTGTAACGATCGCAAATATAGAAATCTAGACTAAAGAATAAAAAAGCCTTAACACTAGTCAAAACTTTTGATTTGTTTTGTTTCTCAAACACCATGACAGCTGTCTGTTGTAGGCAGTGGACGACAGCAAAATGGAAATTGTGTCTTGTAGATCGAACCGTGTGCAAGCTTCCGTACTCTCTTCTTCGTGCCACCAAAATAATTTATCGTACAATATTTTATCGTTTGACCGAAATCAATATGGATGCACGTAGCCCGATAGTAGCCATTGAGACAAGAAGCCCACTTTGCAACAAAAAAAAATCACAGGTTCTGCGAGAAGAAAATCCAAATTTCATCAAAATTGATGATAACCTTACTTTTTTTTTATCAGTAGTTTAAAAAAAAATTTGTCTTTTTATATATATATATATATTTCACATTTTTCTTTTTTAATTGACAATTTTTGTGTATGCCTAGGTCGTTATAAAAAATTTTAGGTCCTTGGAAAAATATTTTTTTGGTTTTGAAAAGTCCTTGAATTTTTTTTGTATAATGGTGTGGGAACCATGTATAGGCTTGCAGACTATACTAGATTGTCAGTACAGCATTGACTTCGAAGACATTTGATGCCAAGGGGAAAATAAATCTAATATAGTTATACAACACATCGTTCAAAATTAATAAAAAATAGTATTGTAATCCCTCCTTTTTTTAAATTGGGCTCGGTTCACGCGCATTCGGCTTGTACATGTGATATATTTTAAGCGAACAGAAGGAGATGATTTTTAATCTGTTTAGAATGAGGAATTCAAAGGTGACTTGTTTCGAGAAGTTGCCCCAAACTGTTATGTTAAGGGGACAGTGCACAAAAATCGTTCAAAATTTCGATTATTCTTTTTTATAAATTAAAAAAAAAAATACAATTCTGTTTAAAATTATA
The DNA here is from genome assembly GCA_947359465.1 of Metellina segmentata. NCBI lineage: Eukaryota > Metazoa > Arthropoda > Arachnida > Araneae > Tetragnathidae > Metellina > Metellina segmentata. Next base: position 49,907,986 of record OX375875.1, read on the forward strand.
CATTATTTATAAGATACGTTCAGTGGAATTATTTAAAATAATTTTTTAAATACCTGTCGTTTTGAAGTAAGGTTAATTTTATGTTTCAAACTTCAATATCTCAAACTGCGTACTTTTTCCATAAAAGGTACATTTTTTTCAAAGTCTATTCAAGCAAATATAAAAATATTGGGTTACAAGTGTAACTTTAACACAAATGTTATACGGCATATTTTAACACGGGCGTTTTTTTCTATCTGCGTAGAAAAGTTAATTTAAATTGTTAAAAAAGATAAAAATTGGTCATTTTTCAAAAAAATTTGAAGTTAAAGAAAAAAAAATCGACATTTTAAGTTTTTAAAAATTATTGCGTTAAAGTGTTTCAAAGTGTCTGCTTAACCTGTATAAAAAAAAATTCAAATCAATACACACATAAAAGATTCTGAGAAAATGTTCGTTAAAATTTGACCATTTTAACATTGCGGAGATATGACTGCCACCGGTCTCCTTAAAAGATTGTATTCTCAAAACTGCTGTGAGTTGTAGGCGGCGCCGGTTCGATTCTTCCCTGGGTGTATTTCTCTCTTCTGTTTCAGTCAAACTTTCCTTGTGTATATATCCATTGCTTGATATTTGTTGGGAGGGGTTGATAATAAGCTATGAATTCATTCTAAAGATGGAATGCATGAAAATACGTATAGCGCTACAATACGCTTATGGAATGGAGAAAATTGTGCTTAAAATTATAAAATATTTTCCCTAGAAAAATCAGTGCCACCCAGTTAGACATTGGTGCTCGAGTCTTCCGCATCTGTGTACTATCGCACATTATCTAAGCCCTGGGTGATATATCGAGGAGTTACTGCTGTAAATTGCACCGAATGTGTAATCCTGTCCTTAATTCTGATATTGCATAATGGTAACACTATGAATTACTCTCATTGATATCGTCTCACTACATTTGTTCTCTTAAAAACCATCTCTGAAACTGACGTTTGAAAGTTACACAAGATCTGTGTGTAGCTTCTTACGATCGCGTACTACAATTCCGCTGAAACTGAAACCAGTCATCTATCAAACGTCAATTGTTAAATAAGGTGTGGCTATTACCTAATCGAACCGAGTTGTTTTTGTTTAAGTAAGACAAACTTGATTTTAATTGGGTCAAGGTATGCTGAGGTGAAGACAACAGGAAAATGTTTTTGACACCAAGACATTGATTCCAATAATAAATATAAAACGGTTACGGTTACACTTACAATGCATGTTGTTAAAGTGTATCTGAATATATTGCCTTTGTTTTTCTTTTTTCATTTAAGGTTAACCACAATGGATTGGTTTAAAAATGAAAATAAAATAAAGATCCCATATGTTAATGAATTTATTTATAAACGCTCTTCGTTTACCACAAGGTTCTGTGAAACAATTGTGAGTTTAAAATGCAATTTAAAATATTCTGCAGGATCATACAATTGTTCAGTAATAGTGTTTTCTATTTCTCCATCCAGCCTTTTATCCATCTGGTAATAAAAGCTTATTTTAAAATTATTTAAATTTCAATTAGTGATTATTTATTTCATGTGCTGTAAATATTCCTCCTGGCTGTAAAAATTTTTTAAAGTTTTAAAATAAAGTATATATCTGTCGCCGGAGGAGCTGTAAAAGTGTCTGCTTTGTTAATCAGCTTAACATGTTACCCAGTCACTTCAAACGAGCAAGTGTGACTTGTAGCCTCAAGAAAGTTAGTGTCGTTAAAGTGGCATTTTATTCATTAGTAAAAAGAAATGGCATCAGCTAATGTAAAGTACTTTGCACTGCATAAACGAAGGGTGTGTCCAAAATTCTTGGATTATAAATCCTTCCGACCTTACCCAACAGAGACGCAAGTCGACACCAAGAGTTAAAGAGCATTTTAAAATTTTGTGTTGATTTCATAACCTTCTTTAAAATGGCTCTTTCGCCATTAAACCTATACGAACCAACCTTATTTAACAAGTTTTTGCGATTTGAGTAAAATGTAAATAGAACAGTGCAAAAATTTAGACGCTTTCAATGCTCCAAATTCACAAGAATCACTTACATTTTCATCAGGATCAGAATCCCTGTTCTTTCAGGGTCAAAAGGAGTGGTTGTTAGTCGTATTTTGCACCATAAATTTCGCTTTGAAAGTCAAGTTTTTGGATCCAATCTTCATTTTTGACGCCTAACTTTTCTGAAATGTTTCGCTTATCTGGAGAAAATTTCAACAGTTTCCTGTCTTCTGACAATCTAAGAGAAGAATTTTCAGTGTAAAGAAACGAGAACCGAATGCGAAGATTTTACTTCCACAACTCAATACATTTCGGGCTCTCGCGTTATACATTTCGGGGGGTACTTTAATTTATAAAATAATAAAACTATGTAAAATATAGTTTATCGTCCTTTGGCGTTTAATCGAATTGATGTTGACCAATCAATAATCATGTATCAATTAGGAATACATTATTTAAAAATTTTATCGGCCACATACTGAAATCGTATTCGAAAATTAATCTTTTGACTAAGGCTATAGAAGACAAGCGCGATTCTTATAACTTTCAAGGTACTACTGCTGTTAGGGCAGTAGTCTAAATTCTTTCTTGGCGCGATTCTTATAACTTTCAAGGTACTACTGCTGTTAGGGCAGTAGTCTAAATTCTTTCTTGGCGCGATTCTTATTACTTTCGAGATACAACTGATGTACTGGCAACTGTCTAAATTCATTTTTGGCGTGATCATGGTACAACTGCTGTACCAGCCCTTGTCTAAATTCTTTTTTTTGGCGTGATCATGGTACAACTGCTGTATCGGCCGTAGTTTAAAGGAGAAACCGTGACATCACGATTGGAATGCGCATAGGAATGACGTTTCGCCTCTGAAAAACTACCGCCACCAATATTTAGCTTGCCATAAAATGCCTTACAAACTCTTACTTTTAAATAGGCGTATTCATGTCCAATGCTAAGGCTGTAGTCCTAGTCCTAGGCCTGGCATCTTAACATTGTTTAAAGCATTCCTCGAAAAAAGAAAAACTGCACCTAAATAGAACATTTTGGCAACAGAGGAAAAAATGTTTAGGTGCCATTGACACCTGACTTTCTGCTCTTAATTTCAACCCCACTTATGCCAGACATCCATGTTTAATTAGTGTAGTGAGAAACCATTGAAGTTTTACATCTGCATTCTGCGACCCGTTTCTGCTCACATACCTGTGGCAATAAAAACAAAGCAAATGTGACGGTTAAGTCTTTGTTCTAAATCATCCTTCTTGGTCGTATCTGGCAGCTAACTGACCGCATTCCTCCACTTCCTTGCCGTTTGAAAATTCTCAATGACAGTCATTAACGAGTCGACTCCTAAAGCGCTCGTTATTTCTTTATTATTCCTTTTTTTAATAAAAATTGTTTTTGTTTGGCTTCTTTCACCCTGCTATGCCTTTTCCGCGTTTCGGCGATTGTCGCTTAACCTCAGCGGCATGCTGCTTAATGAGAAAGCGTCGTCTAATGCATTGTTTGCTTTAAAATAAAAAGACAAGTGGGCTAAATGCCGCTGTGGGTTTTCTCTTCATTTATTCCTGCATTTCTGAAGTGTAAAAAAGAATAACCGAGTTCATTCATTGCTCTTGGACGCTTTGATTGCTTAATTCCTCGAAATTCTCCGCGCTATTGAATAATCGCTTTATTTCATGAATAAATTTTGTCGCTATTGATTTGTCAATGCTCAGTGGAGCAAAAAGGGGAAGCGCATAAGATCCATTTGGTTAAAAATTTGTGTGTATTGGGTAACAATTTATCTTGATTATGCAAATAATCACTAACGGTTATTTTCAAGGAGTATCCGATCCCCTAGGACTTGATGCCTGTTTCCTGACATAACGGTATTACGAGCTGTCTGGTAACATCAAAAGGTACCGTATATTTGGGTACCTATATTATGTGTATGTTTGGCCTATTTATCCTTCGTCTTTTTGGGGCCGAACTCAACTCATAAGAATATTGGAATGGGGCCAGGGAGTCTTGACCTCTCGGATTTACCGCCCCTGACTATGTCCTTTGCGATAACTCCTATATATTTGTTCAGCCTATAACCCGAATTGTGGGAAACATTACTTCCTCATTCGAAGTCAATAACATAAAACTCTTCCCTTTTTTCAATCGGATGTTAACTACAGTAGTTATCTTCTGGTGTTACGTAAACCCTGTAAAGGTTATTTTCCTATGCAGTCGAACCCCTTTATAGTGAACCGGCACCGTACCCAATAAAAAGTTCACTATAACCGATGGTTCACTATATCCAATTTTATTGACACATAAAAATTTCTTTGCATTTGATGGTGGTTTTGTTGAAAATAATGAGAAAAGGAATGAGATCTTTGAAAGGGATGTAACACAATCTACTAAAATAAATTATTAAATACTTAAATAAGCAATTTGTATCATGTTTATATTAGAAATAAAGAATTTAATAGTTTTACTTACTTTTATTTTTACTCCTTATCGAAATAATTCGTTAGTTTGGATTAGGTACATTTCGATTTTAAGTACAGTTCATTAATTTTTTTATCGACGATTACGAAAGATTCCATAGTTTTTTTGTCCACATTTTCCGTTGAAAAAAAAGTATTTAGAATTACCTTTGAAAATCTGGAAAAATATCTTTGGAAGGGAAAATTCAGTTCACTATAAGTGAACTTACATTTTCTCAGGAGTTCACTATAAGCGTTTAAAATAACATTAGTTAAATAGGAAGCATAATATCTTGAATTGTGGATAACCCATTATAATTTTTTAAATTTAATACTTAAAAAGTGCTTTCTTGAAAAACTTAAAATTCGTTTATCCTTCCATATTAAAAAAGACGTTGCATGATGTTGAATGGTTAAGGTTAGCTCTCTTACAAAAGAGCACTTATATTGCTACTGTGTATGTTGTGTATACTGTGCTACGAATATATTGTTACTTTGTGTGATCATACCTATGCTTCTTTCTATAAACCTCGGTTAGTGAAACCATTCGTTCGTATATATGTTATACAACCTCATGTTCCAAAGTTTTTATTCTTAATTTTTGTTCTAGGAAATATCACGAAATTCTTAGGAAGATTCACATAGAAAATAAACCTTAAGTTGTTTTGAAACATGTTCCAATGCGCAGAACAAGTATTAAAAATGTCTTAGAGAAAAATAATAGACACTAGAAAATATGAAAACAATCTTGCTGTCAAAAGCTTTGATTTGGTACTAACTCTTACTATTCTTTACAACAAGCTTGGGTGAAAGCGAATTGTCACTTAAGAGGCAATACGATTACTGATAAAAAAGGAAGTTACCCAGCTAGGGTAAGCCAATGGCGGCACTGATACCAAGTTGTTCACCTTCTAAGGGAGGCCAAATCGGTGGTTAGGTTCACCTGGGAAAATGATCTCAGTAGTTTTATTCATCTATTTGAATTTTGAACATTCACTCGCGGTCTCCCTTCTTTCGGAATTAGGGCAAGAAAGGATTGAAATGGGGTTAGTGCGTCCCTCGTTTCACCACCGAAACAGTGACGACACTTTTTTTCGCTCGCTTTCTTAGTAGCACACCTGAAACCTCTTGGTATGACTTTTTGAGAATTGTCTTTTATTTTTTATTCTCGTTGCGTTTTTGATGTTCTGGGAATATTTGATCAAGATAAAACGCAGGGGAAATGACTGGAGAAATAGCAGTCAAAAATATTTGGTTAGGTTTTCTTTTATACAGTAATTTAATCTGAGATCTGATTTGAGGTTGTAATTATGATTCGGTTTGTTTCTCTATAGTAGTTATTTTTGCTGTCCGAGGTTTAATCTTAATTAGATCTGTATCTTTATGAGTAAGGAATGAATTTATAGGCTTTGGACCGGGAAATTTTTTACTCTCAATATATGTAAATGACGCCTACATTTGGGATATTTAATTTGGGTGCAGTGGCTAATCTGGTATTTCGTGTGTTATACGGAAGGCCATCGGCCTAAGTTCTCCGGAGCACCCGTTATTTTCTTTCTTTCCACTGGGAACTTTTCGGTATGGATTTCTGAGAGAAATTGCCAATTTAATCCAACTGTACCTATAACTTGGATAGCTTTGTATTCACAGAATGGGATACGTCAAGTCATATTTTTTTTATTTTAGCGGTATTTTTAATTTTTAATATTTGTTTCTCGTTTGTAACAATGTTCATTTGCCTCTTTCAATCTAAAAGTTTTAATTAATACCACACCACTTACGTTTTATATGTCCTGACTTTCCCTGAAATGTCGGAAATTTTAATTGAGTTATCAGAACCTTTCTATTCGATTATAGTTGCTCTATATCCAACTGATATGTTAGTGTTACGAAAAAGTACTCCTAATTTGGTTTCGTACGTATTTCCGAACCTTATGAACCATACATTTGCACGATAATTTGGGTCCAGATTCATCAGTGATTTTATTGTAAGTTGATCGTTAAAATTTTATTGTTCCAAAAATATTCATTTTATACAGTTACATTTTTTAACTTTTCTTAATTTTGATTTCGAATGAGACGAATACCTTTCTTTAAACACTTCTCAAATCTCAAGTTAACAATGGTTTTGAAGTCCCAAAAAAAATTCACAAATATTGCCGTCCAGTTAACAATTTTGAGGGAAAGGGAAAGAAAAGCAAAATGTAGTTATGGTGGTGGATATCTGTTCAGCCCGCATAAATTATTTCCATTTCTCGTCTCTGAATATAACAATAAAAATGTAAGGAGTTTTTGCACCGTGGTTTGGTGGATAATAACAGATTACAGAATCTAATATTTATTACACTAACGTACACTAAGATATGTTCTACATACAACGTTTTATGAAAATGCCAAACGCGAATGCGCGCGATAGTCACTATCCTATAGATACAGTTACAGTTATATCCCCAAGCTGTTGCGGATATAGTTAGTTCAAGAGGGATCGCTGCAAGTTCAATGACTAATTCTATTAAAGAGTAAATAACTTCATTAAAATGTACCTGGATTGAGATTCTGAGCGTGATGACTCAGCTTTCGAGATCTCAGTTCGTTTTTTGCATCTCGATTTTAAAATCACTTATCGTTGGACATCCTTCGTGTGAGCTATAATCAGGTTGCGGTGAACTAGGAAACGTTTTGTGGTTAGTTTTGATCGTATTGGTGAAGCCATCTCTGTGTGTTCCAAGATGGAGATGAAATAATCAGGAAATTGTAATTATTAACTACAATTTTTGTTGTTGAATGCAATTATCTAAATTGTGTGATTTCTCAACATTAAGATCTTCATTGGGAACCTTAATATGACAAGTGAGGGGGGTTTGTCATGTTCCGGTATGTTAAGATTTAAAACACTGCATCGAGTTTGAGTAATTCAGATACCATACACTCTATCTGGTTTGATTTACTTTTTTGGATTACATTTCCATTCTGTAAATCTACATATTTTCTTACTTTGAAATATTTTTTATAAATACACCTTTTCTGCGTGGAATTTCAACACTAATTTTGTTTTATGCCCCCTCTTAATTTTTAAAAGGAATTGGAAATGCAATATTCTTTGAAAGTTTTCTGAGTTTTTCAGTAACTTTTCTTTCCGTCGTGCTAAGTAGACGTTTAAAAAAATTATGTTTGACGAATCAGACACTATACTCTTTTAAATAACCACATACCTTACATGGTTCTGATAGATATTCATGCTATCAGAAACATTTAAGAGAGATACGCATAGAGTGCTATTAACCTATTTATTACCTCAAATGAAGTTAGTTTAATTCCTTGGTTCCTTCGTTCTGTTCCGTTAAATTCACGGTAATTTATTCAACTCTTTAGATTCAATATTCAATCCAAGTACATTGGCAATTGCTGCGGAGTAATATTTTGTTGGTTTAACATTAGACGATCCCCTGGAAAGGTATAGAGGAAAGGACAGTTAAAAAAAGATGGCCCCCAATTAGAGTGTTACTTTGGTCGTTAAATTTGTTAGAATAAAAATTAAAATAGGAAAAACAAGTGTCACGTTCGTTTTGCCAAAGTATGTTATAATTTGAGTATACTTTTCCCGCCTCAAGAACAAAATCGTAATAGACGTGATTGCTTTTCGCTTCTTCATATTTAACATCTACTATTCAAAAAAAGGCTTAAGAATTGTTGAACGTGACTCAACGCACACCTGGTACGTTCGTCCTTATTTGCCGTGATTCATTCTTAAGGTGTTCAGGGGGCCTAGTCTGGGTAGGACCGCTGTCCCTTTTGTGCTATTTATGTGAATCCAACCTTTTGTGTTCTCTGGGCCACATCTTGCATAACAGAAGTTGTTGCGGAACAACAAAATGAATGAGGCAATTGAGGTTGTTTTAGTGAAATCAATTCTTAGTCATGTTGGGAGAATAGATTTAGTTGGTATTAGGATGGGATTTTCTCAGTATCAGCAATTTTTAATTGTCTTGCTTTTCACGCGTTAATTTCTGGATAAATAAAAACTGTCAAAAAAGGAGCACATGAAATGGGCATGTTCGTGAAGCAAAGGGTATCAATTCATATAAGATAGTTGACTCAATTTTTCTTTTGAGTTGTGTATCCGATTTCAATTTACTCATTCCATCAGTACATTTGCCTGTGACATGGCTATCGACTGAAAATAGAATACTGGATGAAGTTTAACCTTCAAGCCTGACTCGCCTAATCGTGTATCAAAACCAAATTTTTAATGTAGTACATATTTGGCTGTTTATGTGTCCTTCCAGATCAGGCTTATTGAAAATCGAGTTACATATTTTTTTGGATCGTAATTTAGGATTGCTACGACTGTATTTTTGTTCTTCCAGAATTTTTTTGTTCTGTACAACAATAAATAACAAAGAAATATTTAAGAACAAATTCATTCCATCACACCCGCGGTGGTCGCACTAACAGGAAACAGAGGCCGCTAATTAGAAACGTTTGATTTCTTAAAACATTTAACTTTGAAAATTTTAGTATTAAGCTCTTAAGACTCAATTTTCATCTTGTCGCATTACAGCAAAGAGGAAGACTCCGACTGAAAAAGGACATCCTGTACTGAGTGTCGACCAGAACTATCTCCACCATTGACTCTGTTCCTGTCTGTTACCGTAGAAACGGGCCTTTCCCATTTTCCGTAGAGATCGTACAAAGGAATGTATTGCTGTTCGTCACGCTGGCGCACTTAATGACAAATTGGAAACATGCATTATGATTATTTACTTGTTGCTGGGACGATTTAAGCTGGAAAGCCCGTTATTGCGTTCTTTGACATATTTTTATTTGAAATTTAAAAATTTAAAATAGTAACATTTAACCCTTTGCGTGTTTCCCCGCATATATTCTTTGTGCTACCTGCAATTTTTCCCTACATTACTTCAAACCAGTTTGCACCATCTCGACCAATAGTATCTTTCCTGAGATTCTATCAACCAATCGATAGGGTTATTCAGTCACAATTTGTGTTGTGTGAAAACAATACCATTCTATGAAATCTCGTGAAACTCACATGGTTAATTTTAATGGCCGAGAAGGGATTGAAAAGCTGGACCGTCTGCTATCACGATATTTCTTTCTTTTTGAGTGTGTAGATTGGAGAAACTTCGTAAGTTAGGAATATACTTGTGTTTAGTGTCCTTATAATCCTTTACTTTCGTTTCTAATGCGATGGAATTATGAATAAACTGATAGAAAGGTCGGATAAAACCAGAAGATAGGTCGGTGGAATCGATAGGTTGCCAGTCGATCGGATTTTTTGATGTTTTTGAGTGATCAGAATCAAATACGTATTAAAAAAAAAAAATCTGTCATTCCCTAGTAGGCTGCCAGTTGGGCCCTGTAAAATTTCCCACGTACCCAGTCCGTCCTTGGAAATTTCCATTGTGCGTCAACGAGGAGAAAGCAGTGAAGGTATCAAACAGTGGTGGACGAAATAGTGAAAGGGAAAAATTAAAATATTTCGCTGTACCTTCTTCGTTTTTTTTTTCCCTTTCCCGAACACCCGAGTGCGAGAAGACATGCAGTCTGGCGAGTCAGAGGCCGATTGTTGGAAAAAATTCGAAACGAAAATCGCTAGTCGGTCCAACGACCTTCCGCCAGCCAAACGAGGAAAGAAAAGTCGAGCTCGATTCCAAAGAAACAAACCAACAAAATTACGCCGCACGCACATGCTTTTGGATATGTTTAAAGATGGCGTCCCGTAACGACCAGTTTTTTTGTCGTCTCTGCTGGCAAGCTAGCCGAGTTTCTCAGTAAAAACCTGCAAACACCAATGGAGAGGCGGCTTAGGGCGTGTACGTGTGAATCACAGGTGGTTGGTTCACTTCCGAGACGCTACACGGCGAGTTGCTGGTGGCTAAAAACGACAGCAGGGGCTTCTTGGACAGACAACCCTGGAGGGGCTTGGTTCTTTTCCCATCGCCTAGGTTCAAGTTAGGCTCTCGAAATCTTATCTCCTAACAGGATTGTCTCTCGCATTTCATAGATTTTCAATTGAAGCCCTTGTATCCCAGCAGGCTTGTCGTCCGCTCTTCGTTGTTTTTCCAACTGAAGCTTTTCCCTCGCCTAGGTTCTAGTTTATGCTCTCGAAATCTTTTCCCTACAGGGTTGTCTCTCGCTTTCATAGATTTTCAATTGAAACTCTTGTATTCCAGCAGGTTTGTCGTTCGCTCTTCATTGCTTTTCAATGATAGCTTTTCCTTCGCCTAGGTTCAAGTTAGGCTCTCGAAATCTTATCTCCTAACAGAATTGTCTCTCGCTTTTCATAGATTTTCAATTGAAATAACGCACTATGTGCATCACAAGCTCGAAATTTTTTTAATCTTTGAAAGCATTAAGGGAGCTGGGAATAGTCAATAAAACGTAGAGAAAATTTCGAACAATAAAGGCATTTAATTTCCAAACATATGTTTCCTATTTTCAATTTTTTTTTTTTTTTTTCAAATTCAATCAAAAATTTTATCCAGCATTCATTTATTTCAAGATAAATATGTATTTCAAGAACTGTATTTTTATAAGGGAAAGGGGATCTACTTTGGTCAAAATACGCATAATCAAATTAAGTTCACCCGAAATATAGTTATGTTTTGGTTTGCTGTGTACTGTTTATACCGCCATACATAAAGATATTTCCAAACAGTATAGCTTTACATAGTATTTAAAATTTATAATGACATAAAAAAAATGTTATTTGTACAGGTTCACCTATTTTTTTAAACCAAAATGTATATGATTATAGTAATCACAGTGTTTGTATTTAAATGGAAAATCCTACCAGGTGTAAAATGATCGATTTGAAATTTTATGAAAATAAAAGTTTAAGTTGTGTTACGAGTATAGTTCTCTACAACAAACAATGCATGACGGCTATGCCTTGATATGCCTTAAAACCCTATCTTTGAAGCTCAGGTTATAAAAGAAAAACAATGAAGTTGAGAGCAAAACTAAAAAATTATCTGTATGTAAACTATTCTATGTTTTGGGAACATTTCGTAAAAATTTATATATACTCCCGAAATATCTCATCTGAGATTTATACCTTAGCACAACGATTTTCAACTGGTGTGACGCAAGAATGGCTTTGGTGTATCATCTTGTAACATACTAACATTTTTAGTGTTCACCTTGGATCAATCTAATTTCAATTGTTTAGTTTTTAACTTTTGACTAGTGTGTTCACAATTTCAACTAATACGTTTGAGTTCTAAACTAAGTACTAAAACATTTTGAGTTTTATTTTTTATTTCAAAGTATCGTAAATAGTTCGCAACAAAATTTCTTGAGACTAGTATGGATTAAAATATGGGTTGGTATTAACTATTTTTTGTAAATCAATGAAAATTATACCTATGTTTGATCAGATCGGCAAAAAATATACATTTTTTGGCGTGCCACAGAATTTTTTCGATTTAGTTTGTGTGCCATGCGTTGAAAAGGTTGAAAATATGTCTCAGAGCAAGAATGTATTGGAACTTCGCAAAGAATCAAAATGATTGTAATTTACTTGTAACTGAATTTTCAAAAGCGGCCATGTTGCTTTATTCTGAGGCGTATATGCGAATGTTGTAGAAACTGCGGGTTCTCTCGTTTAAGCGGCATTCATTTCTCGACGTTAACGAGCCTATTTGCAGGAACAAAGAGTGTCTTTTCCAAGTCCTTTACCTTCAAATCTTTGGCTGGCAGCCACAGAGGGGTGTTTTTTCTAGCCCTCGGTCTTTTAAAGAGCAGATGATCCGGCTCGTTCACTCACCGGGCAAATGAAGTGATGAGAATTCCGAAGACTTAACTTCTTTGACTTGTTGTAAATTTGATCTGATTGTGGTTGCATTAAAGCGTGAAATTATTTCGTAATGGCAATGCCATCACGAAATCCATGACGAAGTGTCATTTGGAATGATGATTAGAAATTAGAAGCAGAACTTTCGGTATCGGTAGCACTGAAAGTTTTCTTCTGGTGTCAAAATGTTCTACTGGGATTAGGGTTATCAGTCTTTAAAAATGGGAGTTCCTGACAAACTCGATCATAGTTGCTTACATTTCAGGAAAGTCCGAACAAACAAAACTTAATGGATGGGTTATATAAACAAAAACGTTTGCATTGGAACGGTTAAAAAAGCATTAACAATAAAACATGTTACAATCGATGAATAGATATGATAAATAAGAAATACCCTTTAAAAGAAAATCTGACTTGATGCATAATACAAATTCGTTCTCGTTCACGACTAGCACATTTTTTATACACAAAACGATTCAAGCAGTGCAACAATTGGATTGAATTAATTTTTATGAAAAATCTTACGAAAAACCGGAAGTCTCACGCAAATGCTGGACATTTGATACCTCAAACTATGGCAAGAAATTAGTAGAACCTTGGCCCTTTAAACATTTCCTCCCCTAACAAAATGTTCTGCCACCATATCTTGGACGATGATCCAAGACGATACAACTCGTCATTCGGAGAAAACTGGCCTAATCTTGATCTAATTAAAATCGGCAATATCATGATGACGACATATCTCGTCATTAGCAAAATTCTCTGACCTTATGGACGAGATATATCGTCGAAACCATTTGGAGGGCAAAGAGCCTTTTGTTTATTTGGGGCATCCTTTTGCGTTTTCGATTTTTAAGTAAAAAATTAAATTTTCGTATTGGTTAAGCTTTTAAATTGCAACACTCAAAACCAGGATTATCCCAGTTGACCTAAGTAAAAGCATTCACCGGTATCTCATTCTAGGAACTGTTCTTTCTGGAACGCAGTTAACAACAATCCAATTTGGAAGTAAAGGACTTTACATTCTTCGCCTTTGGAAATGATTTCCAGGAATCAGGCGTTTGAAAATGCATTTTTGTGCAGATAAAATTCTAGATTATGCATGTCTAAACTCTAAGTGTAAATTCTCTTAATTAATAATTTTAAAGAAAAAAATGTGTAATATCTGCTTTGGGAGATTTTCTTTCAAAGCAAGTTTTTTATTTCTCTGCAAAAAAACCAGTTGCTAAGACGGGAAATATTAGCAGTCTGAAATGACGATTGTATCAAAATCGGGATCAAGATACAATTTATAGGAGCAAAACATGATTACGGTTTCTAAAAGCCCGTTGTATTGCCCCAGTGCGACGTTAATTACCATTACTCCGATTACGGTTCGTTGATTTCAAGCCCGCGTTTGAACACAAAAGAAATGTTTTTAATACATCTGGAAAAAAAAAATCCAAATTTTAAATCGGTATTAGGAACAGCCAAATCAAAATTATCCGGATTCTCGTGTGAAATGTTGCAACGTTTTTGTAAATTCAATCTGTTTACAAGCACTGGATATTTTATAGTAATTTGTTTCAATTCCCAATAATCATATTTGAGCTAAAGGGACCACAGTGGCTCAGTGGGTTGGGCCGCCGTGGCTCATAGGGTGTGCCCACTACTTTAGCAACCTACTAGTTGTAGGCAGCGCATGTTCAATTCCTCCATGGTTGTATTTCCTTGTGTGTGTATGCCCATTACTTGAGGTTGTCTTGCGTCTGGTGTAGTATGACCAAATATGACCATAAAACCCAACCCTACTGAGCTAAATGTACAATTTCAGATTTTGAAAGAGGTTAAATAACGTTGGTTGGTTTTTATGGCACTACACAGAACTGGCCAAGGTGCTCCGAACAATACTTTTTTGTCACGTAAATGGACATACACTCACACAGGAAGTTCTGCCTGACACAAAAGTAGAGAAATACCCTGTGTTACAGGAATCAAACCTGCGCGGTATGCATCTCGAAGGCAGAGATATATTTGTTTTAATTAGCAACTGAGCTATTTAATTGCGATCGAATTGCTTCAATACTTTAAGATTAATCGTCGCATGCACTTGCAACCCATTACATTTGAGATAGCCGACTACAGCATTTCGGTTAACTTAACGAAAACTACAGATACTGAACCTTGAAACTTCTTGTATACTTGCAGCGAATGGCTAATTTCTTGTTTCATTCCAATTTTGTTTTAATTTCTTCAATGAATTAACTGACGTGATTGAAATATGAATAACAAACGAAGGTATTTTTCAGTTTGTAAAATTCTTCATAATGTCCTGTATTTCATTACCCAGAAAAGTTTTTTAAATTGAATATTTTTCAAACTGCACAAATTGCGAAAACCAAAAGGAATGTTATTGTCAGAGGTGTACGTTTCTAGTGCTGAAATAGATCGATAGTTACGCGTCTGCCATTCTGTTTCGTATTGTTTTCAGAATTCTCGCCATCAAAGAAGGTTCTATTTTTCCTATTTCCGAAAGAAGAAAAAGAGCGTGAAAACTTTACAAAGCAAAAACAAATATGTAACCACAAAGTGACCTTCAGATTTCCTGGTGGGTCTTACGCAACGTGTATGTAAGGGGGCATCAAGCTACTTCTGAATCATTGTTGGGCTTAAAGAGTAATCTGCCCCCGTCATTCTCTGCAGTTAAAGGCACCATTTTGAAGCACCCGCTGCTGCGTTAGTGCAAAACTTTCTCAGCAAGTACTCCCTAGGAAATGTGCATTGTCTTTACAAAACCAGAATCTCAATTCAAAAGACCATCACAAGTTTCTGCATGATGAAGTAACGATCTTTTTTTTTCTTAGTCGTAATGAGGTCGACCCATTGCCGTTATAGGTACACCTCCTATCTGGGGATGTTACGTATTACCCGAGTATAATACTTGCCTGCGATGGAGAAACAATAAGAAAGAAAAGCAACGACCGACCTTCGGGATCTAATTTAGAGGACGACCAGCTGCGGACTGTTTCGAAATGACATTATTACACAAAACTCAAGAATCAGAAAAAAAGATTGTGCTCAACGAGATGACTGCAAAAAAAACAAAACAAGAAGATGAAAAAAAATATATATTTGAGTCTGGGTGCTACGATGTTCTGGCTTGTTGCCACAGTTCTTGCACAGAGCTGTCTGCAATATGTTTCAACCATTTTGATGCGCGGACGTTGGAATAAATAAATGTATCGTTCTCGGGTACTGTCTAGCGGCAACTACTTTGATGTGATAGCCGCGCGTTTGTTTTACTGCACCTTTTCCCAATGGGCCATTTCGCAATGGCAGCGAATGCTCCATAAATTTACTGTTTCATTTCATTTCGAATTACGCAACTCTCTCTTCAAATGCTTTTTGTAATTTCAAATAAGTTCCTTATTTATTTGTTGCTATAAAAAGAGGACTTGTAATAATAGCTTTGTAACTCTGCGAACCTGAGGCATTGTTTGCATGCCCTGTTGCACGTTTCAGCGGCAGAACACGTTTTTGTCGACGGTTTACGTCTTGATTTCGTATGTTTTCCTCTCTGATGAAAATAGATTTGTTTTAAACGGTTTTGAGGTAACGGAGCTTTTTCTGGATGCTCATTTTAGTTTAGTGGTGGATAAAGAAACTAGACAAATGAGTGTTGCTTGAAAAGAAATTCAGGAAACGAATTCAATTTGCGCAAAATTGTAGCAACTTTGCGAGACGCTTGAATTAAAAATTATAGTATTGAATCGCATCAGGTGCACGATTTCAATCAATTTTTGAATGAGCTTCAATATTCTATCAATTCCATTTTGTTATTTTTATCCATATAAATTCAAGTACACAAATTTTAAAACTAAAATTAACATTAATTGAAATAGTTTTTTAATAGGTTAATTTTTATGGAGACAGGAAATTGAACGAATAATTTTTGTTTTATGAGCATATATTTAATCGAAACTACATTTCCCTAAGTTGTTGTAGAAAATTGTTGAAGGACTCGCTTATATATTGGTAGTATTTTTGAGTGACACTAAATATTTAAAACAATAATTGTTGCTTCTTTTCTGGTATGTGTCCCGTCGGAGAGTCCAGGAGGCTAGAGCCCTCACATTTACATTTTTTAGCAAAACAAAAAAAATGCACGCTCTAAAGCTAGTTTACTGAAGAAAAATTCTCATGAACAATAAATGTGTAGACATGTCTGAAAATGTATTAAATAGAATGCCAATTTAATTTCATGGTGATTTTTAAATAGAGAATTGTGTGAAGGGAATGGCCCCTCCCTCCCAAAGTGTTTTATAAATACTTTTGTAAGTCAGAATGAAGTGACTAATTTATCATCTTTTGTGTGGTGCTAACGTTTTTAGTAGGCTTCTTGTTTTCGCAGGGAAATGTAATATTATCATGCCTGTTATATATGCGTATTAAGTGGCAAATAAAAAAGTTTCCTCGGTCCTCCAGGGGTTAGACATCTAAAAATGTACCCACGATCCACCGTAGACATTGATGGACGTTTTGTCACTTCTTTTTTTGTAATCGATCGACTAGTAACCAGAGGGCGAATCAAACCAGACCGTCGTGTAGAAAGGGGAATGGTGCACATTAAATCTGTCGTGGACTCATATGTCCTCATGTTGGCGCTGGCAGTTTAGAGAAGGGGTGTCAGCTCAGGTGTGACCTCGTTATCTGACCGTGTTTCAAAATGACTTGGTTTTGTCCTCTTACCTCTCTTTTAAGGGGTAATTCTGAACCGTCGCCCATATATTATGTTGCTTATCGCCTCGTTATGTTGCTTCGGTGCGACGTTAATTAAAATACTAACCAAACCTTATAAATAAAAAACACTTTATATAAACTGTAGAGATCGTGTTATTATTATGAACTAGCAGAATTACACGGCGTTGCTCGTGTTGAATTAATTAAATGTTGATTGAGAAGTGATCAGACTTATCACTTCTCTTTCGTAACAGAATGCTAGCATCATTTTAGTATATAGTTAATAATTTTAGTATAATTTTAACTTTTTCATCGCTTCTACAATTTACTCAGGACGCAAATATGTATCCATGATATATCCATCCATAAACTCCATATCTTTTTATCAAAAGGTTTTCCTTTATTTTTCTGCCTCATTTATTGCTAGTTTGGCTATTTTTTTTAAAACTTATTTTTAGTTTTTTTTTTTTTTGTACGGCGCAGCTTTGTTTCTTATTAATAAGATATTCATCTCGAAACCTCTTTCGGAAATCCTCTCAGACGTTGTTGATATCTCCATCTTTTAGACAGGTTGACATTATCCAGGTGGTCTAAATCTGGAACTCACACCATTCGGATCTCTTGAAGGAATAAGGAGGGTGTTAAGGAGTCAATTCTTTAGGATCCTCTGATAGATTAGTGAGAGGTCTAGCATTGATCACAGCTTCAGCGTCACACAAAATCGTAAACATTTCTTCATTCGTCAAATAGGCTTTTCCAAGAACTCTTCCTAACAATTCCTTAATCATCTGCACAATCCTCTCCCACCAGCCACCCCAACCTAAGTGCAGTTGGGGGATTAAATTTCCACTGGATTCTTAAGATGGAAGCATCATAAATGACTTGATCCCAGATGATGGATTTCATAACATTTTCCGTACCAACAAAATTGCTTCCATTATCACTTTATTATTTTCGGACGCCCTCTTGCAATGAATCGTCGTAAGCCTACAATGAAGCAATTTGTCGATAGACTTTGTATCAGTTTGAGGTGTATAGCACGGTATACGGCGCAATTGAACTGTAAAATCCATGCTTTTTCATCATTTTTCAAGTACAATGACCCTGCCAAAGACCCTCCGGTAACTTCAAAGACTAAAGCCTCCCTAATTCTATCTTAGGCGTAGGGCTGGTCTCGATTCCTTTCGCTGCGTGTCTTCTACATCGAACGCATTTTGCAATTATTCGTTGGATGGTTTTTCTACCTCTTAAGATCCAAAATTGTTGTCGTGTGATAGCTAATACACCTTCAGTTCAAGCATGCATGGATCGCAGATGTTGTTCTTGAATTAACTTATCAATTATCTCATGATTTGCAGGGGTACATTTGGGCAAAGAAAATTCTCATCCACGTCTCTTCTGGAATTTAATTTTTAATCTAAGGAGACCCTCATTGTCTATAAAAGTTCATAGAGTTTTGAGCTTGAGTTTCGAGTCTTCTTCCTTAACTGCCTCTTGTTGAACAATTTTCATTAGTTTCTTTTCATCAACTTCCAATTCAGTGACTCAGTTCTCCCTTGGTGCCCCTGTTGGATCTGAGACTATTGTGGACAAATCGAAACATCCAAGCAATCATTCTTAATATCTGAATACTTTGAAAAGTGCTTACTATACCAATGTTGATCAACCGGTGTACATAAAAGGGACGAAATAATTCCTTTCCTCTTTTCCCCTGAAATTTCTTCCTCATTAACTTGAACTTTTGTAGCTGGCCACTCCTCTTCATTCTGTTTGATACCCATTGGGGCCACTCCCACCATCTAGACATCAAAAGGACTTAAAAGAACAACCACGGGATGGGAGGTCTGCTGGGTTAAGATCGCCTGGTACTTGTGTCCATGAATTCTTTTTTGACTGCATTCGGATTTTTTTAACACGGTTGTTGACAAATACTCCCCAGTGCTCTTCTCTTTGTAGCCAACAGAGTGACGTAGAAGAATCTGTCCAATAGAAGAGAGGAGTATCAATCAAATCCATCGCCTTCATGTCTAGAAGCAAGACGGGCACCGATGCAACAAGCTGGGATAATTCTAGCCTGGGAATAGACATTTTTGTGTTAAGGCGCTACTCTACATTTCCCTTGGAATAGGTGTAGCTTTTTTTCCTTGAACTCTTGGAAGGAATACAGCCGCCCCATATCCGGATTTTCTAGCATCGCAGAATGTATGCAAACTTAATTTGACATAAGATAGTCAGATATCAAGGCATCTTGGAATTTTCCACTTCTGATAGTTGTGCTAAATCAATAATCCAGTCTTTAAATTTCTTCTGTGTCCCAACCAATTTTGAAAATCCAATGTTTGTTGTACAAGAATCTTTGGGGATAGTGTGACGGGGCACAAAAAGCCCAGAAGATCACAAATCTTACTAACCGCAGATAATACATCTTTCCTGGTTACACTGAATTTCATTTCACCCACTGGTTTTTGATCGCAGAAGATATTATCCGACCTTTATCCCACAGTAATCCAAGAACTGGAATGGGATCCTCTGTTTTTCCATCTTGAAACTCGTTGTGCTCCCACCCTCTTAGGTCAAAGCAAGCCTTATCCAGTAATTGTCTTGACTCTTGGATGAATTTTTGTAACATTTCCTCATTTGATACAGATGACACACAATTATCTACGTAGAAAGATCTTTTTAATATATCGGCCGTCTCCTTGTTACTAGGTGAGCTTGGGTCTAATAGATGATTTAATACAGCAGCTAACAAGAATTTGCTGCAGGTGAAACCAAACACAACTCGTAGGTGTCTAAATACTTTCAAGTGTCTTTTTTCAAAATCATCCCACCGCAAAAATCTGAGGAAATTCCGACCTTCTTTCGCAATTGAGATTTGGAAAAACGCTTTTCTTCTTCTATTTTGTCTTTTCGAAACCTCATCGGTGTAGGTGCTAATTCTTCTAACAGATTCGGACCCTTTTCAAGTCAATCATTAAGGGAAGGTGTACCTTTCCCACGATATGAAGCATCGTACACGGGTCTGGTTTTCGTTGTGGAAATCTCCTTAAAAACACCACGATGCGGTAAGTAGTGGCATCGTTCTCCGAGTTCTTCGACAGGTAGCTCTTCTATAATGCCCAATTTTTCCTATTCTTTGAAGACCTCAACACAGCAACCAAGCTTTCCTTCCTGTTGAAGCTTTATGGCAGTAGAAACACATCGTTTCTTAGCAATCTCCATATTTGGTTTTAGGTCTACTACTTTCGTCTTACTACTTTTTGCAAAAGTTTTTAAAACGTTCTCAAATGTGTTTTCAAACCATCGTTTTCGGTTGTAAAAATAAAAATAATTTTGAAAGAAAATGAGTTTTTAAATAATTTTTTCCTTGGCAACTTTAGAAGTTAGCCAAAAAAAAATCTCCTAGTCCGTTGCCATCACTCATATACGTAGACTATAACTGTACCCTCATCGGTAGTTTCTTCAATTGTCGGCAATAGTTCCAAAATTTCTTGTTCCGATCTTTGCAGTTCCAAGAATTTCACGTTAAAGTTTTCGAACATTCCTTGAATTTCCAAAAGTTTATCTGCGTCCCCTGAGTCGACGTCTGCTTGAATCAAATTATTCAATCGTTCTCTTCAAAAATACGCTTTATTTTATCTGACTCCATACATAGAAATATTTGCATGGCTGCCTTATCAGGTACTCTTTTTTTTGGAATGAAGGCGGAGATCAGAAGCTGTGCGATCTCTCTCATACTGTTGCCATTCTTATCAAACGAAATTACACGAAAATATAATAGCAACTAGTATGCAAACGATAATACGAAAATGTAACGGTAATCAGTGCACACACGATTATACGAAAATATAACCTAGCGCCATAGCTGAATTCTAATACGAAGCGCAAGGTGCAAGTAACACGTGCAGACCAATCAGAATTGGTATTATTTCAACTTGAAGATGAACGGCGCTCGCGCCGACACCTCTGATTGGTTTGATCGTGTCGCTTTGCGCCTTGCGCTTCCTATTTGCGAATTCAGCTTTACAAACTAACCAATCAAAGCTGAATGTCGGGAGTCATTGAAACCTAAACATTTCCCCACAGTTTCCAAACATTTTACGTGGTGCAATTTTCAAATTTTTCATATTTCCGTGGATGTTGTCTGCATTTCTATCAAATTTTTTTTTTTAAGTAAAACCTTTTTTTTTATTATGCTTTCAACACTCAGAGCACTAGATATGGCCAAAGTAAAAACAACCAGTAATTCTGGGATTTGTTCTATCTGGAACACTGAAAACTGCTATCCAGTTTGAAGAAAGAATTTCCTTTCACCACTTTAGGCAGTGATTTTCTGTGTAATTTGCTTATGAATTTGACAGTAAAATGTATTAAGAGGCATACATGCGAAAAATTCAAAGTTAGAAGCAACGACAAGGTTTAAAACAACATCGACCAAACCAATTTTATTGTTACAAATTAAGACTAATGACTGCTAATTTCGAACTCAGCTTCGTATAAAAATAAGAATTGTTCAATGGGTATTCCTTTTCAAATTTAAACTTTTATTTTTTATTTGACAGAAATTTTAATTTGCTGCTTAATTTATGTTTTCAATTGTATTTTAAAATTTTAATAAATTAGTAAAGATGCGTTACATAAGGCGTTTCACTAGGAGAGCTGTTTGTTGTCATTTCTGGTAACGAAAAAACTTTGGAGAAGTTGGGAGACAAATGTCAAGACTAGGTCTAAAAACGCGATCGTTACATTTAAATTTATTGGTGCAAATTGAAAGAAGCTATCATTAATTTCGAACCTTGCAACCAACTCTAATTTAACTGACTTTTGAAGTTTTGTAGACACTAGTTTCCCAGAGTGGGCGATACTGCCCATTGTGGGCACTGGAGGAATTTTGGGGAGAATGTGGAAATAGATTGCTTTGAGGAGCAGAAATGGGTAATAAGATGCCAAAAGAGAGGTTGCCAAAGCATATACCCACACTTTATCCTGTACTGTGATACCCAAACTTTATCCTGGACTGTGATACCCACACTTTATCCTAGCTTGAAAATATTTGATTGCTTTTCTGTCATTATATGTAGTTAAACGTAGATTTAATGCAGTCTTAACTAAAAAGAGAAACCAACTAAATTCTTAATCGTGGAGATTTAGGCCCGGTGCACACATCCGGTTTTTCTACGTGCGGCGCCACTGCGGCACCGAAGCCTAACTATGCACACATAACCGTGAAATGACGCACGAACACATTTCGCGCCATTTGCGATAGATATTCTATCGAAGAAAAGTATTTATTTCGCTTACTTGGTGTAAAAAAGAATATTTGAAATAAAATTGACGTTACTGGTTACAACCATTTATTAATTATTATTTATATTCCATTTGTTTATGAAAACAAGGTACTTCAGAACGAAGACTCATGCGGCGAGCTGCGGCTCCGTGGGGAACTGCGGTACAAATTGCACGCAAGTTGGACGTGCGTCGCCCTAGCGGCGCTGGAGGCATGTGTGCACTGCTTCATTGGATCTAATGTATCTCAGACCGCACTTGTGTAGCAGCAGCGTCGCCGCACGTTGAAAAACCGGATGTGTGCACCGGGCCTTAAACATGCTGCTGACGAAACAGAGCCAAATAAAGTGAAATCAGTAAAGCTCATCCTTCTCAATAAGTGATTTTTCAATTTTACTGATTATATTGAAATCAATAACATATATAGTGTGTTTATGTGCACTTTATTTTTATTTCATTTTAATAGCTTTAATAATTTCAGCTCGTAAGTTTCATTTTATTTTTGAAATTCTAAAATAACACACAGCTACGTAAATATTTTCGTGAAATTCAAAAATTATTGGTTCAGCTACACTTGCCATTCATTATTAGATTAAATGGAAAACTTCAGAGAGGGGGTGACCAAAAAAAAATGTATTCAAAAAGAGGGCGATGAGCCACAAAAAAATTTCGTAAACTGTTTTTTACTTTCTGGACTTGTTAGAAAACCATTACTCTTTTATGTATGAAAAAATAGAAGCATTGGGGGAGAGAGGAGCAAGAAAAGAATCCTCCTTTCAATGCACTTCCGATTCCAATCCTTTTTTCGCAGCCTTCCGTGCTAAAAAATTGAAGAGGCCGTTTCATTCAACCCTGTTTGGAGAAGATGGGATTTTTCCTCACGCTTTTATTTTCTCCGGGTTTCTTCCTTTTCCATGTTTCGGCTGACCTTCGCAGTGTTGTGCTCTGCGCGTCCTTGACAGTGACCCTGGAAGGTCTTTTTGTCGCCCAGCGCCTACACGAGCATGCGATATGTAATGATACCTGACGCGCATGCGTTTTGTCGCGCTTTGCTGGATGTCGGTTTTTGTTTTCTTTCTTTTTCAGTTTCCTCGCATGGCATCACGGAACGGTCGGTTATGTTTTTTTTTCTTTTGTAGCCGTTTCGGTGTGGAAGTGGAAACGCTTTTGAGTGTTGGGAATTTGGTTCCCAGTGTTTAATGTTTGCTGTTTTTTGGCGTGTTTGAATTCAGAAAATAATTTTGTAGGGCCCGGTCAAAAGGCCAGGGCCGCAATAACCCGGTTGTTGAGTGTCGATTCGTAACCAGAGGGTTGCGAGTTCGAAACTCGATCCAATCAAAGATCCCATTGTACATGGGGGCTGGTGGACGTTCAATCTTTCGTGGCTTCAAATGTCCTCACGTTGATCTACGTGTTTTCTTCTCTTATTATTAAATGGAATTGACGAAAACAAACATATCGAATGAGAACAAAAAATAATTATCTTGTATCTTGACTTTTTTATCCTTCAACAGTGTTTCAAATTTTTTTTCTATAAGTTGCTCTTTCCGCCACATTAATTGTCATGGTGTGAGAGTTTGGAGAGTGGGGTGTTAGCTCGGGTGTT
The DNA here is from genome assembly GCA_947359465.1 of Metellina segmentata. Taxonomy (NCBI): domain Eukaryota; kingdom Metazoa; phylum Arthropoda; class Arachnida; order Araneae; family Tetragnathidae; genus Metellina; species Metellina segmentata. The sequence continues at coordinate 49,931,875 of OX375875.1, forward strand.
CTCGTCATGTGACCGGGGTTCAGAATTACATGGTGTTCTCGGATCTTTCCTTTTGGGATTCTGTTACCGGACCGTCGTCGGTAGCCCGTTGTGTTGCTGCAGTGCAACGTTTATTAACTACCTTTCTTCTAAACAATCAACTATTTAGCCTTCTTTCTAGCCACATACTGTAATCTAAAAATACAACAATTCACTGTAAGTGCAAAGCAAGGATCCCCCGCCCCCTGGCTGTACAGCCTCCTCACGGGATCCAGACTTTAAAATCTTCGCTGGCCGTTCAATTTGGTTTCTTCACACTGAAAATTCCACTCATTAAAAATTAACGCCAAACATCGCTAGTTTACTAGATAAGTGTTTTTTTCCCTCTAGAAGTTTGTTTCTGCTGACACTGAAAACGCCCCTCGTACGTAAACAAAACAAACTTTGTTTGAAACTGCATCCAATTAGAATATTTTAGCAACAAAAAGAAAATGTTTAGTGTCTTCTAGCTCTGATCCACCATCGCTAAATATATCAAAAAGCGAGCACATTTATATCCATTCCATTTTATTGTCAAAACAATGATTGCTGCATTTCTCCAACTTGTCAATTATTTTTCTTATGCGTTATTTTGTTGGGTCCACGATTCTGATTTTCCATTCATCTGGTTGAATTGAAAATCTGGCTGATACTTGACTGCCGCGATATTGACTAACCTCGCCTAAGACCTTGTACTTAGGAATGACTCCGTTTGTGAGGGAGGCCACCAAGGAAGTATCGGGGTGCCCTGTTGTAAAGGGTAATGAATGTTCCCCTTACCAACCTTCTGTGACATTCTACAAAGGACGTCGGAACTATAACTACACGGTCGCTCGTTTTTTTTTTTAATTCTTGAAATTTGATATTTTTTCTCCTTGCATTGTGCAATTAGTTTAGTTACCAGACCCGCATCTACGCTAGTTTCTTTATATCTTTTATGGCCGTTTCATGATTCGCATTTCATACCGTTTTTAAATCCTTTTGTAATTAATATAGGGATTGATACGCGCTTTTCATATCTCTAAATTAAATTAATCGAAAATGGGGAGGGGGCAAGGTAGCCCAGTTAGAAGGATATGATTAGAAACCGGAGATTTACGAGTTCTAAACTCTGGTCAACTAAAGACCGTCGTGTACTCTGAAGGCCGGTGTACGTTAAATCGGTCGTGGCTCAAATGTCCTCATTTTGACGTGGTGTCGACATTTGGAAGTGGGGTTCCATCTCAGGTGTCGACCTCGTCATCTAATCATGGTTCAAAATTTTCGGTGTTGTCCTCGGATAAGTTTCTTCAAGATTGATTCCGGATAATCGCCAATAGCCTCTATGTATTGCTTCAGTGCGACGTCAATTAACCTTTTGACTACGGCTGTAGATATAACTGACGCAATTCTTTCTTGGCGAAATTCTTTATAACTTTCAAGGTACAACTGCTGCACCGGCCGTTGTCTAAATTCTTTCTTGGCGCGATCAAGATACAACTGCAATACCGGCCGTTGTCTAAAGGTTAACTACCTGCCAGATCAAAAATATGAAGCAGAATTTCCTGTACTTCTTACTGGTCTTACTTATTCTTACTTCCTACGAAGTGCATACCTCAGTCATGTCACAACAATTAACTTCTGAAAGTCCGCTTCAATTGTATCTCATTCACTTATTCAAAGTCGATTCAATATTTTCCCAAAGCATCTAAAACATCTTTTCCATGTTTGCACTCATTTTCTTTTTTCCGCCGATTTCTGGGGCCGCGGTGTCCCGTTTGCAAGAGCAGCGGATCTGCAACCGGAGGGTTTTCAGTTCGAATCCAACCGAAAACCGTCGTGTATAAAGCGAGCTGGTTCGCATTAAATCTGCGGAAGTTTTTTTGACCTCGTCATCTGACCGGTGTTCAAAATTACATGGTGTCGTCGGATCTTTCCCAACGTGTTTGATCCCGTACAGTCACCAATACTCCTTTGTGTATATCTAGTGCGACGTTAATGAAATAACTACCTACATCGTTTTCTGACTTCCAGGTTACTTATTGCCTTCCTTCAATTTTAGGTGTGTGTAAATCCAATTAATGAAGTCTATTTCAAAAGCAGGGTTGCACAACTTGCATTTGTTTGCATCCATGCGATGGTTTTGAACTTAAAAGAATGTGCCTGGAGTTGACATAGGTATGTATCGAATTAACGTCACACTGGTGCAACACAACGGGTTATTGGCGACGCTCCGGGATCAACCCCCGAAGGGAAAGATCCGAGGACAACCCCCGAAATATACGTAATTTTGAACCACGATCAGATGACAAGGCAGCGCTTGAACTGGCACCTCAGTCTTCAAACTTCCACACTGCGTCAACGTGAGGACATTTGAGGCCACGGCAGATTTAATGTTCACCAGGCTCTTTTGTACACGACGGTCTTTGGTTGGATTTGAACTCGTGGCCCTCTGATTGCTAGTTTGTTTACCAGCTGGGCTACCGCGGCCATCCGGAAACCTCCTTAAGACTGAAAACGCGTTTCCAGCAATGACTGCTTTCTCCTAGATCGCCCTAATTACTTGAAAGTGTCTTGCCTGCGATTCTTCATTTTTCTGACTATGTTAGTATATTCCTGTGTTGTAATGGCCTTTGTTATTTCATCTAAAAAAACAAGCTTCCTTATTTTTCTTCATCGTTACGTTTTTCGTAGTGGGTTTGATGGAGTGGAATTTAATTTAAAGCGAATAATTCCATAAACAATGATCGATGTGTTTAAAAAAAAATTGGTTGTTCGATGGTAAATACAGGTATAGTTCGAGTTATATAGGTTAATGAAGACCTTACTAAAAAAAAGCAGTCAAATTACATACCATATTAGAGAGAGATAGGAAAAACCTTCCTTCTAAATTAGTATCTACCACAAACCAGTCTGTCCCATACCGCGTTTAAGACTTATGAGGTCTCGTCCCATTTACACCAGTCACTTTAGAAATTTACGACTGAAGGTTACCCAGCATGTGTATGTAGATGAGCTGTTTGTACTTGTGAATTACATTATAGGTAAGCATTTTTTATCTTTTCTTTGGGTGGAAAGTTCTTGGGCTGCAAATCGTTGTCCATGTAAACAGACAATAATGACTTAAAACTGTAATTCAATCCGTCCTCTCCCTCTCCACTAAGTCTAACCAGCTTCAAATGACGATCGTTCCGTGGTTTTGTATACATTCAAGGTAGGCAAGATTCTTTTTACATTTCCAATTTACATCACAGTGTCTGTGATGAATCATAATTTTGTTATGAAAGAACGTCCATGTGAGTGCTCTATCTCTTGGAATGATTCCCAAACGAAACACAAAAATGCAATAGTTTTAAGTCCTTTATCGAGGAATTCGCTTTTAAAATTTCCCTTAACCCTGCAATTGGTTTCGACTAGATACTTCTTCGTCAATTCCATCACCAGGAGGGTTAAAATATTTTTAAATCCTTTTTAAACTGTTTAACCGTATGACTACGGCTATAGGTATAACTGGCGAGATTCTTATAACTTTCAAGGTACAACTGATGTACTGGCCGTAGTCTAAATTCTTCCTTGGCGCGATGAAGATACAACTGCAATACCGGCCGTAGTTTCATAACGAGTACTTGCCAAATGTACATGGATTCGTGTCTTTTTAATCTGGTAGGTAGATATTTTAATTAACGTCGTACTGGCGCAACATAACGGACTATCGTCGACGGTCTGGGGAGGGAAAGAACCGAGGACAACACCAAGTTATTTTGAACCACGGTCAGATGACGAGGCAACACCTGAGCTGGCACCGCATTCCAAGCTTCCAGATCAACGTGAGGACATTCGAGGCCACCAATGATATAACGTGCACCAGCTCCCTTTGTACACAACGGTCTTGGGTTAGATTCAAATTCGCAACTTTCCGGTTGCTAATCCGCTACTCTTCTAACTGGGCTACCGCGGCTCCGTATTACGCTGGAAAAAATAGAAACCAAAAATACAGACGAACAAATTGTTGGCTTACAAGTGAAACACCCCAAGTTCAAAAACTTAATTATTGATGAAAAAAGAAAAGTGGAAAAAGAATCTATGCTCACTGTTTCTCAAGAATAGTTGTAACCTTCATTCTAAGGAGAAAAGTAACTTCTAGTCCAAAGATCACCACATTCTGACCTAGAAAATCTAAAAACCCATCGAAAAATTTAAGGGTCATCGTAGCTCCGTGGGTATACCTACTGTTCTAACAACATGAGAGTTGTAGGCGACCCTGGTTCGATTCCTCCCTGGGTGTAGCTCTCTCCCCCTCGTGTGTGTGTCCATTACTTGATGTTGTCGGCCTTGTTGGGGGGGGCAACATGGCCAAATATGGCCCTTGTGCCTCAAAACAAATCCAGTCAACTTTTACATAATGACTTTTAATTTCTTAACTCTGCTTTTTTGGACACATTGCAAGTTGGAGGAACATCGCAACCGTTTTCGCTCCTCCCTGTTTTCCTGATGCATGCTCAGCACGCCATACAGGCACGGACGGCTCTGTACGTGATGACACTGAGGTTTTTGCTTGGGCGCTCTCGTCCCGTCGTTTACCCAAACCGGCGCCTCTGGAAATTCGCATCACCAAAAAATGAGTGTCGGGGGAAAGCCACCACACCATCGATTGGCATCCATTACCATGACAACTTTTTCGGGAGGAGTGAAAAAAAGCCGATTCGCCAAGTCTCGTGATAAACGGGCATTTCGCGGAGAAGGAGCGAGCGAAAACAGTTCCGTCGTGCAACCGTAGGCGCGTTCAAGCAGTACGGCAAGGTCAGCGGCGACGCCAAGGTCAGCGTGCAGGTGTCGTCACGGCTGACGTCGTCTCTCTCCACGTGCGAACGAATGCCTCTCTACCTGGATCCCTCTCTCTCTCTCCACACGGGAACGAGTGTTCCGTCGCCACCGAAGAGTCGGGGACGGGTCGGATTCTTGCGCGCGGCCGAGTCGTTTTGTTGTGATGGGGTCCGTGCGTGCTCTTCTTCTTCGGGTGTGATGAAACGTCTTCTGTGTCGGGAGTATCGAACCCTGCCGTCTGGGAAAGGTAGCGTGGAGTCCTCGCTCCGCCGGTGTCGGGTGGATTGTGCCGGTCATTTTGAGTCGAGCGGTGCTCTGGATTTGATGTGCGTGGAACTGTGCTCCGGGAAGAAGATTGGATAACTCTTTCGCAGGTACGGTTTGGGTGCTTCTTCTAATTTCAGGGGTGCAGCCCCGACCTGGTGAGGTCACTACGGAGGTATGGAAATCCCCGAGAGAGAGAGATCAAGATGGATTCATGTGGAGGAAATACATAATTTACAAGAGATTCATGTGCATGAAATAGATAATTGATAAGAGTTTTATATGGATGAAATACATATTTGATAAGGGAATCATGTGGGAGAAACGTAAAATTGATTCATTTGACTGGTAAAGCCCCTACACATGATTTGCGAACGCGTCCCCCTTTCAAACATCGAAGACTTTCCGAAAAGCGGCACTAATTTTATCGTCAAAACCTCGTGTCGGGGTGGCGATTTAGCGTGTTTGCTACACCAATTTTGTTTTCCACCAGGAGTCGGTAAATTTCAAAGGACTGCAACATTTATTATATATATATATATATATATATATTTTTTTTTTTTTTTTTGGGGGGGGGTGTTTTTTTGCGACGAAATGTGGGTGAAAATGCTCCCCCATTTCGTTCCCTTTCGGTGTTGCAGGCTATGACCCGCCGTCTTTTGTTCGCTCTCTGACATTTTGCCCTCATCGCTAATATTTTGTCTGTAAGCTAAAGGGGGATCACTCTTCTCTACAAAAGGGTGCTCACCCCTTTGTGTTGTTGACAAAGTGTTTACACCGGAGTGGGTCGAAAAGCGTCGTCGACACACAAAAAAGAGATAGACAAATGTTTGCAACTTAGGTGTAAACGCGGCTTAAGAGACAAGATCCACGTTTGCAATGGTTGCAAAACGAAAACGGGCAAAGCCGATAGCCCTTGTGCTGTCAGTGCGATCGTACTGAACAAACAAACTATTCAGTCCGGGAAGTGGAATGTAGCAAAAATCTCATTATGTCACTCCACCCTTTTTTTGCCAGGTATGGCTAGGGTTTAGGTGCTGTGGTTGTCAGAATTGCGTTTACTTGTGTGGTTTGCTCTGACGGACCGGGTTGGCAACCCGTGGGGGCTGGTGTACTTAAATCTGTCGTTTTGCGCGGTGAAGTCGTGAAGAGGTTTGGAGAGTGGGGCCCAGGTGCATAATTATATTCAGTGTTCTGCAGCACAACTCTAAGCAATTGTAAATGTTCTGCCGGCATTTTGCCAATATTTTGAAAACTGCAATAAAATAAAAAAACAGACGTAAACACACAATTATCGGCACAATATATATTACTTGTTTCTAGTAAAACATCAAAATTAATGAACTAACTTTATTTTAAACCAATGCATACTTTCGGAATTTGCAACTCTGTCGGTGACTTTTGAAGTTCAATATTCTTTCATTGACATACAAGATGTGTTATTTATAAAGCGTTTGTGGTAATCTGGGCGGTGCTCCGTAGCTATAAAAGAAAAAAAGTGTGACAAGGAGCACGTTTTGCACTGCAGAACATCGTAACTTAAGATTAAAAAAAAGAAATCGGCCAAAATTTTGATAAAATTTAGGAAAAATGGTTCTGCAAAGACTTTGTTCTACGAAGTAAGTCGCATTTTTAAGCACTTTCTGTTCCCGGGGAGTGGGGTGACAGCTCATGTGTGACCTCATCTTCTGACCGCGGTTCAAAATGACATGGTGTTGTCCGGCCTCGTACTTTTCCCTTTTGGGATTGATTCCAGACCGTCGACAATTCACATTGTGTTGCTTCTATGCCATATTAATTAAAAATACCTACCCATGCCATTGACGAACAGACCCACCAGGAAATTCTCGAGAGGCCGGTGCTTCTGGGGCTTTCAGTAAAACGAAAATAATGTGGCATTAGTCGATTAGAGTTTGTTGTATGCAGTAGTTTAAATATTTTACCAATTAGATAGGTTAGCCCGTTGTGTTGCTCTAGTACGACGTTAATTTAAACTATCAGTTAAATAGGAGTCGAATCTCTCCCTTCATGATTTATCAGGGACCAACGCCAATAGCCCTTTGTGTGGCTCTAGTGCGACGTTAATTCAACTGTTCCGTGGTAGCCCGGTTGGAAGAGTTGCGCATTTCCAACCAGATGGGTTGCCGCCGCCCGTTTTTCTACTTAGAAAGGCAGACAGTAGACTGTTATAGATCAATAATAAAATCGATCTGTCTATCGTAATAACTGTAGCATTTGTTTTCTGATTTAACCAAGGCCGACCACGGTTTAAAAAGTAAGCTGCCAAACGATGCTAGAATGAAAATTCATAATTACTAAAATAGAGGGTGAAGATATACTACTCATTTTGTTCAAAAGTGTAGAACCTCTCTGTATCTTAAAAAAAGATTCCAATTTTATATGACTACGCAGTCACTGGGATCAATTGTGAAATGACTTTTGCCGATATTGAATCAATGTATGTTGACTATAACAAATAAAAAAAAACCTTTTACCACAATGTGACAATTGAAAAAGTATTATTTATATGAATTAATGGTGCAAAAAGTTATCACCTAATCAAAGATTATACAGAGGCTGTTCACACATTTTTTTAGACAGTGTATATTGTATTCACAAAACTAAGTTACATAAAATTCTTGTGTTTTAAATGTTCTATTTGATAGCCCTTATTCTGAACTATCTTTCGTCACCGTAATTTCCAGGATAATAATGCCTTTTGAAGTGTCAGAAGAGGTATTCTATCCCATTCCTCCTGAACAGCTTTCCAGAGTCCTGTAAGAGTTGTGGGACGACGTTTGGATAATGCAGATTTTAAAAGTCCGAAAGCACAAAAATCCATAGGTGATACATCGGGAGATTTAGTAGGGATATCAGTGAAGGGTATGGCCTTGATACCGGTTTTTTGTTCCATTTCTTTTAGGAAATTAACAGTGGATTTTGATGTGTGACTGCTAGCTTTGTCTTGATGGAGTTCCACAGATTGATGACACTGTGGGTAAAGCGATGGTATTTCATTCAGAAAAATTGGCGATAAAATATGTTCCTGATAGTATTTGGAGTTAATCTTGACATTTTTTTTCACTCTCTTTATTTTTAACTTGTCATATCAAAAACCAGAAAAACTTTCTTTCGATTCTGTGAACCTTGTACTTAAATTTTTTTCTCCCCTTTTATGATAATAAATGGCTCTTTTTTTGCTGCAATCATTTAACTGCACACATGATTAATCTATTGTGACAATTTTTTTCCATTTTTCTTTGGGTAAGTGTTTCTCATATAGAATTCGGCAGCGTGTCCTGCGTTCAGCGATATGCTTTGGAGAAAGACGTTGCACATTGCGTTTTTTCGCTTTCTTAAGATTTAAATCAACGTTTATCATTTTGTTTATAGTAGACACCGAGCATTTTAATGATTTTGCAACTGTCCTTTGACTAGAGGGATTTTCTTTTAACATTAAACAACGTACCTTTGCAATAGTCGAAGATGTCCGTTTCTTCCTTGGATACTTGTTTGGAATTTGTGTCCCTCTTGAAGCTCCAATTTGACGTTTTTTTCCTTTCTTGTTGACGGTATTACCTATCGACGCTTTAGATATCACAAAACCGTGATCCTCACATCGTTTTTGGATAACGGAATATGAATATTTCTCTTCGGAAAGAGCATAAATATAGCCTTCGAACCACTGCTTCGTTAAAAACGCCATTTTGAATAAAAACAAACCTCTCAAGCCGTAGACGATAATTTTGACTTTTAAAAACATAGTACAACTGCGATTATTTCTTTTGCAACAAACGATTTTTTATTACCACTAACCAAAATCGTCTAAAAAATGTGTGAACAGCCTCTGTAAATTGTTTACAATTGAATAGTAAATTGCAACATAGTTGAAAGTCTTTCCTCCTTTATGGCCGATGTTTTCTCGGACGGATTATCCAAGCCAATCCGTCACTGATGGTTTGGCCGTACAATGTACGGACTTGAACTGAATTATAATATATCTGTTCTCGGTACGATTGCATAATTTAAAAAAATTAGCCGACCCGGCTCATATGCTCTAAATTTTGTTAACTGCTTATATCTATTGATGTCAAAGTGTCGTTACTTACATTTGACACCTAGCTTCAATCCATATATAATGAATTTAGACATTCAGAATATATAAATGGATTTCGTATCTAAATGATAAAAGTTATCCAGAAATATACAATACCATTTTGTTTAGTTGTACTGTCGTCAATCCTTTTTACCAATAAAATGCACGTCAGAAAGATAACCTCAGTCATGTTACCACAATTAAGATTCTGGACATCTTCAATTTCGTCCCTTTTCCATGTTCAAAGGCATTTTCTATCACTAAACCTATTTTCGCGCTCGCTCAAATTTTAATTTCTGCTCTGCTTTTTATCTCACCTATGTGTCATTGCTGCTGTTAGTAATCAGACAGGCAATCAGCAGTTACTTAAAAACTGCTACTTGAATTACGATTTTTTTTTTCAAATGGTACAGCACGTAATCCGGTAAATTAGCATTTCAGACATGCGAGTTTGGACAACACCTTCTAGAAGGTGTTGGTTTGGACGAGTCTACTGGTTCAATTCGGGAGTAGTTAAACACATACAATGAGTCCCATGATTGGCTTCTTTAGCGCGAATTTTGGCTCCGAATTTATCGGTCGGTGCCGGAAGCGGTATTAGTGATTGCGAGTTGGCGAAGTAAATAATCACCTGCCATCGCCATATTAGACAGCCCTTTGTCCCTCTAACCCGTTGCACCATTGTGGAAATGGACTTATCCGTGGTCAATTGTGACTGGGGTCAGATCCCTAGAGCCGCAAAAATATTTGTAGCTCCGGTGGGAAGGGAGATAAATCCTAGTAGAGTCAATTTGTAGAACGATGTTAGGCTTACAAGGAGAAACAGCTGCCATGTGTGTAGTCAAAAGCATGAATGACTATTGCTTTTGATGATTATTTCACGCCAACCGATTTGTACGGTCTGGCTCTACAATGTAGATTTTGATTGAATTGTACGGGTCACGGAATTTACTATTTGTTAAATACGATTCCTTCAGAGGAAAGAAATGACAGACCATGTGGATGATCGCAAAAGAGGAAAGTTTTTTTTTATTGAAGACGCAGCACAAATATTTATACACACAGATTTGAAGGGATTGTAGAACCAAACAATTAGATTCATGAATATTGAGCGGACGTACAAGAAAGCTATTTTACATTCACACATGCTGCGTGGAATGAATGATAGCCCTAGCAGCGCAAAGAAAGATACAAAAGGTTCTATGGACGAAAACATTATACAACGCTATTGAACCATAGATATTGTTTTGAAAGAGATTTTATGTGTTCACGAGATGCCATCTACTACGGGTTCTTCCGTTTCTTCTGAGAAACCACTCAACTTGGACAGCGGGAAAGGTAAATTCTACTATGGGAAATCTGACTAATCAGAACTAGTGGTCAGTGCTGGCTTCTGGATTAAAAGGTTCCTTGTTCGAACCTGGTGCTAAGGTATTGATGTTTGTCCGTCTGGAATGAATGTGTGGCCTCTATAAACGGACTGTACCTTGAAGATGTGATAGGTGTGTTACGAAGAACTCCCTGTGGTGCACCAGGATAACACAAAGTGGTTCTCAAATCCGCCCTTTGTAGTGCCGTAATGAGTAATGTTTAATCACCCGTGTATTGGGAAAAAAATGAAAAGTAAATTATCCATTCTCAGTTTGTTTTTCTTCGAGTTCTTTTATGCAATAGCAAGATCGCATAACATCAAATAAGTTGAGTATTTTCAGGCCACTTGACTAACAAATAAAATCTGCATCTTATTAATGTTCAGTGACGGAGAACAAACGTGGAGACAAACTTACAAATCTCAAACAAAATAAATCTAGACCATTATCAAGATAAAGTTACGGGTGTTAAATTATTAAAGTGAGCAGTTTCGTCGGTTTTTTTTTTCTTTTCCTTTTAAATTTTCAAAACCAAGCTATTCCCGATGTGGTTTTCTTTATTTTTCATCAATAAATATTTATATTTTCTGGGATAAAGTAAATATTTTTATTGGAAAAATAATTTTTGCTGGATTGATAAATGCCAATTACCATTTTCATTTGCTTCCATTTATTTTCAAATCTAAAGTTTTGGGATACTACTAATGTAAACAACCTTTGTTTTATCTTGTTTTTGTGTAAAATACGAAGCATTTTGTACAAATTTTAAACAAGACAGTACAAAAGTAATGAATAATTGTTAAAATTGAAGTCCTCGTTTGCCAAAAATATCTCCAAATAGGTACCTACAAAGGCATACTGAACCTAAAATTAGTAAGCTTGCCTTTGACCAATAAATTGCCATCAGGGAGACTAATTTGGCGCGCTTTTCAGAAATTTATCGCTATTTAATTCTAAAATTCTTAGCTATTTCCTATACCTTTACCCTTGAACTAAAATTTTCTTGGAAAACATAGTTTTTTTGCATATTATTTAGTGATAGCAGATGTTGATTGCTAAGTTAATATGTGTGTCTTATAAGAATCACAGTTGTATACTACATCCTGAAGATGTTACAGTGATAATATTAGCTCTATTCTTGATATGGACAGAAGATGATTTGTATTTTATGATAAACATTTGTGGGGGAAAGAAATGTCTTGTATATTATCGAAGTGTGATAAGCAAGATGGAGTACAGGACATTTTCAGCATAGAAAGGAAAAATTTGACCTCAATCCAAACTTTAACACGAAGATCCTGAATTTTCTTTCGGAGTTGGCATTTTTGTAGACCAGGTCATATGAGTCACCAAAGAGTCAAGAAATAATACACGAAAAATAAGTAGCCGATGTCGCACAATCAAGGTCAGTGTGCTGGTTCCCCATTCCTTCCCCTACAAATCATCTGAAAACCATTCTTTCAAGACAACTTAATCAGCCACTTAAAATACGTAAAATATAATAAGTGTACAAAATAATGGGTATAGGGTTTATTTAATTTATGCATGAATAACGTTATCCAAAATATTTTGGAAGTTTGAGGCGTTTTAAGGACTTGCAACTTAAAAGAGCACTTGTGAAATAGCTTAGTGTTGTATGTTTGAATTATCTGTTTCTGAAAAACAAAGGGGCTTATATAAGACCTTTAAACCACTCTTAATGGAATGAGAATTTAGGTCATTTGCTTAAAATGGAATGCTTTTTTCTCATTGATTATGCTTCCGCATTTTTAATGTATAAAATACATTGTTCAAACATGAATTAAATTTTTGCATCAGTTTTCGTGTCGGGCTCGTTAAGGTAGTTAGTTTATTGTTATCAAAGGTTTGAAGAACAGTGCTTGTGCGCAAGATTACACATAAACAAATGTATGTATACTAATAAATTTTTGTGCATGTTATTCAATATGTATTAAAAATTATACTATTGTCAGAAAAAACTAAAAATTTGTTTTAAATATTTTTTTCAACAAAAATATTTTGTGAATGCAGTAAATATTCTGATATAACAAAAACAATTTCTTCCCTGAAGTTCCAAAATAATACATTTTCCCAATATTCTGCTTTTAAAACAATCATGTAGCTTTAATGAATATGTGTACCAATTTTTTTTAACAATTTACTCCAATAGAACTTAAGATATCCCGAGCGAGATTTTTCTAAAAAAAACAATGCTGGAGAAAAATAGTCGGTAAAGATAGAATTTTGGTTACAACTGTTCAGTGAACCTGTCGATTTTCCTTCATATATCTGGTATTTGTAGGAATTTTGTCATGCAGTCAGTCAAAATTATCATAAATGTTTGTACTTTTGCATATATTTGTTTCGAAAAATCGAATTTTTGGAAGATTTAAAGGTCGTAAGCCCCCTTAACGTCTAAAATATTGAATTTTTTGTAATACAGAATCATTTTCGGCACTTAACGATAATTTGAGGTGGAATGCGTGCGAAAGTCACCAATAAGAGAGGTTCATTGTTTACGATTCAATCTATCCACCTAGTTTAAAGATATTCTAACAAGATCTAAGATATCTAATAAGACTATTAAAAGCCCGACTTAAATGGCCAGTGCCTGACTGGCTAACGCATTGTTTACTTGTGATTTCGGCTTCATTGTTAACTTTGGTTGCTATGACAATCAAATCATTAGAGGTTGAGATCAGGGTGGGTCGTGCGAGTTCATTTGTCACCGACCTATGGAGTATCGTTTATCAGCTTTCTCTAATTGAGAAATTTGAACTCGTAACTTTTGACAACACAACTCGTTTTTCTGAAATGCAAGGAATATGTGTGAACTTAAAACCAGTGTACAAAAGTACCTCTGTCCAATAGCGAAGGTGGGACAGGAAATACGAGAAGGTTTTGTTCCATGATGATTCAATCCGTTTTCCAAGTTTAAAAGTTAACAGTGAGACACGTATTTTTATCTCATGATGAGCCCCTCAACTAAACGGGTTATGGGCCCTGACTAAAGCGGTGTAAAAGACTGAGTGAATTACCAAAAAAATTAAAGGAAAATGTGGGAACACCTTGAAACTCGCATGTTGATTGCACATAGTTTAATCAAAAAACAATGTAATCTTGACACAATTAAGTGAAACCTTTTTGTGGAGAAAGATTTGTTGATTTACTTATTTACACTTTATTTCATAATACATCGGCGCTTAGTTATATTTTTGGATCAACTGTAGACTCGAAATTTTGTCATCCCCAAACACATTAGATAAGCCACTGTATATGAGCTCTTAAATACCAGCCGTTGGTATAAAGTTAAAAAATTTTCCACGACTTGCTCAAACAGCTGAGTGTACTTTTGCACTCCATTGCTCTTTAGCAGATTAGCGATGTAGTCACGAAAATAAAACCGAACCACTTCTTCATTCGAGCAATTTTATCAAATTCAAAGATGGCGTTTGACGGGAACCTAACGTCTTCTATAAATTCAAATTCATAAAACTTGCATAAGGGCACGTCTTCATATTAAATTAACCACCAACTTCATAATTTCCAATAGGAACCCCTATTTCGACACGATTTTGAATCTATACCAAAATTTAACTTCTGATACCAAATTTCATCTCGCTTGGTTTTACCGTTTCGAAGTTATGAGGACAGAAAGATGGAACCTCCTAATGTTAAATCAGTTTCTTAGACTTGTTTCTTATCTTGCTAAATAATATTTCTTCAGCGCTGATATTTTGTACCATGTTACTGTTAAACAACCCAAACAAAATTCACACAAAAAAAAATTTAAAATAGTTTTTAGTATGCAATAATAATTATTAAATTAATGTTTAAAAAATTATGAATTGGAACCTTATTATATTTTAATGTGAATTGATTCAGAGCAACTTCTAGTATGGCCGTGCAAAATTTCAGCTCATTCCTATAGTTAGTTATTAAGCTACATTAAATTTTCCTTATTATTGAGATTTTAGGGGGCAGCCAAAAGTTTAAAAAGCATTTGAATTGGAACCTCGGATAAAGATTCTCGGATCGTTTGCACTTGCTGTAATTCTCAAATCGTTCTCACTTGCGTAATAAATATAGTAATTCTCGGGGATCGCTGAAAAAGACGCTTGAAATAGTATTCAAATTTGAAATTCGGGTAGCTGTAACTACAATTAATCTCGATCTTCGAATAGTTACTTTCTATGTCGAGATGATCCATGAAATTGACATAAATTTTAGGATTGAATATCTCTTATATAAAGATGGTAAAGGTCACGAAAATTCATATTTAGACTAATTTAACGACATAAAATCTGATTAATAGCATCCAAAACTAGGTATGTTATGTTAAGTGATTTCTCAGTGGTGAATATTGGGAAATTAGGTATATATATTCTTTATATATTTCAGTGTATGGGGCAATATGTCCCGGAATTGTCTCAGAAAAAGTTAGCAACCCTAGCTGTTCATGGGACAATTATTATGCTGTCATTTTATAATGTGGCATATAATTGTATAGTTGCAAAGAGATTTACTTGTTGATAAATGTGACACCTAAATTATATACATTGATAATATTTATATACAATCCATTTTCCTTTCATTACCTTTAATAACCCATTGTGTTACTCCAGTGTAACATTAATCAAAATACCTACCAACCTACCTTTCTTTAGCGTTTGAATCTCGGCACAAACTGTAGTGTACATAAATTTTATTTATTTTGGAGCATTTCTAAAGCATCGATATAACTTTCGTTTACTTATTGACTAAAATGCCTTTGACAATGAATAATGCTTAGACCGAAATTGAAACTAATAACCCGTTGTTGTGCTCCAGCGTGACGTTAATTAAAAATACCGTACCATACCGAAAGTGAAACTGCTCTCGATCATCAGATGCTACGAGCTCAGAAATAGCGGCTAAATATGGCGGTAGCACAGTTGGAAGAGCAACGAATTTGCGACCAGAGAATTGCGAGTTCAAAACTCGGTCCAGCAAAAGTCTTCATGTTGGAGAGTGGGTTGGCCAGCTCAGGTGTTCTCGTCATCTTGAACATGGTTCAAAATTACGAGGCGTTGTTCTTGGTTCTTTCCCTTTGGGATTGATTCCGGACTGTCTCCCATAATATGGCCCATGCTATATAAAACCCCTACCAACCACAACCTTGAAATTCGAAAACGTAACCGACTGCTATATTAATAGTATATTGTATTATGTACGACTATTCTATTTGTAACTATTGT
Organism: Metellina segmentata; assembly: GCA_947359465.1. NCBI lineage: Eukaryota > Metazoa > Arthropoda > Arachnida > Araneae > Tetragnathidae > Metellina > Metellina segmentata. The sequence continues at coordinate 49,947,663 of OX375875.1, forward strand.
CTGAGTAGGGCATTTTTAACAATGGAGAAAACAATCCTTTCACAAAAGGGAAGGGTACAAAGATAAAAATGTTCGCCACTTTTTAATGGGAGACTTAAGCTGCGGATTATACAAAAAGATCAAAAATCGACTAGAGTCGTTCGCTGAATTAGGGTAAATCCAGAATGGTTATTCTACAGTGTTTTAAAATTTTGAAAATATATTTTGTGTATTCTAGATTCGCAACAAATAAATGTTTTATGCAAACTAAATTTGGTAATAAATTTTGCTGGAATCAACTTTTACTTGCTTTTATCAATCATCGAAAGTCAAGATCTTTCGTGTTCAAAGATAGTTTAGTGTTCAAAAGTATTATACCAAGTATCTCCCAAGTACATGCTTCGCAACCCTGTGACATCGCCGCATACCTTCGGGTGGGTCGGTGTATACCACTTAATACCAAGTATCTCTGAATATTTATTGATCTAACAGACGTGCTATTTTCGCCTAATATTAGACTTGTACTCTTGAGACTTTAAACTACGGAGGTTAATAATATAACGATAATTGAATTGAAATAAGCGATTTTTTTTTTTTTTTTGTAAAATAGTATGATTTTGTGCAGAAAATTATTGAGAAGTCTATAAAAGTACTAATTATTTACCTCTCTACGTCAAGTCATTCCATATGAAATGAATGTGAGGGGAAATTCCAATTTTAAAACAATCTAATAAAATTGCATTAGAATATTTATAATCGTAATTTATGAATTTAAGGTCGTTTTAAATTTTTTTTTCTTCTTGCCTTCCTATCGTAAAATGATCTTTGTGGAACCCGTGCTGTGATTCACACATGATTATACAAGCGTTTAATCACACACATTTTATATTCCTATCACGATGCATTGCATTACCTGTGTGCAATACCATTTTATTTATGGGTTTTCTACTTGAAAGGGAGCAAAAACGTCGAATGCTCGTTTTCGAAGAAAATAAATACTTGTGATTGAGATAAAAAGCGGTTTTTTCTTGTAATGGTGCTGTGTTGGTTATTTCAGTTTTAACTTTCAATACAGTATATAAAAACTTTTGTTGATCTTCACTTAAAGACCAATTTTTCTCGGTCTGGAATTTCCACACAAATAAATATCAATTGTCTACAACATGGACAACATTTGTTTGTGGTGTTGTCCTTGGATCTTTCCCAAGTACCCATACGGGATTCCCACGCATTTTAAGAAGGTCTTGTTTTCCATTTTAGTTTTTAAGTACCCTAAAAACCATTCATATTTGACGAAAGTCCTTAAAATTTTTTAAAGCCCTAGTTTTTACAAGAGCATAGCATATTAAAAACCGAAGTCAATGATACTATTAAGTGTCATCGAAAATTGATACCTAATATGTAGAGGTTAGCTAACATGCTATGTTTTTAGAACTGGATCCTTGTATCCCAAACATGGCACTCGGTTGAATGCATTTTGTGATCTAGTGATACATCACCTTAAATAACACTTAAGTAGTCTTGATTTTTTGTTTTGTTTCAATAATGGGAGCCCTGTAAAATGGATGCATATTAACCATTTGGAGACATTTCCTCCATGGGTCAAGGCATTGGGATTAAGCTGAATGAGAACAACAGGAATTGATAAATAAATGGCGACATTTTCAAATGTGAAATAAAGTTATTTCAATTTATTTAAGCGAGTACCAAAGGTCAAGTTTCACTGGGTACCTCAATGATGCAAGCAAATTCTTTGGCAATCCACATACCAGTTTCTCCATTCTTATTTAGGTGCGTCACACTTGTATCACCATTCAGCTCTCTAAAAAGATATTGATGTGGACGTACTTAACTTGTTTGCATTCACAGTTTGTAGTCAATTTTCATGGATGGATTTCTACGTCCAGATCTTTGCTCGCACTAGTACGTTATTCCAAAATGTCGAATTTAATTCTGGATAAATGTTTTTCGTTCTGAAAACTTTCAGATTAATGTTGCTAAAATTATATATGAAGCAATAAGATATTTCTTAACACATAATAGGTCAGGTTTGCCTAGTGGAAGGGTTCGTGACTAATTTGTTAAACTTTTACTTTTATATTTGAATCTACTGTTATGTTCCTGGAATGCATAACCATTTGTAAATATATGCTTATAATCTTGGATTACGTTATCTGTTTGGTGCAGCTTTGTCGTATCTGGTCCTTGCGCTATAAATATCCAATAAACAAACCAACGCTTGTCACTGGGCTATTCTCAAAATATGAGAGTGCTACTGACAGTATGACAGAAGTTTGCCTTAGTAATTCTTGTCGTGTAAAAACATATTTGGTTCACCAAACGGCAGGTTTTTTACAAAAATATATTGATGCAATATTTGTTGCAATAAATTTCACTAGACTGCACTCCTCAATTCTTATAAAGGAATAATAATTTATTTAGGAAGAAGATTCTCTTTCTAAAAATAACAAATGTTGTTGATGAATTAAATGCAGAAGATTGCAAAAATATTTTTATTTATACTTAATTTTCTCTCTTCGCTGTCTGAATACTTTCAGTTTTTAATTTTGCCAGAGGCCAGTTTGTGAAATCGGTTGAAAGTACTGCAACATATCAGTACACACCGTGATTAGGCAATTCAAACAGAATTGAGATCATAGTTTTAAGGGTATTAAAAGGTTTTTTATCGATGTGTAGGTAGCTGGTGCTTGCTCTAACCCAAGTTAATCCATGTTTTATGACCTTTGGGCTATGAGAGGTTGGAATTGTATGTCTATTGATATCAACAGTTGAGTGACGAGCCTTCCTGTATTTTAGTAGTTTATTTCGCTGTCATTACAATCTGTTCATTCATATGTAGCTTTTGTGACAGGGACAGCTGGTTGTGGTCGGTGACCTGACAGAGGAAAGGTTGTGTCGGTTTGACGATAAAACTAGCTGTTACGTTCAAGTGCATAGTTTTCATTGTATGTATTTACGCTTTTGTGTTTTCTCCAGTAATCGCTTGAATGCCGCGTTTCGGGGAACTACTTCCCGTACTGTGGTATTTCGAGATGCTATCAGTAGTCGTTTGTGTCGAGTTGCAAAAAATGGCCATAGAGCGACAAACTAAAAGTAATATGTCAATTTGCGAGTTTAAAGTCTTGCGAATTTGTTATACCGCTTTTTTTCGTGGCAGGTGTGTATTTAGGGTTTTATGGAGCAAAATTCAGTAACGGACAGCCGACCAACCGGTCTGGTAGTCAAGGTGTTAGCCTCCAGATCAGAAGGTTAATGGTTAGAATCCGGGTCAAGGCATAGATGTTTGTAAGCGTATGGTATCGAGGCAGCTGGTGTACCTTAAATCTGTCGTGGGCGAAAGCCCTCACATTGGAGAGTGGGGTGTCAGCTCAGGTGTTGCCTCGTCATCTGACCGTGGTTCAAAATTACCTGGTGGTGTCCTCGGATCTTTCCCTTTGGGGAATCGATCCCGGACCGTCGTCAATAGACCGTTGTGTTACTCTAGTACGGCGTTATTTAAAAATTACCAATAACGGACAAATTGCATTATTTTTTATAGTAAAGTTTTTGTCCTATTTTTGTTGGAGATGAATTGCCGATTCTCAATAACCATGCTTTTTTTTTTGGTAAAATAAAATTCAAATGGGGCAGCAATTTTAAATGACGATTTTTTGTACCGAAAACAACCTTTTTGCTTGTATTATGTAAAACATTGTAGTGGTAGATTTTTGGTTAGACCGACGATTTTCAAGCATTTTACTTTCAAGCCCTCCTTGAAATTTACAAATATAGCCGGGGGGGGGGGTAAGTATCAGAAACAGAGGATCGATCACTTTCAAAGAGATTCTTAATTCAACCCAATTCCTAAAAAACATAAATACATATTAAATTTGACTTTAGCCTTATGTTTCTCGCATGTTTGATACCGCTGCTGAACCTTGTGTATTTCTCTCTGCTGTGTCAGTTCAATTTTCCTTGTGTTAATTGTGTTTAGGTTCCTAGGAAGTGTTAAGTGTGTTAATTACCGTTGTCTATCTTGTGTTTCGTAAAGCGTGGTCCTTACGCCATAAAACTCAACTCAACCTTCCGAAGTAAGAATCATGTCAGATATAATTTTATCATAAATGTAGAAACTTGGTCACTTTTCAGAGAAGCGTGGTTCCCCTGTCGTGGTAATCTGTTTCTTAAATAGTAATTCTATGGAAACAATTATGATTGATTGTGTGACGACATCTTTTTAAAGACGGTTTTGTTTCTTTAAAATTAAGCTTCAATTCTTAAAATTCTGCCGCGCACGGTTCCTGTCGAGTGCAATCCTCTCTGGGTGTTAGGCCGCTGTTGCCCGATTAGAAGAGCAGATAAACAACCGGAGAGTTACGAGTTCGAATCCAACCAAAGACCGTCCTGTACACGAGGCGGCTTGTGCATGTTAAATCTATCGTGCCTCAAATGTCCTCACGTTTGCGTGGTGTTGAAGTTTGGAGACTTCACACTATACTCTTACTTAAATTAAGTTCAGTGCGTGGATAGTTGCTATGGTTTTAGAGTAGGTTAGTTCGTGGGAGTGTGAGATCTTCCGATGCCTGTTTGTTTGAAAGCGCACGACATGAAGACAATTTTAGACACGTTGCACACATCCGGTTTTTCAACGTGCGGCGCCGTTGCCGCAACCCAAGTGCGGTCTGAGATACATTAGATCCAATGGAGCAGTGAACACATGTCTCCAGCAACGCTGGGGCGACGCACGTCCAACTTGCGCGCAATTTGTACCGCAGTTCCTTTGGTCGCCGCATATGAGTCTCCGTTCTGAAGTACCTTGTTTTCATAAACAAATGGAATACAAATAAATAATAAATGGTTGTGTCCTGTAACGTCTATTTTGTTTCAAAATATACTTTTTTTTTACTCCAAGTAAGCCAAATAAACACGTTTTCTTCGATAGAATATTTATCGCAAATGGCGCGAAATGAGTTCGTGCGTCATTTCACGGTTATGTAGGCATATTTGGGCTTCGGTGCCGCAGTGGCGCCGCACGTTGAAAAACAGGATGTGTGCACCGGGCAGGCATTAATCTGACAAAAAAAAAAAGGTATTCCGTGATTGAGATTCGTTGCATTGTTATAATGTTCTGTAAGTTCGCCATTTCGCAAATTTTACGGCCGACCGACCGGTCTGGTTAAGATGTTAGCCTCTAGATCGGAAGGTTCCTGGTTCGAATCCATGTCAGTGCATGGATATTTGTGAGCATATGGTATAGAGGCGGCTGCTGCACCTTAAATCTGTCGTGGCCGAAAGTCCTCACGTTGGGTTGGTGTGGAAGTTTGGAGAGTGCCAGCACATGTGTCATCTCGTCACCTGACCGTGATTCAAAATTACGTGGTGTTGTCCTCGGATCTTTTCTTTTGGGGATTGATCCCGGATCCAATGGAAGGCCACGGTAGCACTGTTGGATTGGCATGTAATTAGTTAACGTCGCACTGGAGCAACACATGGCTATTGCAGTAACACGGTTGGAAGAGTAGCAACCGGAGAGTCGTGAGTTCGAAATTAGGTCCAACCAAACCCGACGTGTCCACGGGGATAGTACACGTTAAATCTGTCGTGGTCTCAAATGTCCTCACGTTGGCGTGGTGTGGAAATTTCAAGAGTTGGTTGCCAAAACTTAGGTGTTGACCTCGTCATTTGAACTTGGTTCAAAACTGCAAGGTGTTATTCTATGATCTTTACATTCGGGATGGATCCCGGACCGTCGCCAGTAGTCCGCTGTGTTGCTCCAGTTCGACGTTGATAAAAATACCTGCCTACTTTCCTGATGAAGTTTCTCTCTTCTGTGTCTGTAAAACTGATTGTGTTTATTACTCTATATTGTACGTCTTGAGTCCTGGGGCAGCATGGCCACGTGTAACTCATTGCGTCATTGAGCCCCAAAACAAAAATGACCTTTTTGCGATCTCCCTCGGAAGACGCACCCCAGTTTGAGAGCCACTAGCTCCTCTGCGACTTTTTTGCCCTTTGGAGACGAATTTTAATCTGGACCAGGCTTGAATTGCTTGTCTCGAGTCCCACTTTCGGAATAAATTCCCTTACAACACAGACATCGGTGTCAAACTTTGTTTTGGGGTTAAAAGGTACGGTCCTGACGGCAGAATTGACTCCTCCAAAGTAATTCCAGGAAGCTGCTCGCAGACAACCACAAGCGAGCTACCCGGGACTTCCCGTGTCATCATGGAATGACTCACGAGCTCAGTAATCCATTGTCTGGTCTGGTTTGCCCCAGGGTACTGTGGTAGCCGCACAAACTCAAAACTCAAATGAAGTCTGAACTCCTTTCATATCCTTGACTGATACCAGTGGCGCCAACAAGTGGGGAAAGTAAAATTCCAGTGGTTTCGAAACTCTTTATTTTTAAACTGATCCATATCAATATTATATCCGTTGTGTGCAACATTTATCCTTAATCTACCTTCTGGGACTCCTATATGTCATAGGTCTGACATGTGACATGTCGCTCCGCGCTGTTATGATTGTTACGCTGTTATGAAATATTTCAGTTAATCAGACTGGGCTGTTGTGGATATGTCCACTGCTCTATCAATTTTAGAGTTGTATGTCAGGTGCAGTCCTCACTGGGCGTATTTTCCCCTTGTGTGTCAGTAAACGTTTCATTGTGTGTGTATGTCAATTACTTGATATTGTAAGTCTTGTGTCTGGCGCTACATGCCTAAATATGGCCCTTGCGCCATTAAACCCCAAAACAAGCAGTTCATCAGACGTAAGCTGCGCATAGAATAACGTGACATAGTACCGAGAAGAGCTGCATTTTCATGGCCCACCCCTGTATTTTATTGTTAAAGATATTGAAGGCGTTGGTATTGAAATTTGCAAGCGTTAGATATACTTTTTTAAGAATGCAAAAAATATTAATTTTCATTTTCAAAACACAACGATGGGGAGGTCAAATTGTGGATGATTAATTTGCACTGATTTCTTAAACACATTTTGGGGTCAGTAATCAAATCTAATGGTGCACGATCAACATTAAGAAAAGGACAGTGTGTGTAATTCCTTTTTATATGCTTTGTATTATATTTCATCTGATCACTTGCTGTTAGTGTTATTTTAAAAGATAAGGCTGCGATTTCCATCTTTTGCAATAGAAAATCGATTCGGCTATTTATACAATTTTATACACACCAGCCTCTAAGGGAATGGGAATTTTTCACACTAAATGTATGTGTCGTAAAAAAACAGACATCACGCCATTTACTTGTCAATCATTGCCACAATTGTTGTCAGTTAGGTAGTCAGTTGTCTAGCGTTTTATACAATTTCATAATTTGGTCATCACGGTTCGAAGAATTGAAACTAATGTGCAATTACATAAAACTTGCAATTTCAGTTAGACGTGTGGTACTAAATAAAAAAAAATAAAACACTGATATTTTTTCTAATCCGATCATAGGAATTCAGTTGCGAGAGCGTGTATGAAACCTTTTTTTTTTTTTTTTTAGGTAAATGTCCAGAAATCTAAGCGAAAGTAAATTCACGTAATGGGCAAACTTTTTAACTTTGAACCTACCTCACTTTGTTCCATAACTTAAATGGGGTGAAATACTTGTGGTAAAATGTAAGGTACATCATAAGTAAACAAAAATATGGGCGTGTATGATGTTGGGAAAAGGGAGAAATGATTGTCATTGATCAAAATGTTACCCAATGTGCATTCGATGTTCCTTTTTTTCTTTATTTGCGTTCCATGTTTTTGAAGACTTTGGGGTGTTGATTTCTACACACCAGACTGGTTCGTACCCGTTTGTAATGTTGCGTGTGTACGTCCATTTTGTCTTTGTTTGACGCAGCATGTCCAAATACAACAAGGAGTACAATTCATCCCCCCCCCGGTAGCCCGGTTGGAAAAGTAACGAATCAGCAATCAGAGCTTTGAGGATGCGAAACTAGGTTCAACCAAAGACCGTCGTGCACACAGGGGGCTGGTATATTCTAAATCTGTAGTGGCCATAAATGTCTTCACGTTTGGTGTGGTGTGGAAGTTTGCAGAGGTGGGTGGCCGCTCGGGTGTTGACTACGTCCTCTAACAGTGGCTCAAAATTATGTACGGACCTAGGATCTTTCCCTTCGTGATTTATCCTGGACCTTCACCAATAGCCCGTTGTGTTGCTCCAGAACGGCGTTAATTAATTACTGTCGTCAAATATAAAAATCTGCATGTCCCTTGCAGCATAAAAACAAACTCAAACCAAGATGTGAGGATAAAAACGTTTCCACTATTAAATCCTTGTTTTCCGTAAACAATAAACGCGTAGTAACTCAGAAAAGGACATTTAGTAGCTGAGACTATTTTTTTTATGTGCTCAGCTATCAAAAGTGTTTTATGCGTACGGAGGAAACGTAACAAAACCTTTTCCTTTCATTTTCCTTTGGGTTGTTTATGATCTCTTTTATTCACATCGTTATGTGTCAGACGCGCCTGCTTTAACAAATACTAGAACCTTAAAATACACTGCATAGTACAATACAAAGCACTGAGGCATTGCCCGGACCCGTCCTATCACTCGGGCACACCTTGTACCGTCGGCCTCTTCCTATATGTTTTCGATCTCCTTTTGCGGAGGATAAACTACCGTAAAAACCTGCATGTCCTTTTCTGGGTAAGAAAAAACTTCTTATGCATTTGTCCATTTAATTGACTTTTGGCGCAGTTTAGTCAAATATGGCCCCTGGGCCATGACCCCCCCCCCTAAAAAAAACTTTAACTGACGTCGCACAATTTTAAACTTTATTTTTAACCTTTAGCGATAGTCCAATGTTCTTTCGACTGTTACATTTCGACATTACTGTTGATTTGTAATAACACCTTACCCACCAACTTGTACGGTTAAGTCGTACAATGTACGGAATTTGACTTAATTGTACAGGCATATGGTACGGTTTTTCGCCCACTGCGACTTCTGGTAATTAGTAATCCGCACTGATTAAAATGAATTTCCCTTTCAAAATTCATTTATCTTCTGTTTTGCGCAATAATAATCTGTTCAACAAACAGATGGTTGGTATGTTTAACGAGCGTCATCGGAAAGGATCTGCAATTCCATTTCCTCTGGGTTTTGTTCATCAAATGATAGCTCTTAATATAAAACAAAGATGTCATCTAATAAGTGCCAGAAAGCTAAACAACCAAGAGCAGCGAACCAAATATTAAACAAGACGAATCTCCAGAAAAAACAAGGTTAAATTACAGTCATTGGGATTGGTCCAACCATTTCATTGAACTCTTCGTTCCCCTGGCAGTTTCGCTCTTAAATTTTCAAAACAAGGTTCTTTATTTCAGTCAACAAATGAGTTCTCTCCTGTGAATGTTTATTTTTGTGATGTTGACTATTTTATGTTTGGGTCAGCGTGCCCTAAGTATAATAAAATGCAAAATAATTAATATTCTTGGGGTTTTTGTATATACGGGTGATTTAAATTGTAATACATTTCGCGGGTGTATGCCTGTCATGATTCTGTGAAAATTCGGTTTCTAGAATGAAAATGTTGACAGGTATGTAACGCTTTATTTTAACTGTTATGGGAATAACAGTTCATCTCCAGTCGTGTGGTTGGAACACATGTTTAGAGACCTGTAAACTGAAGTGTTTGGTTGTGAGCTTGATTTTCCTCTGCCATGCTGGCTGTTTTGAGCTTCCTGGTTTCTTCAAGTAGACGTGTAAATGTTTACCAGCTTCCTCCAGAAGGCAATGGACACCCTTGTGTAGTACCATCATCCCGAAATGAAGCATCGGTACGTCTCGAGGCAAGTGGTCCTCACTTTCAACCCTACATTTATTTCATTACAAATAGAAATTCCTACCCGTAATGAAATGAGCGTACTTTTGAGAGAATCCCGTCAAGATTTTCTTTTCTACATTCCCGTTTATGTCAAGTACTCCTTCATGCGATGTTAAAGGTCACAAAAGATAGAGCCGCCTATTCCGCTAAAGCTCAGTTGTCTCTTTCCGAAAGTAGTAAGAAAGTTAGCATCTCAAGAAACGAAACAGCTGACCACTTTTTCAAGGGGGCAAGGGAACCTGGAACCAGAAAAGGCTGTGTTGCCGTCTCAAAGGAAGACCCACCATCCAGCTGAAAATCCAACTTTTGTAGAAAAATTGTTCCTTCACATCATTGGTACTTGGCAAATCTCCGGTTGGTTCTCAACAGGTGGAGAAGGTCAAATCTTTCCCACAGTGCACCAGATGTAAAAAAGAGCCAACCTCTCCTCATCAAACCCCACACAATTTCTGAAACATTTTGCACAACCATGTATGGGTGTAGAACTTATGTATCACAATGGGATAGACACCAACCAAGTTATTCGTTCTACGTTATGTAGAAGGCCAAGTCTCTTATGGGGGTCTCACTGTACCTTCATCCACTTTTAAATTGGAAACAATTAACTCTTTCGAATTTCTTCCGCCAGCTCATTCTGACCGGTAGACGTGGCAGCGCTCAGGCTATCGGTTCATCGGTGGTATAGAAGGCTGGGTTAGACTCGTTCGAGCCATGGCTACGGGCTTTAACGTATCCCCTTTAGGGACCAATGAGGTGTGTACTAGTGTAAATAGTCAAATGTCATCGCAATTCGATTTCGAAAAATTTAAAAACTCAAATGCAATCTATTCCCTTTAGCTCTGTTGACATTTGCATAAAGTTCAGTTATCGAGTCGCCAGGTAGTACCTTACGCGGGAAGGCCAAGTCTTTTCTCGAAATGGTCGTAGTAAACCTCGAAGATAAATGGGGGATGAGCTTGATGGCCCTTGCACGACCCTATTTCACAGTCCGTCAGTAAGTCTCTAAACTGCGTGCATCATCCATTATCGTCTTCCGGAATCCAAATTTACAAAACCTATAATCCATAAATACATATGAAATGTCGATATATTTTCATCTTTTACATTCTGTGACATTTCATAGGAAAATGAATGGTTTCATGTCTATTTATGCGCAAGTATTTCGTAAAATCGGCTGCTGTGGTTTTATGAAAGTGTTTTATTGGTTCTGTATACTTCGGAGCTTCTTTCTAAACGTTTTAGTTTTGAGGAATCGACGGTACTATGTAGCCGCTGTGATGCTTTTCGAAGAAAATGCATGCCCGTTTTTAACAAAAAGTTAACTCTTTAGCACATTAACCATAATTTAGAAACATTATTATCTCTGTACAGGTATAACCAGTCTTCCATTTTTCGTAATAAAATGTGCTGTATTCAGATTTCGATTATTGGTAATACAACAGTTCTCTTGAGACTAACAACTAGTTTCATTAACCTTGGAAATTCGAAAGTATTGCGCTGAAAAAATATGTAAGTAAATAAAAAATATGAATGTAAAATCACAGATATTTATAAGTGGCACAAAGGTATATTCGACAGTTATCTTTTTTTGGAAAAAACGAACAAGAAACCATTTGCCGATAGAATTGTCTGTGTCTAGTAACAGCCATCATTTGCCCATTGACTAAAAAACCCAAAACATATCCACTTTCAGACTCCTTGGGACTCAATTTTAATTGGGGTATGAGCCCCAAAATTGCAGGATGGCTCGACTTCCTTTCATAGATCGTTTGACTGATATGTGATGAGACTGGCGAGTTAAATCCTAGGAACCTAAACACCTTGGGGCCTCAATATTTGTATGGTTGGGACCTGTATCTTCCTCCAATCTGACGGATAAATATTACAAACATATATGCTATGTTGATAATGATCCGTTCATATAATGTAAAGTGTGTTCCGAAAACACAAAAGTACTTGGGCTTTACAGTAGCTCTCTCACACACACAGTAATTTATCTTTGATCACGCTGAAGGCACATCAACCACCAAGGATCTGTTTCAATTGGAGAACGAGTGGTGATCGGATGGTGGCAAGTGGACGTTCATAAATTTCTCATCGAACATCAAGTATTTTCTTTTATCTTGCAGTCCTGGACTCAGCAGTTTCGCCTACTACCTGCGAGCTGAGTCCAGGACTAGAAAGGAGCTCGTTTGTAGGCGGCGTTGGTCCACTTCCTCTGGATGTAGTTCTCTCTTCTGTGTCACTAACTCTTTTCCTTGTGTGCATTCCTTTGATGCAGCTAGGCCAAATATGGCCCTTGTGCCGTGAAACCCAATCACCTTTCAGGCCATGTACATGTAAAATGGCCATGTCCCATAGTCCTTTTAATAAAGGGATGTCCTGACCGCTCTTCGTTTAGAACGTTCCCCCCTTTTTTTTAAGAAACTGTTTGCATTCCTTTCTGAAATTGAATTGATTCTCACAACACCAATACCGTACACAGAGTTTGCAAAGTCTTGGCGCTTCAAGTCGAAAAGGGCACCTTTTGACTTCTGAAGTTGTATTTTCTATGTAAAACTTCAAGCACATAGATTTGTTATTAAATTACCCGTTAATTAGTCACTTAGTTTAGTCGACAGCTTTTCAAGCTTCTGAAGTTAAATTTCCTGTATAACTTCAGAAGCTTGGAAAGCTGAAGACCAAGCAGTGAATGGGTTAATTTAATGACAAATCCATGTGCGTAAAACTAAAATCCGGCAATATGTTACTGATTCTCCTGTAACCTGGAGGCAGTTAACATTAGAAGTTCCCCTTTTTCTACAGTATTCCCTCGGTATATCGCATTTCTTGTAGCACAATATACCGGCGGGAGTATTATAGTTTTTCAATTAAAACTAATGCTACAAGAGTTAAACACCACCTATGCTCGATCCTTTTAATTGAAGGAAAGCTTTCCTTGTGTATGTATGTTCATTATTTGACATTGTCTTGTATTGGGCCCTGCTTGATTAAATATGAACGTTGGACCTAAAGCCCTATCCAACCAACCTTTTAATATGAAACTACAGTGGAATATTTTTGAACATAAATTCCGTCTTGTTCACGATTTTGAGGCACCCAGATCTTTGATACCTGTTCAGTTCAGGACAACAGCTTGAAACAAGCAACCTTGGAATTTACAGTTCTAAAGAAATAGATTAAAATTTCCTGTATTGTACGCGCAAAACGGTAATTGAGGCGTTCAGAACTAGAGTGAATCAAGTCCATTTTATATCATTTTGAGATACATCGAGATAAAGTTTCTTCTTGCGTGTATTTTTCCTATTCGCCGGGCTTTCCTGGCATTTCTCGGGAACCAAAGCAACTAGACTTGATTCAAAGGTGCATTTGAAAGATTCAGCTTAATGGAGTTTGACCATAAAGTGGACTTGATCTACTCTAGTTCTAAACGCCTCAATTAATTGAATAAAAAAAGCAATATAGCCGCGAATTCATCGGGTTTTTATTGCTGTAGTTACAGATTGTTTTTCTATTATTGATAAAACATTTTTTAAGATTATAATTCTGTGTCCTGAAATTGTTCATCTTTTTTTTTCAGAGTAAACCCTGTTGCTCTACACCAAGAATGAAGGAAAGCCCACTACTGAGTAGTGAAGCATCATACTGGCATGTCACTGGGTTCTTCTGGGAACACAACCTGCGTTTTCTGTACTGGCCTTACTGGAATTACACTGGTGGCAGAAGCCACCGACACCGGTACCAGAATCCCTCGGAAATACCCTGGGACCTTTAGTGATTCTCATGTCTCAGCTTCTACTGCCTTAGTACCAAGAAATCTGTTTTCTGCTACTCGTAGCCATTTACTTAGTGCGTAGACTCTGAATGTGAAGCATATCAAGTCGTGTTATTGTCTTCATGTTTCCTCTGGATACACCATTTAGTCGACAAAGTCTCATCTCATCCCGTGTGAAAAAATTGTTTTGCGTGTTCGTGGAAACGAGTTTTTTTATTTTCGATTATTGATTTTTTTTATCAAAATTATTTATTCCCGGTTCTTTTTACAGGTTGAATTTTTTTTTTCAACATTTTTTTTTAAAAAGCGTCTAGTACCCTGTTTTTGAGAATATTCTTTATAGGCATTATTTTGTTGGTTATTTGTATATATATTTTTTAGTTTCCTGAAGTTGATTATTTCGATTTCGTACTCTCGGTAACGCAGGCGGTCAATGTGTTCGACAGCCGCAGTCCGGTAGATTACTTGTCCAGTCATTTTCGTTCAGCCAAGGAGAGTGGGCCGAGCCCCGCACTCCGTCCTGCGGATTTACTGAATGACAATGGACAAGGTGACGTTTCTCAGCGACCACCGGGGCGGGAACCCGCCGCCGCCCCCCAGGTCGTCCCCTCCTCGACCCTCGTCCGGTGACCCCAAGAAAGAGCGCGACCCCGAGGAGGAGGACGACGCGGAGGTGATGCAGGTCGTGGCGAACGGCCCCATCAGCCTCAGGACGAAGAAGCAGAGGATAGTGGAGATAAACGGCGTGTTGAGCGTGGAAGAGGACGGGACCACGGAGCGCCCCATGTCCTGGGAAGGAGAACTGTCCGACGACGAACTCATGGACCCGAGGCACACCCCGCCACCGCCGCAGATCTCTGCTTCTTGCCACAACATCCTCTCGACTGTCATCACGACCACGAGTCTGCCCGAACGCTCGCTGGGCAGCCCTATGTGCATGGACGACGAAAGGCACCTGAACGCCGTCGCGAGAATCAAGGTGAGTTGCTTGGAGATTATATATTTGGTACTTCTGCTTTGTATTAGAGACGGTATCCAATAAATCCATGGCCCTCGGGGGCACATCTTTAGGTGGGCTCTAGGGATGCGAAATCGATGTCGATGTTTTTGTAACATCGATGTTTATACTTGTCGATGTTTTTACGTTGTCGATGTTCTATTTTTAAATTAAAAAAAAGTACCGTTACAAAAATTTTAAAAATAACCAAGTAGCATAATTTTTATAATCCGCAAATTAAACATACTTATAGACCAAAATGGCCAAGGGTAAAGGGTCTGAAAAGTAGGGGTGCGATATCGATGTCGATGTTTACAAAATATTGATGTTTTAGAAAAAACATCGATGTATTGGAGCCGATGTCGCATCACTAGTTGCTAAACCAGTTTTAAGAAATGGGGTAAAAAAGTTTAAATACACTGAATTTTAAAAACATCGATGTTTTAATTTTGAACATCGATGTTTTGCTGTCGATGTGGGTACGTGCATCACAACCCCAAGGTACCCGAGTATTCGTTCCTCCCTTTCGTTTTTACCCTCGCCTACCCTTCAGCCTTTTTTCACCTGTGTTGGGGCTAAATATGGTCCTTGCTCCATTGAAACCTAAAACCACCAACCGACAAATGCACGGCGGCCTGAAGTGGTCGGGAAAACCGCAAAATTTGCGGTGAGGAAATTTTAAATAATGTTTTACCAAAGCAACACAACGGGCTATTGACGACGGTCCGGGATCAATCCCCTAAGTGAAAGATCCGAGGACAAACACCACGCAATTTTGAACTAAGGTCAACTGACGAAGCAACACCTGAGCTGTCACTTTCCAAACTTCCACACCAACCCAACGTGAGGACTTTCGGCAACGACAGATTTAAGGTGCAGCAGCCGCCTCTATACCATACGCTTACAAATATCCATGCACTGACCTGGATTCGGACCAGGAACCTTCCGATCTAGAGGTTAACGTCTTAACCACCAGACCGGTTGCTCGACCGAAAAATTTGCGGAATGGCGAATTTACAATACACTATATCAATGCAACGGATCTCAACCACGGAATACTTTTTTTTGTCAGATTAAAGTTGTCTTGCATGTCTTGCGCTTTCAAACAGGCATATCATGATCTCACACTCCCACAAACTAACTTGCTCAAAAACCATAACAGCGATCTACGCACTGTACTTAATTAAAGTAAAAGTATAGTGAGAAGGCAGGTGAGAGACCTTGAGGGGGGGGGGGGTTCATTTATACAAATGTGGTTAAGCTCGCCAGAGGAAAGATTTGCCGTTCGCAAAATCTTGCATGACGACCTCAGCCGGCGATTGTTTATTTCGCTTACTTGTAATCACTGCCATTGCTTCCGGCACCGACGCCAACTCTGAACGGGACAACTCGACAATTGTGAGAAGACTTGCCCCTTTAACAAACGGGAGTGCTCATTCAAAACCATGTGACTGAAATGCTAGCTAGCCGGAGCCGGACTGTAGCAATTCATTTGTTAAGCGTATATATCTAAACACCACGGACATGAATTGAGGTGAGGAAGTTGCCATCATAGTAACTGGAAAGGACGGATGAAAACGTGATCTTGAGACACCAAGTTAAAATTGACTGCAGACACAAAACTTCTTATGTCAGATCACTCTTTAACGAAGGGAAACTAAGATAATGAAACGATCGTTCCCACAAAACTTAGCCGACAAACCAGTCTGGTGGTTAAGGTGTTAACCTCTAGATCGGAAGGTTCCTGGTTCGAATCCGGGTCAGGGCATGGCTGTTTGTAAGCGTATGGTGTAGAGGCGGCTGGTGCACGTTAAGTCTGTCGTGACAGAAAGTCCTCACGTTGGGTTGGTGTGGAAGTTTGGAGAGTGGGGTGCCAACTCAGTTGTTGCCTCGGCATCTGACAGTGGTTCAAAATTACGTGGTGTTGTCCTCGGATCTTTCCCTTAAGGGATTGATCCCGGACAGTCGTCAACAGTCCGTTGAGTTGCTCTAGTACGACGTTAATTAAAATTACCAAATTACTGAAGTAATTTTATAAAAATGAGTTAAAATAAAACAAATTTTACACACGCGGTTGGCGGGAAAGTTGTATCTGTGGTTTGCCTGGCATGTTTTAAATAGTGAATGGCATTTTTTTTTTTTTTTTCAGATAAGATTGGTGATTCGTCTGATTTGAAAATAGGGAAAAGAAATTTTCGGACGCTCAAACAAAAACGCGTTGATAAACCGGAATACGTGTATCATTTATTTGCTTAACCTGGCCCTGAGGAACGCAAAAAGCATTTTACAATTGCTGCAGCGTACTTTTCCCAAATTAAATGTAAGAGTTTTTTTATCACAGTTTTTGTGGTGACTGAATGAAAAGTCGAGCTCCACCTGTAGAAGGCGGTTTGATGATACATTCATTGTCCATTGATACGCTTTCTTTATGGCATATGTCATTCATTTTGGTATCTTGTTGGGGGAATCGTGATCACTGCTCCGTTCAAAGGATTGTATGTTCGACAGTATCTTCGGTTTCTCCGTACTGGCGTATATTTCTGTTTT
The DNA here is from genome assembly GCA_947359465.1 of Metellina segmentata. NCBI lineage: Eukaryota > Metazoa > Arthropoda > Arachnida > Araneae > Tetragnathidae > Metellina > Metellina segmentata. Next base: position 49,964,810 of record OX375875.1, read on the forward strand.
TTATATAAAATCTTCTTTGATATTGACATGATACCATGTGTAGTGTTAATATTCGATTCGTTGTCAATTGGGCCGACCAATCTGTCTGGCGGTTAAGGTGTTAGCCTCTAGATCGGAAGGTTTCTGCCCTGGTTCGAATCCGGGTCAGTGCATGAATATTTGTAAGCGTATGGTGTAGAAGCGGCTGGTGCACCTAAAGTCTGTCACGTTGGGTTGATGTGGAAGTTTGGAGAATGCCAGCTCATTTGTTGCCTCGTCATCTGAACTTGGTTCAAAATTACGTGGTGTTGTCCTCAGATCCTTTCCTTAGGATCCCGGACCGTAGTCAGTAGCCCGTTATGTTGTTCTAGTACGACGTTAATTAAAATTACCTTACCTCGTTGTAAATTGGTCAAAATTTTGTTTTTATTTACAGTTGGAAGGGATGTAAACGGTATATCCTCCTTTTGAAGGGTTTGTCCATCTTTTGTTAACAAAATACGTACATCATAAAAATGACCTGATTTCTCATGGCAGTCATAAATGCTGCCGTTGCCTGGTTGGAAGAGTAACGGATTTGAAACCGTTGGGTTTCGAGTAGGAATCCAAACAGACCGTCGTATACAAAGGAAACTGGTCCACGTTAAATCTGTTGTGTCCTCAAATGTCCTCACGCTGGCTGATGTGGAACTTTAGAGATTGGGATGCCAGTTCAGGTGTGACCTCGTCATCTGATCGTGGTTCAAAATTACGCGGCGTTGTCCTCGTATCTTTTTCCCTTCGGGTTGGGTCCTGATTTCCTTCGGGCCCGTTGTGTTGCTCGAGTGTGACGTTAATTTAAATACCTACCATAGCGGTTATAATTCCCAGCGTCGTGTTAGTGGTTCGCATCGACTCAGTGGATTTGCCCACCGCGTGAGAAACCTGCGAATTTTATGCAGCGCAGATCCGATTCCTGTAACTTATCCTGGGTATATTTATCTCTTCTGTGTAAGTAAAACTTTCCTTGTGTATGTCCATTACTTAAAGTCTGTTTTGTGTTTGGCGCAGCTCGATCATATATGATCCTTATGCCATAAAACACAATTCAACCAGCCGAATACATGGAGATACTGGGTTTTACGTAGCTCTTGCCACTAACTTTCCCCGAATCATCACTCAAACATTGTCCACCAAGAAAACTGTTTACATGGGCAACAAATTTTGATCCTACAATGCCAAGTGAATGGCAATGTGCATATAATAAATGGATGCCCTGACAGCTCTTTGTCTTGAACGTTTAATTTAAAAACATTTTATTAAACGTAAAATCAATTTCCTAATCTTAACAACGAATCTCAAATGCAAATATTTTGCTCAAAAATGACGATGTGAATGAAAAGCGAGTTATGGTCCCGGGAGCAGTAAGTGCTTAAAACTGCGACGGTACGTCGCAAAAAAAAGTCTTTGCACAGCAATTTTTCCTTTATTTTATCAAAATTTTGGCCCATATTTTTTGTGAATCATAAGTTACACTGTTCTGCAATGCAAAGCGCGCTTCTTGCCACACCTTTTTTTTTTCTTCTTTTCTAGCTACGGAACAATTTTTCTACACCGCACAAATTACCACAAACACTTTATAAATAACACATCTTTTATGTTAATGACTAAATATTTAACTTCAAAAGTTATCGGCAGAATTGCAAATTCTGAAAGTATGCCTTGGTTTTAAATAAAGTAAGTTAATTTATTTTGATGTTTTATTATTAATATTTAATATATATTTAGCCGATAATTGTGTATTACGTCTGTTTTTGATTTTACTGCAGTTATCAAAAATTCGGACAAAATACCTGTAGAACAATTGCAATTGCTTGGAGTTGTGTTGCTGAATACTGAATATAACTCTGCACCTGGGGTTATGGTCATGGAATTTTATTGAACGAAAAACTAATACCTCTGAACGAGCAACTCTTAGAGATCGAGGTTTCTTGGAACAGATTTCTGTTGACTCGATGTAGACCACAAACACCTAAACCAGAAAAGTTGCTTTTCCAGTTTCTATCTAACAGAAATCATGAATGAGGGGAATTCGTTGACACCGACGAATCGGTCTGATAGCCGAGTGGTTAGCGCTATAGTTCTCGATTCAACATGAGCCGATTGGAAGAGTAACGAATTAGCGGCCGAAGGGTTGCGAGTTCGATTCCAACCAAAGACCGTCGTGGGCAAAGGAGGCTGATGCTCGTTCAATCTGCCGTGGCCTCAAATGTCCTCGCGTTGGCGTTCTGTGGAAGTTTGGAGAGTCAGGTACCGATTCAAGTGTGACCTCGTCATCTGACCGTTTTTCAAAATTACGCGGTTTTGTCTTCGGATCTTTCCCATTACGATTGATCCCGGACCGTCACCGCCAATAGCCCATTTTGTTAATCCAGTGCAACGTTAATTAAAATACCTATTGACCATCTCGATTCAACAGGCACCGAGTTTGAATCCTGGTCTGGTCATGGACCCAGTCGCTTTCGTTGAGAAGGGAATTTGGTCGATTTATGTATTTGAAAATTTCTTTCTCAGTTGAAATATTCTTTAGAAACCGTATCGTTATGGAAACAGAATTCTTCAATGATGTTAGGGTCAGAAAAATAACACGATATACAGGGTGTCCACAAAGTCTACTATTTCAAAAATTTATTACAAAATGAGACGTGTATATTTAAATTCTTTTTGCCTCGTTTAATACACCTTTATATGGCACCATTAGTTACACGATGCACATCAAGATGGTACTCGATTTCCTGCCAGTTTCGCTGTAGCATACCCTCATCAATGGTATCGGTTATCCTCTGCTTCAGATTAGCCATGTCCCGTACCTTTGTTTTCGATACACCGCCTCATTAAGAACTGTATATTCGGGGGGGGGGATATTGAAATATTGCTAAACGGGTTGATTGGAAGTGGTGACCCAATTCCCTGACAACCTCGTTCACCAGATATCACTCCCCCCCCCCTCAGCTTCTTTCTATGGGGTTATGTTGAAGATAGCGTGTATGGTCATTGCCTTTATTGATGAGGGTATGCTACAGCCAATATAGCAAGAAATCGAGTACCGTCTTGATGTGCTTCGTGCAACTAATGGTGCCCATATAGAGGTGTATTAAATAAACCAAAAGTAACTTAAATAAGACTTTATGGACACCTTGTATTGTATTTCAAGAGAAAAGTACTTCCTTTGCTTCTTCCTCATGAGGCATGAGAACTTTGTATTGGATGTGTTCGGTATGTTCGCCTTTAAGGTATGAAAAAAAACCGACTGGTTTTTATCGTTTTGAAAAGAGCTTGTATTTTCGTTGCATTTATTTTACAACAGAAAATCCAAACGTTATCATTCCCTTGTACGTCTGGAGTTATGTCCCATTCAAGGCTTAATTGCTGTTCATTGGCTAGTTATAAAGTTTTGAAAGTGTTTCTTTTTTTAAGAGTACTAGGGGGGTCCGCCCCCTGCTGGCTTACGCTCGCCAATGATTTTGAGACAATCTTAGTTTATTTCACGGCGATTCATATTCTAATTGAGAAAGTATTCAAGGATGAAATGGAGGAAAGGGATTTCAAAAATTATGAAATTAAAAATATATTTATCTGGAGACAACCTGAGGGCACCATATTCGGGGGAGGGTGAGTGAGCCGATACTATAGTACCGGGACTTGCGGTTAAGAAGGGACTTGGTAATATTTTGTGATGCACGATCCGTTTCCCGAGTTTCAGTAATAAATCTTACCCCTTCATATGCATTCATAATTGAGGCTATCACATTCACAAGCAAGAGTGGCCCTAACCCACCAACATACCCAATGGAGATAAATGCGATTTTCTTGGCACCATTTATCCACGATATGATTTTGGGATTCTAAAAATTTGTTTTTCAGTGATCAACAATGAGTTATTTTGTTATTTTAGAAGACATGAACCTGCACGTTTCAAAACAAGTACAAGATTTTAATAAAAGGTAATACAATTTTCGGGTTTAGGCCATTCTTGATCTGATAGCCTCAGTTATGAAACGCATTGATTGCACAAAGAGATGGATGCTAAATGCAGTTAACCGTTGAGTACTTGGAATAAAGTTGTATTTCTTGATTTAACTCGCCTAACTTGGTACTCTGGAAGCCAGAATGGAGCTCGAGATATCTTTTTTTACAAAGGGCCTACGTTCGCCAACCCTCGGTGATGGCTACGTAAACTCATTTGGTTTCCTTCGCAAACTAACACTCCTTTCACGGAGTTTTGAACCCTCTGTGACGGCGAAACTATCATAATAATTCGTATATTCCTGATTAGACTTTCCGGGCCATGACGTCTCAGCGAGTTTCAACAAGGCCGTTGACGTTTCATGTTCGCGATGAACAATTTGTTCCCATGGCGAAATTATATATTTCATTTCATCCAATTTATTTGTAAACCAATTTTACAAATAATTATACTACCATAAGAAAAAGTGCATTCTAAGCTTTCACGTGGTATTTTCTATTTTTAAAACTAATAGTAATAAGCTATAGGTATGACAATTTAAACAAAAAAAATAACAAAAATGCCCCGATTTTTCCCGTATTTCAAAAAAAAAAATTGAAATTTCTAAACAAACTCGGTGAGGTACAAAAATTCACGTAAAGATATACTTTAAAAAAAAACTCACGTCTGAGGACTAAAAATTTGTTCATTTTTTGTTCACTCGCATTAGAAATTATGCTTTTTTCGACTTAACGCTTCATGTACCCTAAATTAATAGCCGCATCGGAAAAAAAAAATCTTCTCCATCTTGTTTCCTGTGCAATTTTGAAGCAGCGATGTTAATTTCGTAATTTTCTGATCCGTACTTTCTCGGGAAACCGTCTAAGAATCGAGCGAAAAAAAGCGAGTTTTCAATCATGCGGCGGCAATTTTTTTTTTTAATTTTGAGAGAAAGGATGTGTGTGTATATATTCTCTATACAAATCTACACCGTTTGACCAATCCACACCAAATTCGGTACACTTATACTTTAGAACACTGCGTAAAACACAGTCTATTTCTTTTCTATCTTCAGACCAATCAGTAGCCTTGAAAATTGGCACACTGGTAGTTGTTAACAGAGGGAAAGTACTAGAAGTGCCCATTGAAGCCGCAATTTTAAAATTTGTTTTCCTGCAATAAATGGATATGGACAGGGAAACACGTTCCACAGGATTTGTAAATCAGCTAACACTGAGAAATTTCGCGTTCATGATTCAGCTGTCGCGGTAGGAAACACGTTCTACAGGGTTTGAGTATTTTAGTTAACACAGGGAAATGTCGTGGTCACATTTGAAATTGGAGCAACGTCGTGTTATTGAGCTAGTTGAAAATATTTATGTTGCAAAATTTAATAAATGCCTAAATAAGTTTAACAGAAGTAAGCCGATCAGTTTCGTTACAAATAGTACATTTGAGCTTAAAGTGAGCTACTCCTTAATTTCTCTTGCTCCTTTGGGATCCCAGCTTTATCAATACATTTCGAAGCTATTTCTTTCTTATCTTATTTCCAATTTAGTTTCTTTCGTTGTTATTCTCCTGACATATTCAATGGTATTCAAATTCGGATTATAAGGTGGTGGATTCAGTTGTTTTAGCGTGTGGTGGAGGAACCAAAGCTTCACTATTTTGTCTGTATTCAGTATGTCCTGATCCTATTCAGTATACCCAGGAGTTTCAAAGATCCAGTTTCGTTACTCTTATTAATAGTATATCTAAGTAAACAAAACTATTCATTTCATAGTCTACAAAAGCAAATTCTCCAACGAGTGAAGCCTCTATGCGCACCTAAACCATTTCGGATATTCCACCATGCTTTACAACCCGTATTTCTCAGTTATAGTGGAGAATTTGCAGTCCTCCAAATTTTTTAGCATCTTTTTATGTAATCAGTAACTAATACATTTTCACAATACTCTTGAGATAGTAGGTAGAATGGGAGTATTTAACGTCGCACTGGAGCAAAACACAACGGGCTACGGTCTGGGATCAATCCCGAAGGGAAGGATGCGAGAACAACTCCTCACAGTTTTGAACCACTGTCATGTCACTCTACCTGAGCTGACACCCCACTCTTCAAATTTCCACACCTTGCCGACGCGAGGATATTTGAGGCCGCTACAATTTTAGCTTGCACCAGCCCCCCTCGTACACAGCTGTCTTTGATTGGATTCAGTTTCGAAATCGCAACGTTATGATTGCTAATCGGTTACTCTTCTAATATGCTGGTCTTTAGGTGATGGTCTTTGAAATGTTTGGCAAGCAGCACAGGCTTTTAACAATTACCACCTTTACTGATGGCCAGATATGGTCCTTTTCCGCCATAAAACCCCTTTACTGATTACTCTGGACTCTCATGATATCCAACGGAATTCAGTGTTTTTTATAGTACTTGCACTAACTGATTATCCTCTTATATTGGAAACATCTTTCGCAAGTTTTACAGCACCAGTGCACTGTTTAATCCTTCAGAGACCTACGGGCGTGCACATTCGAAGAAAAAAAATGTGTCCACCATGAGCATGAGTACCAGTGGGAAAATGTATTGTGACGAACTGTTGAGAAATGTTCTTCACAATTCTTCCAATTTCTCAACGATTTATCTTCACCTTTTAACCACACGTGGAGTTCACGTACTTCCTCACTAGTTTCTTTATGATATGTTTAAATAAGTATTAATGGCACATAAACTTGGCGCAATGAAGTTTTATTTCATCTAACCTTCAGAAAACCTAATTTATAGAACTATCAAAACTCGATTTCCAAACAAATTCAGGTGCCGCAGTAACCCACGACAGAGCAACGGACTAGCAACCAGTGGGTAGAGAGTTCGAATTATCCTCGAATTGATCAAGGACCGTCGCCAATAGCCCGCGTGTTGGTTCATTAGACGTGAAGTCAACCTGTGCTATTCATTTTAAATATTTTACTATTACGCCAACGTGAGGATGTTTGAGGCCACGACAAATTTAACGTACACAACGGTCTTGGTTGGATCGAGTTTTACACTGACTGGATGAATTGGAAACGCGAACTCATGCAAGACAAAGCACAATCTACAGAAAAATGCGATCAACAACGAACTTTAACTTTCTTCCCTCATTTACTGTTTACAATCATAAACTTTCTATTAATTCTGATGTGGAGGTTCGCAGTTTTCTGCTAGGTACTATGTAATTGATACGTCCGTTCCGTTCTACAGAAAAATGCGATCAACAACGAAGGTTGTAAGACGTTACAGTTAATTTACTCAGATCATTTGTATGTTATAGGTTTTCAAAATAAATAATCCAGACCATGTAACTTTTTTATAAACTTGAGAAATGAATTAAAATTTCAGGTAAGGCAATGTTTCACTCTTGGGGCGTTCGGGTTCCTGGTTCGAATCCTGGTTAGCCAAGGATATTTTGAAGAGTGGGGTGCTAGTTCAGGTGTTGCCTCGTCATCTGACCGTGGTTCAAAATTACGTGGTGTTGTCCTCGGTTCTATCACTTAGTAGATTGATCCCGGATCATCGTCAATAGCCCATTGTGTTGCTCTAGTACGACGTTAATTTAAATAATTACCAATTACCATTGGGCATACGATTTTGGTAAAGTACTTAAGAAAAGGTTTTTTGTCGGATATTTGAAGAAAAAAAAAATATGATTATATATTTGTTTTTGTATCATAAATTTTCTTAAAAATTCAGGGGAAAATATCACATTTGTAGTTTGGAAAAACAAGATTTAATTCAGAATGTAAAAGACTATTTAAGATGTGTTTTTCTCATTTATAATGAAATTAATTATTTTCACGGTAGGATACTTGTGTTTATTGGATATCAAAAAATAATAACTGGCACAAAAAAAAATAATTGTTTCTAGATTTAGGGGGTTTCCACCTCGGACATCGGGTCAAAATAATACTAAATCCCTCAAAAATCTTATGTAATGTGGAGATTAATTCTCTGTTTTTTTTCTCCAACATTCACTGGACTTTTGTTTTTATTAAACCGGTTTTGTCTGCTTTCTAAACAGTGAACGAACGCTTTCTTTTTCTGTCGATGTCTTGTTCCGACACAGAAATAAGCATTTGCCCCCCAAACCCACCATTTTGAATACTTTGTTTTTAAACTTAATTGCAATTTTAAATTCTAACGTTTTTTTAACGATGGTTCCGAGAAAGGCGGGAAGAAAAACCCTTTCGACCTGTGGAAAGTGCTGTCGGGCCTCCCGGTCGTAGCCCTCTCCTGCCTTCCCAGCGTTCCATGCGGTGACCTTGACCGGGCCTCTCCACCTCCCCCTTTGGAATCGGTGCCTGGTTATGTATTTTTTTATAATTATTATTTCCTTTTTAATTTACGTCTAACTGACTCTCCCCTGCGGCATTTCGCGATCGGTGGGAAAGTAAAATTCCACATCACCGTGTTCCCACACTTTTATTTTTTCATCCTAAGGGTTGATAAAAGTTATTGTTAATACGCTGCCGCTTGTTTCGTGACTGTCAAGCGCCATCGACATGGTTTTTAGAATGTTTCAAATCTGCAAACGATAAATGCGGTTAGTATTCGAAACTTGGAACATCGGGCCTTTTATGGAGTGCTCGTTCTTTCCGCGGCAATTGAGATTCTATATAACTGTCAATTAATTGGGAAATGCTTGTTTTTGTTTTGAAAAAATATATATTATGTAGGGTAGGGTGACTAACTTTATGCTATGAGTTTAAGAAAGAATTAGTCGAAACAAATTTATTTTTTAGCGTCGTGGCGTGATTTTAACAAATGCTCAGAGAATGGACAAAGAAAAAATTTTCATTGTATATAACACACAGGTCGCCATTAAGAATTCACAAGCTTCTATGTTTTTTAGTCCTAACCAACGAATACTATATTTATTTACTGATGTTGCAGAACTAAGCATATTGTACCTTGTGCAAGTTTCAAAAAGTATTTTGCATACTCAATTAATTGTTACCATTCGATGACAATTTGTTCTAAGCTGATTTGATTTCTCTTATCTGTTTCTTTATTGCTCATCAGTAAAAAAAAAAAAAACCTAGTACTGTCATTTGAGCCTGGGATACTTAAACCAAACGGTTTTATCTTGTTAAAGTTTGGCACATAAATTTGTTGGGGCCGCGGTAGCCCAGGTAATACAGTGGCGGATTAGCAATAGAAGGCTTGCAAATTCTATATTCAATCCAACCAAAGACCGCCATGTATGTGGAGTGGTACATATTAAATCTGCCGTGACCTTGGATGACTAGGTGTGTAATTTTAGAGAATGAAATGCCAGCTCACATGTGTAAACCTCGTCATCTGACCGTGGTTCCATATCATGAGGTATTGTCCTCTAATCTTTCGCTTCCGTACCATCGCAGATAGCTTGTTGTGTTGCTCCAATGTGACGTAAACTGGAATTCGACAATCAACCAACCACATCAATTTGTTTGCTTCTTAAATCACTGAAAATATTTAACCAATTTTGTTCTTAATATCCTGTTGCAATCGAAAAACATATTCCATTTCCGATTAGTTATGCTAAACTTCATTGGTTACAATGAGGTATTTTTCGATATTTATAGATGAAGTAGATGTCCTAGTGTCAACTGTCGATAGTGACATTCATATCGTGAAGCATTTGGCTGAAATAATACTTTTCGCTATCTTAATTGTAGGTTAGTAAGGGAGCTGTGAGGATTAAAAAAAACTTATTTGGAAAGTTCCCGTGAAATATGGAAGAGTTGGAGACTCTTTAAATCGGAGGGCACAGTTTGTAAACCCATGTTTTATGAGCATGAGTGGGTTAGCGCTCTGACCTTCGTTTCAACATAATCGTTCGAATTCTTGGTATGGATGTTTGTGGTTCGAATCGAGTTATAAACCATAGGTTCCAGTTTTAACTCTCCCCTTTTATAGCAAAAAATGGCAATAACAAAAATTGCGATATAGCAAACCAAATATTGTATGTTTGATGGCCCTATCTGTACTCCAGGCTCTATTACTTACTGTCTTATGAAACAAAAATAAATTCCAAGTTCACTGTTTAACGTACAAATTAATAAATATTACTATTTTCCATTATGCAATTTACGTTTACTGTTATCAAGTATTGAAGCACATTCAATGATGCCTGCTTCAAAAGGAAACATAGCCATTATATTATGAAGTTTGTTTTTTTAGAATGATTTTCCTTATTTTTGGAAAATTTTACCAAATTATTTCATCAAAGATTGGTTTGTTGGATTTCCAATACACATGAGAGATAAAAGGAAATTCTGAGTACCTTAAAGTTAGAACTAAATGTGGAATAACCTTGAAAGGCTTTGTTGCCTTGTACTACAATTTATCACTTGGGCACCCATATTTAATCAAACCATCAAGTTGTGTTTTTTCTACATTTTATGTTTATATTCTGGTGTTATGTGATATACAGAAGCATCAAATCGAGGAATATCATGACTTAAGTAAGAAATCACAAAACCATCATGAAAAAATATTCATCCACTACCACATTCCATGAAAAGAACAAATTTAGAGCAAAAAGTGATTGTCAATGTTTTTAATGTTTTGTATTTTCTCTTGAATGAAAGACTTCAAGTCGAAATTGGCTTGACTTGCTTTGGGGGGGAGGAGTGTGTGTATTTATCTCTTCTTGTCTTCTTGCTCGGTAGCACTCTCCTTGTACGTTCATATCCATTTGTTTGGTGCAGCTCGGCCAAATATGACCCTTGTACCGCAAAACCAAAACTCAACAAGCAGCCATTATTTAGACTTTCTAATTTAGAGATTGTATCTGCTTTCTGAAAACAATTTCATAGCACTTATGAAAAATGTCTGTTGAATTTTATAAAAATAAGTGTAGAATGTAATCTAGAATCTTATAAAATTATGCCCCGTTTTTCCATAAGCTCTAAATTAACCTCCATAGAAAGTCTAGAACGTGTAGAAACTTATATAGTAGTTGTTCCAAATATCGCCTATCCTAACTATTTCTCTGTATCTCAGCCTCCTGGGTTGGAAAATCAAGCTGAGAACTAAATGAATATCACTAGGAACTATTCTTCTTTGGTTTCCAGAGATCATATACCTTCTTTACTTATGTCAGTAAGTTTTCTAGTAAAACTTCAATAAGTTTCCCAAGATAATTTTCAAGGGTGGATTCCTTATTTCGCCTACCCCTGTTCCTATTATCACCCACCAGGCGAAATTAGGAGCTACTATTAAAAACGACTTGCTAGTAGAGCATACATACCTACCTTTAGTATTTAATGTACTTTCAAGTCATATAAACGAAATTATGATTTGGAAACACTTACCTGGATATTCCCTGAATTGATTAGAGAAAAAAAATACGTTGATCACAGCCTCAAATACTTCAGATGAATATTGTTGTTGATGTAACTGATACTGTAAACTTGCCAGTGGCGCAACGTGTGGCACAACCCTAGACTGCTAAGGGAACTATGTATATAAACTCGGGTGTCGCGCTTAGTAGCTTGTAAACACGAATAGACGATATTAAGCACAGGGGCGATATTTGGAACATTTTCCCTTAGAAGCTCGTTTCTATTGTTCCTCGGCTTTAATTTTCTATTGAATCAGATTCTATGAAACGCATTTCTATAGAAACAGAGCTCGTTTTCCCTAGAATTTTTTTCCATCGAAACGAAATTTCGTTTCTCTTTATAATTAATTCTAAGGTCCTCTTAAAATTTTTTCGTAAAGGAGTATACGAATCTAAAGGATGTTTTTGTCGGATAAAATTGTAGGATGTTTTGATTTATTGTATCTCAACCTTTGTTTTTAAAGCATTATGTTGAATTTATTGTGTTTTGACATTTATAAAACTCGAGAAACTATTTTCGCGGCTCTAGATTTGAGGTTCCTTCAAATAAATGGTTCGTGTAATTTTCTATTTTCATTTCAACTAGATTGTAATTGTGTTTAATTTTATCCTGGCGTTAAAAGCTACAGAAATGTTCCATCTAGTAGAATTTTTATTTTTATCTTAGCTCTGAGCATTTCTACTATTATAAAATGAAGTTTGAGTTCGCGTGTGTCCTCTCTCTCTCTCTCTCTCTCTCTTTCTATTCGCAATTTCCTGACGAATGTATGGCACTTACAGTAATGAAATTTGGCACACAGGTAGTCCGAATTTTTAACAATTTTTTAGTCCAGCCCGAATTTTATAATTTAATCTCGAACAGGGATGACGAACCTATGACCCGCGGATCAGACACTGAACCACGCAGGCTTTTTAAATGACCCACGCATTAATCTTTATCAACTTATCATATACATAAAGAATTTTAATTATTTTTTGAACCCCTCTTTTAAAAAAATATGAAAAAAATACAATTGTTAACAAAAAACTTAAAAAAAAAATTATAATGATTTTGTAAAATGTTTTAGATATTGATGATACATAATGCTGTTTTAACATTTATATGAGAATATTAGGATATTTATGACGAAACGACATCTTTACTAGGGATTTGGAAATGAAAATCATGAAATATTTTCCTCAATTTCAAAAACATTTTCAAAACACAATAAAAATGGATAATACGCTTTATGTTCAAAAAATGCATTAAAAAATATTTAATGATCATACAAGAAATAAAACAAGCCTTTGAGGAGAGATTTAATCAGTTTAAGAGTATGGAAAATACATTTCAATTTATTTTATATCAATACAAAACGAAATTCGAAACAATGGAGTTATACGAATTTAAGTGACTAGGTATCTAAAATTTAGAAATGAAATTAGTTGAATTTCAAAGCAGCATAGTTTGGAAGAAGAAAAAAATTTATAACTTAATTTCCGAAGTAGAGGGGAAAATCTCTGAAATTAGTGCAAATTACAATGATCCCATGCTAAAAATTGAAAAAAATATATAAACGTATGGGGATTCTTTACCAAATAATTTCATATCAATGAAGAAACTTGCTAATGCTATTTTAATGATGTTTGGATCCACATATTCAAGTTAAAAATTGTTTTCTTCGATGAGTTTTGAAAAGTCTACCAACAGAAAAAAACTCGGAAATGAATTGACTGCAAAATAACGTTAAACTAATGAATACTGAATATATTAAGACCTAATATCAGAAATTATCTGACAAAAGACAACAAGAGTTCTCATTAAATATACTTTAACTTTATTGTACATACACATACCTGTAACTATATTATCTATTAAAATATAATATTTCATATATACATGTTGTTTTCTTTTCCTTGTTCATTAAAAACTCAGTGCAAGGGAGCTGGACATGATTTATCCCCTGTTATATCGATTTTTGCTCTTCACTTGCAAAAGTAAAAGTTTTAAAACAAAAAGGAATCGTTTACTTATTAAAGGAATAAAAAATCGAGAACCAAAAAAAAGTAATTTTTTGTGGCTCCCTACCCCATTTCCAAGTGACCCACCAGCTAGTGCTAAAAAAATGATGAAAAAAATTTGACCTACTTCTTAAAAACGTTTAAAATCGTCCCTGATCTAGAACATTTAAAATTTAATTTAATGATATATTTAATTATTATTGTTTTCCTCTGAATGGCAACAGTCTTCAATCGGTGTTGATTAAAATCCGTATTTACTGTATGTGAAGCCGTCCGATTACTAGATATCTTTTATAAAAATGTATCACAGTTCTATACTTTGTTATTGTTTCTTATTTAGAGTACGATAGTTTGGATTATCATTTTTAAAGCATATTAACTTTTAATTTGGGATTATTTGGATATCTTTTTTAAAAAAGCTATATTTAATTTTGATCTTTTATGCAATTTTTGGTTTGTTTCATTTATACAATTATTATTAATTATTTCGTATAGTTAATTTTTAGCATTTTGGTTTGAATGTCTTATGGAAAGAAAAGCAATATTTTATCCCAATTTTAAATTTAATGTAGAACATTTAAAAATTAATTTATTATTATATTTTTGTATTATTTGGTTTCCTAAATATGTCAACAGACTTTAAAGGGTCTTTACTGCACTCCCGTCAATCTTGGATTTGAATCATTTATGCGAACTAATAACATTTCTTCTATGTAGTTCTACGTTCACAGGATGATGATGTGCTCTTCGATATTCAACGTTTTACTGAGAAGCAAAGACCTGTTCCATCATTTTATTGTTGACATGTATTCCAAGATTGACTCGGAAAGAGAGTTGTACATACGACTGAATCAGAGTACTCTGAGAGTGGAACAGTATGCACATTTGAGAGATGCGCTGATGAATGATGGAAATGTTGCTATACAAAAGCTGAAGTACCCAGAAATCGCTAAACTTTCAAAAAGATATCCAAGCCAAAAGTTAAAGTTTATGCTTTTGTAAATTTATACATTTTATAAATTATCAAAATTAAATATTGCTATTCTTTCCAAAAGACACCCAAACACAGAAACAAAAAAATGCATAAAAGATCAACAAAATTACGGCATTTCGCTATAACAGCTTTTTTAATTAAAACGGCCCACAATGTTTTGTCATACAACCAAAAAAAATGCCTTTTTATGCTGCTGTTTAGTTTTAGCTTCTCCCTTTAGGCGGCACTGCTACATTTTGACTCACGAAAATATGAGGAGCGTTTGGCACAACATTGTCATCACTTTACTGCGTTGTTGCTTTAGTGTAGTTAGACCAACACCGACTTTATGCAAAGCCCACGTTACAACTAAAAGTCCTATTGCGTGACTACTTTTACGCGCTACGATACGAACTGCATGCAGTCCAGCCTAATGGATTTAGTTAAACATGAGTAACTTTTTCATATTTGTCTTATAATAGTTCCCTCACTGCAAAAAGTTAAGCACTGAGAGGAAAATGTTAATTTCCAGAAGCCAATCTGAATTTGAGAGGCTTGCAATTTGCTGCAGAGGTAGATGGAAGTATGCACCTGTGTTATCTAACAGCCAATCACGATTTAGTGTTGAGAAATATGCAAAAAAAGGCAGTCTGGGATTTAAACATCATTTTGTTAATGACTCCAATGCTCTAACCCTTCACAATGCTGTCTTCTTATTCGACAGCCTTTTTTGCATCACTAAATCGTGATTGGCTGTTAGATAACACAGGTGCATACTTCCATCTACCTCTGCAGCAAATTGCAAGCCTCTCAAATTCAGATTGCCTTCTGGAAATTAACATTTTCCTCTCTGTACTTAACTTTTTGCAGTGAGTGTATTATAAGACAAATATGAAAAAGTTACTTTTGTTCAACTTCACCCATTAGGCTGAACTGCCTGCAGTTCGTATATTAGCTTGTAAAAGTAGCCTCGCTGTAGGACTTAGTTGGGACGTGGGCTTTGCTTAGAGTCAGTATTGGTCTAACTACACTAAAGCAACAACGCAGTAAAATGATGACAATGTTGTGCCAAACGTTCCTTATATTTTCTCGAGTCAAAATGTAGCAATTCCGTCTAAAGGGAGAAACTAAAACTAAACAGAAGCACAAAAACTGTATTATTTTTGGCTGTATAACGAAACATTGTAGGCCGTAAATTAAAAAAGGCCGTTATAGCGAAATGCCGTAATTTTGTTGATCTTTTATGCATATTTTTTGTTTGTTTCTGTGCTTGGGTGTCTTTTGGAAAGTGCAATATTTAATTTTGATAATTTATGCAACATATAAATTTACAAAAGCATGAACTTTTAACTTTTGGTTTGGATATCTTTTTGAAAGTTTAGCAATTTCTGGGTACTTCAGTTTTTGTATAGCAACTTTTCCATCGTTCATCAACACATCTCTCAAATGTGCATACTGTTCCACTCTCAGACTCAATCTTGGAATCTGATTCGATCTTGGAATACATATCCACACAATAAATTGATGGAACAGGTCTTTGCTTCTCAGTAAGATGTTGAAATTCGAAGAGCTCGTCATGATCCTGTGAGCAATAGAATTACATGAAAGAAATACTCTTAGTTTGCATTAATTATCCAAATCCAAGATTGTCATGAGTGCAGAAAAGACCATTTGAAGACTGTTGACATTTTTAGGAAACCAAATAATACAAAAATATAATAATAAATTAATTTTAAAATGTTCTACATTAAATTTAAAATTGGGAGTAAATATCACTATATTTTCCATAAAACATCCAAACCAAAATGATAAAATTAACTTTTCAAAAACCAAAGTACTATATAGAAACAAACAAAAGATTGCATTAATGAAACAAACCAAAATTGCATAAAAGATCAAAATTAAATATTGTTTCATTTTGAAAATGATAATCCAAACTAACGTACTCTAAAAAAGAAACAATAACAGAGTATTGCACTACCGTGATCCAGTTCCAAGAATGGAGAGTGAACAGAAATTAAAAGAAACTTGTATTATAGATTATGAGAATCCAAACTAAAAGTTAATGCTAACTAAAAGTTAATATTCTTTTAAATGTTTATGAAGAATATCCAGTAATCAGCCGACTTCACACGCACAGTAAATACGGATTTAGTCAATACCGATTAAAGACTGTTGCTATTCGGAGGAAAACAATAATAATTAACTATCTCATTAAATTAATTTTAAAATGTTCTAGATTAAATTTTAAAATTTCGGTATTGACTGTAAAATTGAAAAAAATTCGGACTACCTGTGTGCCAAATTTTATTATTGTAAGTGCCATAGATTCGTCAGGACACGGCAAACACCCAATACACAAGCTTCATTTTATAATAGTAGAGACAAACTGCCAAAAGTTAAGCACAGAGTGCAAAATGTTAATTTCCAGAAGCCAATCTGAATTTTAGAGTAAGATGGAAGTATGCAAATGTATAATGTAACAGCCAATCACGGTTTCGTGTCAAGAAATATGAAATAAAGGCAGTCATATAAGAAGCCAGTATTGTGAAGGGTTAGAGGAGTTGCATGTAAGGGCTGTAAAAAGTGTTTAGAACTTTCGTAGAGTTAGTTTTTAAGACGGACGTGTTTCTATGGCTTCCAGAAGACAAATAGCATATAGTGAGTGCTGTCGTTCTGTGGGATGCCTTGAAGCAGGGCAATCAATCACTGATGCTGTTCTTTTCTTTGGCGTTTATCATTCCGTCATTTCACGATAATGGGAACAATTCCAAACAAGCCAAACAGTTGTCCGAAAACCTGTGACCCGCTGCCCAAAGGTTACGACCCCCGCTAAAGATCAATATACTGCTGTTGTAGCAAAGCACTGATCATGCATGGCTGTGCCAAAAGGCAATTCTTACCCCAAGAAATGAAGATGTCAATATCATCATAGAGCAACTGTTGTAAGAATTGCCTGGTAGTGTTAAAATTTACAAATCTGTCGACATAATATGTGACACACATGAGGCCGTTAACTACAAGACAAGAGTTTTTGAACACATTGGAGCCATCTGGAGTACTCTCGTATATATTGGAGCTGAAGATTGGGGCACTGATTATGCTTCTCAGATATCTGAATCCACCTTCACTCTGCAATGGCACGAGACTGTCAAGAAACTAATGCCAAATATTATTGAAGCCACCATCCTGACTGGACATGCCATGCCGCAGGCAAAGACGTATTCATTTCTAGAATACCAATCATCTCTTCTGATATCCCATTCCAATTTTAAAATACTGCAGTTCCCGGTTCATTTAAGTTTTGCTATGAGCGTCAACAAGGCACAAGGACAAAAGCTGAAAGTTGTAGGACTATAACCGTGTTTCTCCCACGCTCAACTGCATGTGGGGTGTTCAAGAGAGAGTTGAATACCTTTTTACAAATAGATATGACTCAAATTTCTTGCCAGATATGGTTATTATAATAATAATAATATGTGTAGCGTTTTACTCTCTTGGGGGGAAAATATTGCAAGTACAAAATGCTCAATTTAAAAATTTGTTTTGCTCTCGCACATATGGGACAGACTTATTTCATTGAATTTAATTAATTCATTCTAAAGTAATATTTGACATCTACAAACATTACTAATTTTAAAAATTCAGGTAAGTAATAAAATAATTTACTTTGTAGTCAAGAAAATAAAAAGTAACCTTTAATTTTGGTCTATTAATCTATTCAATTTAAAATTGATAATGACATTAACATTTAAAAATATTTCTATTAAACTATACTTCTGAATAATTTGGGGTTAAAATATACTGCTTTGCCCAAACCAACACATTTCATTGTTTCTTGTGTTAAAAATAAGATACACATTTAAGTTGTAAAATTTAAAGATTATGGAACTCCTTTTTTTCTATGTTTAAAATTTAAAAAAGTATGTTTTTTACTCCTTGGAACCGTTTTTTTAATTAACGTCGTACTAGAGCAACACAACAGACTATTGACGACGGTCCGAGATCAATCCCTTAAACAGTTGACCTCGGAAAGAAGCAAGTAGATTTTCACTGAGAATCAAATATACCGTGTTTTGTAAAATTGGAATACGTAGTTAAAATTTCAACGAATTTTAAATCTGCAGAAAATTTGAATTGGTAATTTTTTATTAACGTCGTACGAGAGCAACACAATGCGCTATTGACGACCGTCCGGAATCAATTCCCTAGGGAAAGGTAATTGTTAATTAATTTACTTGAGCAACACAACGGCTTATTGACTAATGTCCAGGATCAATCCACAACATGCTATTCATGACGGTCCGTGTAATTGGTAACTTTTAGTTAACGTCATTCTTGTGCAACACAACGGGCTATTGAAGATAGTCCGGGATCGATCCCCCTAAGGCAAAATTCCTAGGTAATTGGTAATTTTTTATTAACATTGTACTAGAGCAACATAACATGCTATTGACAACTGTACAGGATCTATCCCCAAAGGAAAATATCCAAGGAAATTAGGTAATTTTTAATTAATGTAATCGAGCAACACAACAACTTATTGAATACTCAATCCCCTAAGGGAAAAATACGAGGACAACACAGCGTAATTTTTAACCACTGTCAGATGACAAGATAACACCTGAGCTGGTGCCCCACTCTGCAAGAGATTGTAATGTGACACTTATTGGATCTCTTCACAATTTGAATTTGGCCTCATTTGACAATGGCGAGGCCATCGCAGCATTGTCCGTGGTGTTGGTTTGCGAAGCAAACCAAATGGGAATCTCCAATTTTATAAAGGAAGTGTTTGTTTGTTTCCTACGCACAAAGTCCTTATGAATCTATGGCACTTACAGTAATGGGATTTGGCACACAGGTAGACCTAATTGTTTGCAATTTTAGGGTCGAGGCAAATTTTAAAATTCAATCTAGAACATTTGGATCTCTTTGCAATTAAAATTTTGCCAAATTTGTCAATTACTAGACCATTACGTCATTACCCGTGGCGTTAGTTTGCGAAGCAAACCAATTGAGAATCCTTGATGGCTGTTGTCCAATAGGCTACAATCCATTTGGTTTCCCAAGCAAACCAATAACTCCACAAAAGCAACTGGCACTGGAAACGTCAGTCTTGCCACGCAGTTATTGGTAATTTACGAAAAATCAGTAAAATGCAGCTTTATATATTTTGTTATGCACAGGGATTTCTAGGAAATATCTTTGTCTGAAAACAGAACACTTAGTATAAATCTTGTGTGCAGAAACAAATCATCTATAATGAGTTGTATCACCACATTCACTGATCTTATTGCACTGATGTTTTCATAAATTAGTTCTGAGTTCTACACAATCATCATATTGCTAACTGGAAACTTCATTTTCTGATTTCTTTCCTCAGTTTTCAAGGGGGCCTCATGGCTTTTTGGTTTTGCACTCAAATTGTAGGCAGCACTAGTTTGATTCCTCTTCTGTATCAGTAAAGCTTCCCTTGCATGTGTATGTCCATTTACTTGACATCTATGGCATATATTGGCCAAATATGACCCTTGTGCCTATTTCATCTTGTTAAAGACAGAATATTTTAAAATACTAATTAAATCCTTTTATTAGATTCTTGATTAAGCATAATTATAATACATATATGTTCAAGTATTACATTATAAGATGGGCAGTTCTTTGTAGACACATAATCAACCTGTTTGTTTAGATTGTCTGACTTGCTGCACTTCAGTTCCAAGTGAAGATAAATACATAAGTCACAGTTATGTTACAGTGCCATAAAACCCCAAACCAACCAACCGTAGTTTTCATACACTGCATGATGAAACTTTTATTCTTGTATATTTGCTAATTCAACTAGCATCAGCAAATATTTTAATTATTAACGACAAAAGCATATGGAGATCAAATCACATCTTCTATTAGATAGATTTTATGTAAATATTTCACACTATTTTCATTATAAATTTGAAGTTGTGCTTATTTCTTTTTCTTTCCAGAATGAAAGCCTTGAAACTACAGATTTAAGCGAAACCACTGTGACAATTAGGAACAGCATGGTGCCCTGTGGTTCTGTCACAGCAAGTTCCTCTGGTCTTCACACAACTATTAGTCTCAAACCCTCCTCACCTTCTCCATATGTCTCAATTTCTCAGACAAATGTTTCCAATGACCGTCCTCCTCTTGCTCACAGTGCCCTCTATGGTAAGTGCTGTATTGTAAATGTAAGTGCTTTACATGAATGTTCAGGGCTTAAATTTACATGATAAAACTCATCTTGATAAAAACTTTTTACCATCAGTTCAGAAATGTATTGTAATATTTGATGTGACGTTAGGAAGACCTTCTAACAACAGATGTACTTTATTTCAGCATTTAGTCATTTTGAATGACGAAATGTAACATCATTGTTATTTTTGGTGGGGATTTATTGAATGGGGATTTTATATTTTAAATAATATCGATCAAAATAGATAAATTCTAAAGTTTACGGTATAGTGTGAACCCCTTTTGGACGTCCAATTATAGAAAGGTTGCAAATTCATCTGAGTAAAGGGCTGTCATAACCAAATTCATGTATGATGTCAGCCATAGGTGTTTATTTGTTTTGTAAACTCGCATTCACTGTTATCATTTCCACGACAAAATGAATGCTCAGAGCATAATCACCTTGAAGATACCAACTGTGGGGACACATAGATTCCATTAAACCTGCTCCTAAATCAATGAGTGGACTTGTTCAAAACCACAATAATCAAATGCCAACTCACCAAAACCAGACTATAACATAGTCCTCGCAAAATTCAGATTGCTAAGCATCAACTTTGGTGTATGTTCCTTTTTTCAAGAATATTTTGTATCAAATGTAATAATGGGTTATTCTTAGTTTTTAATGTTTGTCTTGTCTTAGTTATCTAGATATGATAAACAGTTGAAATTCTGTTGTGAATAAGGAACGTTGCCAGGATTTTTTCGGTTTGCTAGATGTGAATGATCTATAAGTTTCAAAAAGGCTTTGAATGTAAACTAGTAATTCTGTTTGTTTTGAATTATATATGTAGTGCATCCCATATATGTAGACAGAAGTTTCACTTAGTGGTGTGTTAATACCAAAAAGGGTATGAGTTGTCTACTATAAGGTTATCTGTAGTAGACCCTAGGTACCTGTAAAGTCTACCTCAGTTGCTGTAGAAACGAACCTGATCCCATTTCCTTAAGGAATGCTTGAAGAAATGTGTTCAACTTTATCATTTTGGTGCACTTCATGACAAATTTGAAATATATTTGTTATGACTTTTACTTATTGCTATGATCTACTCTACCTCTATCCGTTGCGAACATTTGCCACAAATAAAATTGTATTATTACTTCTGTACTCCAAAAGAATGAGCCTTGTTCTTATAGCAACTATCACACAGACAGCAGTTCTTGTGGTAGACAAACAATATAACATGACTATCACACTGTTGTTTATTTTTTGTGGCTTAAAAACATGGAAGTGTGGCTGATAAATTTTCTCAAGGGTATGTAAAAGTGTGAATTTGACTGTTATGGCAGACTAGCAACTTTTAATGTTACAGATATTGTTGCACTGATTAAACTATGTAAAAAGTGTATCAATATTAGGTTGGAAATTTAAGAAATAAAGAAACCTTTCCATCTCATCACCTTAATGCAAGGCAAGAATTAAGCGATTCAATTATTATTATAATTTTTGTTTTTGTTTTTTAAGATAAAGGGGAAAATTTATTTTCACGCCTGTTTTGTATAGATATACCTATATTTTTCATTTACTGATGCTTATATGTTCAAGAATGTTACTTATTTCTTGCATTAAATTCTGTGTGATCTCAGCTTTACTCATTTGAGTATTATTCAAAAATGCCGATTTTTCAAGTTCTAGCATTCATGAAAATCTGATATTGTAATTTTTACAACCATGATTTGTGATTAAAATTTTCAAAATTCGATATGTTAAATCAAAGCATCCTATCTTTTTCTCAGAATCTCTTCTTGTTAATAATCAAAGTCCTGCACAGAGCCGTAACCTGATAAGTTACAGTGGTCCCTACAGCCAAACTCCCAGTCCTGTTCTTACCCGTCCTACGAGCAGCTCTAGTTCCCGGTCCTCCTATTCTCCGAGCCAAAGTCCTCTAATGGGTAGGTATGTGAGCAGTGCCTCATCCATATACTCGCATACGCAAAGCCCAGTTCTCTCTCGACATACAACAGGGAACAGCAGTGATGGGTCAGCATGTTCACCTACAGGAAGTCCACTTCAGGTAAGCTTTAAAAACTGTTGGTGTAAATACTACTTGTAGTACTTTTAAAAATCATTATTGTTTCAAACCCTGCACCATTCTTGAGCTTTCTTGAATGTGATAGAAATTGACCTCCATCTATAGAAATGGTTTTCTCTCTTGTAATTGAATGGGGTTTTATTCTTCTTAACACTTAAAAACGTTTTTCAATCACAATGTTGCACAAAATGTATTTACTGTTAGAATTAATTTATGCTTAACCTTACTCAATTTTCTTTTTCGTTTGTTCAAGTCATAGTAACTTTATACCAATCCATTGTTCTGTTCAGTTTGTTTTTCTTTTGAAACTATATGTACCAAAAAAGGCTGTTAATTTAACATCCATCTTCATGTTCATTTGGTTTGTTTCCAGTCAGGGGTATGCTGATTTAAATCCAACTTGTATGTTATTTTTCAGTTTAATAATTACATCAAAGATGAATTACTTGGAACGAATGCATATTCTCTGCAAAGGAATCTTCTCGGTAACACAGGAAGATTGACTCTTTGTTGAAACTGAAAATAGCTGACTTCCCTACTTTTTAAACACTAGGGTTACTTGGAGGCCAATGATTAATAACAATAGACCTACAAAGTTGTTTTTGCTCACTCAAAACAAACAAGTGTTACTCATAAATCTTTATCCTCTGAGGCTGAATTTATGTGTATGGATGCAGTCTGTTGTATGAAGTGTTTTGGGCTAATTTTGACATGCTCATCCCCATGGAAAAGTTGGATATACTTAAACTGATGTTTTTTCAAGAGGGGATTTTTTTTTAATTAGTACTGTTTAACATTAGTTTTCAGTATGTTACAAACAAGCGCCATGTGTGCCCTCACTTCCTAGTTTATTTAATAAATCCCCTGAAGGAAATCAACAGCCCAAAACTAAAGAACCTCTTAATATTTGCAAAAGCAAAATGCTCATCTAGCATCATGCTCGTAAAGAATGTTTTTATTTTTGTAGTTTTTACACTTGAAATAAGTTGTTTAACAAAAAGCAAAAATAATTATGATTTATAAAATTTTAATTTGTATATTGTCACCTGATAAAATGTTTGTTTTTAACCTTTAGACTGTGGCTAGTACAGAAATTTTACCTTGAGAGTTACAATAATCGTGCCAAGAAAGAATTTAAACTGCCCAGTACAGCAGTTGTACCTTAAAAGTTGTAAAAATTGTGCCGGTTATATCTATAGCCATAGTTAAAAGGTTGATTTAGAATTATTAGTTTTTGGGATTTATGTCATGAATTAGAATTTGAAGACATTCAACACTAAGACTCAAGAATAATTTTAATTTTTCAAAAATTTCTCCTGCTATATATCTAATCTTGTATACATATACAGTACAAAGTCCTATATCTGGACGCTAACCGGCTTTTTTTTTGTTTTCTCACTTTCATACGTCTTTTTGACAGTTTGTAAACAACAAGTTAAGCCTGGATCTAATTGACGAAACAACACAAAATACTGGACACGTTCAGAGTAAATACCACATTGAAAAGTTAGAAGATTTGTTGCATTGTATTAAAAATGTTTTTTCCTTTTATAAAAATTATTCCTATTTATACATCTGCTATTTTACTATTGCAAACATAAAATTCGTGCAAGAGGGGGGGGGTAGATTGAGTTTTTTAGTCAAAAACTGCAAATAATCTGGAATGGTCGAGGTCCGGAAGATCCCGGATGAAGGACTTCGTACTGTTTAAATGTTTAACTTGTTTTAATAAATATAAAAACTACAGTATATATATATAAATAATTTGCACAGATTATATCCAACAAGTATTGGATCAACAAATTAATGTTTAATTTTAAAAATTGATTTATTAAAATCCTATTATTTTTTAACAATAGCTTTTTTTATACCCTGTTTCCGTTTATCAGAGTCGGCATATCACCATAGAAGGAAACGTTTTCTCTCCATCTCAGAGTCCCAGTCAGAGTCGGCGTGGTGATTTGGACAGTTTTTCTCCTGCTCGTAGTCCAGGACACATGAGTGGATCCAGTGCATCCCGGCACCGTCCGTACAATGTGTCAGTTTCACCAGGGCTTCAAAAACCTGGTTCTAGTACTCCTGATCAAGGGTGTCTCTTGGATGGTTCATCTGTTCACCAATCATATCAATATGCATCTCAAGATCACCTTGGCATAGAAGCAAGACTGAGCCAAGTGTCTCCTTTATCTCAACATACAACGCCAGAACCAAGATCAACAAGTATGAGCTTTTACTGTTGGGTTAACTTAAAATACAATGCTTGAAATTGAAGCTGTTCAAACACATGCTATCAAATCTGCTGGATATGATATATTTTCCTTTCTGGGTTATGATTTCTTACACTGATTTAACTTCTCTGAAGATTTTCACGGAAAAATATAAAGGTTTTTTAAATTTGTATCGTTTATTTTATAGCATCTAGTGCCTCAGTTCACTCCAGTGCCTCTGATGAATCAAATGCAAGTGACTTCTCCAGTCCAACCCGAAGGCCGTCCAGTGACAATCTTGAAGACAGCAGACTGCAATTGCTTGGGGATCTGTCTCAGAACCCCCTCAGCCTCAGTGGTCCTCCTGGTATATCTCGTCAGCAGCTACTTAGTGGACCCTGTCCAATCTGTGGGGACCGAATATCTGGATTCCATTATGGAATCTTCTCTTGTGAGAGCTGCAAAGGGTTCTTCAAACGCACTGTTCAAAACAAAAAGAATTATGTCTGCCTTCGAGGTGCCAGTTGCCATGTATCCATCAGTACAAGAAAGAAATGCCCTGCCTGTAGATTCAATAAATGCCTTCGAATGGGAATGAAGTTAGAAGGTAATACTGCTGGTATTATTGCTGCTTTTAATGAAATGAAATTAATTTTGTTCTTTTGCAAAATATTTAATCTCTACTATTATAAAAGGAAGTGTTTGTCTGTTTGCGCACAAAATCCTGACGATTCTATGGCACTTACAGCAATGAGATTTGGCACACAGGTAGTCCAAATTTTTTGCAATTTTTGGGTCGCTGCGAATTGAATGCTACTTCATAGAAGATATCCTAGATTCTAAATTTATTGTTTTAGTTTCCGGCGCCTGATGAATAACTTTTCTGCCAGACAATAAAAACAAACAATCTTTTAACTTGAGTCAATTAGTTCTTTTTCTATCTCCTAGACCGTTAAAGATAGAGTAAAAATTTCAGCGGATTTGAAATCTGCGGAAAATTTCACTTTAGATCCATACCTATAAATATGATTTTCTTTATATAAATAACTTAAATCAAATATATCTTATATTTTCGCACGAGATTGTGATGTCACAGTAACTTTCCCTTTCCAAAAATAAACCGATTGCATTTCGCGCCCTTCGCGTTAAAAAATAAACAGATTACATTTCCTGCCTCTTTCTGTGGAGAGCAAAAAATAAAATAAAAAATTTAGAGACATTGTTTAGTTCTTTTTTTGTACTAGTGGATTCGTTAAAGATAGATTAAAAATTTCAACGTATTTGAAATCCGCAGAAAATTTTACACCACAATAATACCTTATATATCACGGTGTTGCCCGTGGTATTGGTTTGCTTCGCAAACCACGGGCACAGGCAACGCCCGGCTAGTATTTCATATACATGTATAAGCAATCAAGCATTTGACCTAAGCATAAATCAGGTTACAGAAATTGTCCAAAAAACCTCTAATCTTAAACAGTTCAGTGTGATAATTTTTTTTGTTGCCATTATTCATGGATTATTGTCATGATGACAGTTACTTTTTTTTTTCTATTCATCATAGCTTTACAAATTTTCTTCTGTTTCAAGCTTACAAAGTTTTTCTTTATTTATACCTACAGTTATTGTAACGTTTTTAAATATAAATGCAAAACTAATACATATATATAATTTTTCTTTCCGATTTCATTTACCTTTAAAATACATTTTCATTCTATATTTGAAAGTCAATCTAAACTGCAATGTAATGTAAAGATGCCTCAAACTGAGGTATATACACATAAAATGATGCTTTTATGGATAATTGTACATAACACAGAAGTGCTTTTTTATTGCTGAAACTTAACACATTTTGTAATATATCCCCTAAAACTATTTTATGTGTTTGAAAAATTGCCTTTTTTTTTTTAAGCTTATCACTCACAAAATGAACACAAGTGCCAAACAAAAAGTAAAAGCAAATATTTATTAAATCATTAAATAATATTTGGTTGAATCAAATTCAACAAATTGAAAATTCTTTTATGTGTTGTGTACGCCTCAAAATGAACAATAAGTTATTTTGAATGTTCTAAGTGTGGTTTTTAGTGTTCTACTTAACAAAATGTTTAAATTCGTTCGGTAGAATTCTATGGAACATTCTATTTCATCTTTTGACCCAAATGAATGAATTAAATGAAGTGCCATTTGTAATGATTAGCATACATTGAATCTTTGAGGTGTTTGTTCAGCTAACCCTACTGTTGTCAAGAGTGTGACAGGATTTTTCTGTAATCAGTTATTCTGTGATCCGTTTACAAACAGGACTGAAGTTTAACAATTTATTTCATTATTACTTTCAGCCATCAGGGAAGACAGGACAAGGGGAGGACGCAGCACATATCAATGTTCATACACTTTGCCAGCTACCCCTCTTGGTGATGACCGTGTGCCTTTCTCTGGGGACATCAGTATTTCGCCATCATCTCTCCCCAGTGATTGCCATACGAAACAAGATATATCCTCCTCGAGATCTTCCAAAGGTATGTGTGTGGAATGCATAAAACTCTTGAGGCTGAGCTTGGGGTCACCCTAACCACTGGGCTAAATGGGCTTTAGCCCTGAGGTGACAATTTTCCTTGCACTCAAATCAGTTTGACTGCTGGAGACCAGCACATGAATGCACCCCTCTCCCACTTCCCGTCCCATGTATTTTCTTACGAAGAGGGGCATATTAATGTTAGTCACCCACAGGCGGCAAATATCTTAGGACTGCCCTAGCCGAGCTCCCTTGTAGAATACGCAAAACTCTTATTTGCAGTAATAGGGATGGAAGCGACATTATTAACAATGAGGAACTTGCATGTTTTTTGTTTACATTTTTATAATATAGAAAATTTAAAAATATGATGGAAAGTATCTTTCTTTTTTATTTTTAAGCCCTAAAAAGTAAAATAAAACAATTTCAAGTTCGCACTATTTACTTCATCTCAGAAACGCTAGTTTTCCTACGTTGCTTCTTGTGACATCACTATGCACTATGACGGTTTGTTTATTTAGATAGCAACGTTGAAATAGCAAGAAAAAATAATTATTGTTTACAAATTAAAAGAGCAAGCAATATGAAATTTCAACACGCTAGACAAACATTACGTTGTGGTGCACAATGATGTCATGTGCTTTTGCCATACTTTTCGTTAATTTAAAACTTTAAATTTTAATGAATTAAGTCTATTATTTTATGGGTTTTAATTGTCATTTTTGAACATTTTGACGATCAATCTGTAATGAAACACAGAAATGAGCATTTTCCTCGCTGGTGCAAGTTCCTCATTAACGATCTTAATTTACAATGTGTAGGGGAACTTATTTACAAATAAAGTTGCATCGGGTGTTCATATCAGGTATGTCCATCCTCTTATCTGGTCATTCTCTGGAATAGTGCGGAAGCTCAAAATGTCTTCCATTGCCAGTCTGGCTGGATATTGTGGCGCTTGTTCACTTCCTGTACAACACACAGGAAGTGACAGGTGTTCTCCGTGTTCACCATATCTCACTGTATGAGTGCTAAGAAATTTTTCTATCTGTTTGTAGATAATGTTTCTGCAAGAAATCTCATGAAAGACACAGCCTGCTTGCAATGTGTAAACACTTTAGTGTTAGGATACAGGGTCAAATAGTTCAAATTAAAGTGAAGTATAATGAGGGGTTACTGAATATGAATCATAGAGGTGTGGGTCCTTCGAGTATGGATACTGTAAAAAGTATTACTAAGGTAAAAAATCACTTGAATGGCTCATTTATAAACATTCTCGGAACAGTGGACATCTCATCAAGATGGTTAGATTGTCAAATTTCAGCAGTTGGAGTCAGTGGGGAGGCCATAGGTCTTCGCACTTCTTCGAAACCTGTGGCTCTGGAGGAGGCTGCATCAGATAAAGTTTCCTCTCAAAGGAGGAAAGATGTCATGCTAGTTTCCAAGAATAAGTCAGTGTGCTGCACTCCCCAAATGCCAGAAACCCTGGTGAGATGTCACTGTTAACTGCAGGAACATGAGAACCACAAGCGCTAGAACAAGGGAAATAAGACAGATTTCCAAATTGACTCGTGCCATTGTTTAAGATGGGGATAAATAATGCGTTTGATGTATGACTACATTGTAATATAAAGGGACAGGATTAATCTAATTCAAACATAACAGATATGGAAAATGTTCAGTTTTCTACTGAACTCACAATTTATTGATGTATATTTTTCTTACTTAGTGTTTTCTGCCTAATGATTTCCTGTTCCTAAAGCTCCATGTTCAAGACAGAATGTGTTCAATTAATGTATTTTTAATTTTCTTTTTAAAATCACAATATTTACTAGCTTATCTCGATGTTTATCCATTTCAGAATCTGCTGGTGCCAATTCTCCTGATGAACAAAATCAACCCATTGTTCCAGGTCTTATTCAAGATATTCTATCTGTTGAACACCTGTGGCACTACACAGATAGAGATTCATCCAGATCATCTAATCAAGCACCTTGTAAATTACCCGATGGAGATCAAGAATTTCTCAGTAATCTATGTAACATTGCTGACAATAGGCTATATAAAATTGTCAAATGGTGTAAAAGTTTACCTCTATTTCGAGAAATCGGGGTAGGTTTTCGTTTTTGCTGAAATGTGGTTTATTAAAAAATTTAATTACATTCTAGTTTAGTTTGACCCAAGGTAAATAAATTTCAAGTGAAATTTATTTATTTCATAGTCTTCTGTAGTCCAAACTGCTGGTGATAAAATTGAACTACCTGTAATTAAAAGAACAAAAGTAGTTCATGATGACATTTTTTTTTTCATTACAACTATGTTTTGGGGAATATACAATGCTTGAAAATGAATTGGAACTTTTTCCATAATCATTACAATATTTCTGTGCTCAGATAGGGCAAAATGTTATAAGTCATTTTTTAAATTTTTCGTGACAGCAATTTTAAGGATTCAAGATTAAGATTCAACATTTGGTTCTGTGGTTTTTTACTTATATTACATTTTTCCACCCTTGTTTTCTCATAAACTGAAAAATAAAGACTTTTTTGTTTTACATTTTACCATCTTCTATACATTAACAAACCAGACTCCAGAAATCGGACTTACTCAATTTTTTGGGAAAAGTGACTTATAACATTTTGCCATCTGACCACAGATTTATTCTCGACTATGTTCATTTATTCTAGGGATTCTGTTATACTTCACAGTGTTTGACTTCCTTAGAACTAATGGAGTAAAATTAATCCAGATTTTTTCATTTTAGAGTTTTATGCAAGATTTAATGTTGACAAAATGTCTGTGTAATTATGAAGGATTTAATAAACTGTTTGTGTCAGGTATTTAAAAATTTTCAGGCTGTGAATATATTAGATGTGTGCTGCCATAGCTCACATAAGTAAATATATTCAATATGAGTCACTAGAAAAAATTTTGTACCTAAATTGATAAAACATTAAATATTCACTCTTTTCCAAGTGCACCATATAAACTTCTACACAACATTCCATGCTTGCAAACCAACTCTGGAAACATTAGTTCTTTCCTTTGGAAATCTTATAGCAGCAGATTTCTGACTGTATGGGGCAAACTGATTGCCAGGTATTGGTTTTGGTGAATGGTATAGTAGATCCAACATGCAGAAATCATTAATAGGACCCAAGTGAAATTTCATTTGTTTTTATCATTGTATTTTCAAGGGCTAATATTGTCTGTTCACTGATGGGCCGGGAAAACTGGTACACCAGTCTAATGCTTGGTAAGCCTCCCACTGAAGCTTAGAACTGCAGAAATATGTGGACAGATGGACTTCATGATATTGCTGAAGCAATGTACAGGCATTAAATGCCATACTTTCAGCAAAGCTGTCCTAGATCTGTCGTATTCAGAAGTGTAGAATCTTTGTGTTCACAGCAGCACGTTTCACAGCATTCCAGATGTGTTTGCTAACGTTGAGATCTGGTGACTTGGGTGATCCAGACTCTGATCTAAGATCCCAGACTCTGATATGTGTTCCTTCAACCATAATTTGTCATGTCTAGACAAGTATGACAGTACATCATCCTGTAAGAAAAGGCCAACCCATCTGAATGATTTCAGGACATGAACAGGTATAAATCATCAGAAAGGGATGTACACATATCTTTCTCCTGTCAGACATTTGTAGACAACCAAGATGCTATGCTCCATTGAGTACCAGCTAAATAAATCCATAACATTACGGAGCTCTACCATCAACCTGTACAATCCAGTCGACATGCTGGATCCATGGCTTCATTGGGTTTTCGCCACACACAGATCTTTCTCCCTTGTTGAAATAGTTGGAAATGCAACTCAGACTAGGCTACTCATTTCTAGTCATCAAATGTCCAGTAGCAGTAGCCTAGGCGAGGCACATAGCTGTGTCAAGAATTCATCAAGGGTACTTGTATTGGACACTTATTCTGCCACTTTTAGAGAGGACCATAAAACTTTTTAGGGACCATTAAAATATTAAATTAAAGTTAATATTAATCTATAGTCAAAATCACTTATCTTAATCTTTCATTTATTTAATTTCCAGAATCTGTTTATTGGACGATCTGCTAAGAAACTAGAAACCTGATTTTTCTGGTCCAATTTTGATTGATTTATGATTTTTTCACACTATATCATCATTTCCAGCAATTGTAGTTCAATGAAATTTCGATTTCTCCTTTGAGAATTGAAAAATGCCCTACTTGGGAAAAGTCTTTGAAAATCTTGATTTTGTAATCCTGGAAACCTTATGGTTGCTTCAGTGTTTCTGTACACTATCTGGAAATCATTGTACACTTATTTTCTACATACATGCAATATTTTCCTCAATTATTGTTAGAGGTCCTGTTTGCAATACATCTCCAAGTGAAGTTTAACCCCTCTAAAACCCTAGGAAGGCACAGAAGCACGCAGTGTTTCCAAACATGTCAAAAGTTTATATGACTATGACTGGTTTAAATGACTTAAAAATAGTAAAACTTCATGGTCACACCTCTTTGTTTTCATACTGCTAATTGATTAGCATGGCCCTTCCTCAGAGTTAAATGCAATACATGCAATGTATGTTAGCTTATTTATATATGTTTTTCAAAAACGTCCATTTTGTTTTTTCTAGATGGATGATCAAATAGCACTTTTGATCAATTCCTGGTGTGAATTACTTCTACTCAGCTGTTGCTATAGATCCATGTCTACACCCAATGAAATTCGAATATCACATGAAAAATCTGTTACGCTCCAACAGGCCCAAGCCATGGGGCTGAGCCCTGTGATAGACAGAATGTTTAATCTTACCGAGCATTTAAGAAGGCTTCAAGTTGATCAATATGAATATGTGTCATTAAAAGTTATCATCTTGCTGACATCAGGTACATACAGATTTTGTGTTTACTTATTTTTAAAGATTTTATTTAAAATTATCTGCAGAAGCTTGATAAATTTTTTTGGATATTTTGGTGTTGTAGTACCATACTGAGAGAGTAAATAAATACTTTTGTGTTTCTGAACCTTTACAAGAGATTTTATATCTCAGTAAACAAAATTTTAGTTTATTCTTAAAATATTAGTTTATTAATTCTTAAAATATTAGTTTATTATATCTTAAAATATTAGTTATGGAGTGCAGGTTCGATTCCTGTTAAATTATGTTCCACCATGGGCCGTATTTCTCTCTTCTGTGTCAGCGATAACTTTTCTTGTGTGTATATCTATTACTCTATTGTCTGTCACAGCAAGGCCAAATATTGCCCGTGTGTCATGAAACCAACTTTAAAATATTAAAAAAGCCCTTTAAATTGTTTGTAACTTTTTTTTTATTGTTTGCCTGACAGTTTTATTCCAATTAGAAATGTGCTCAAATCATGTGTAGATGTGGGGTGTACATACATTTATTTTAGGAATTACACATGTGTGTGAATAGAATATGCATTTTAACTTTTTATACTTGCCTATAACAAAGCTTCCAGTTGGGAAAAAAGTGTTGCTTGGGTAACCTGTTTTTCGGATTGTTCTATGAGGTCTGTCTAAAATGTATCCGACTTTTGGCCAGAAAAATATATTACTAACATATCGGGATTGGGACTCTAATCCCCTTCAAAGTAGGCTTCACCTCCACACACTTAGCCTACTGTTCCTTCCACTGCTGAAAACTCTTCTGGAAGGCTTCTTTTGGAATGGTGTCAACTCTGCTGTTGCTTTCTGCTCTATCTCTTCACTACTCTCAAAACGGGATCCTTTCAAAGGGGTGTTCAATTTTGGAAACAACCTGAAAGTCGAAAGAAGCCAGAGAAGCAATATCAATATGTATTTGATATCCGTGAAATTTTTCATCGCGAATGCACATCGGCAGGACATACAGTGACGAAAAAGTACTATCAAGAAGTTCTCCGTGATGCAGTTTGTCGTAAAAGTCGAGACCTCTGGACAGCAAAAAACTGGCAGTTGCATCATGACAATGCTCCATCTCATTCAACACACCTGATTCAGACTTTCTTGGCGAAACATGGAATTCCAGTCATTTATCAACCACCCTACCTCTCCAGACATGGCTCCTTGCGACTTCGGGTTGCTTCCGTTATTGAAGATGTCATTGAAAGGATTCTGTTTTGAGAAAAGAGAAGAGATAATGCAGAACGCGACTGTGGAGTTGAACAACATTCTAACAGAAGCCTTTCAGAAGTGTTTTGAGCAGTGGAAGGAACAGTAGGCTAAGTGTGAGGAGGTGCAAAGGGCTTGCTTTGAAGGGAATTAGGATCCCAATCCCGTCATGTTAGTAATATGTTTTTCCCGGCCAAAGGTAGGATATTTTTTAGACAGACCTCTTATGTAAATGAATTAATTCTTTTGATACATAATTCAAAACACATTTAAAACCAGACTAGCTCTGGAATGTTATGCCAAATTAAAATCCACATGCTCACACAGCACCTCCTACAACATACAAGCTCCACAACTAAAACATTTGTATGTCTCTTTCAGAATTTATTTTCTGTTACTAGGCGGAATATTTATGTAGTTATTAAAAGTTCATTTGTTTGTTTTTCATTACACTTTAAATACCTTTTCTAGCAAAGTAATAGGTACTGTAGGGAATTCTGGTATCAAGTTACTGATAATTTAATTGAAGCATTGTATGAGTTTCTCACTTTTGACAAGCCCTTTAAACGCTGGCAATAAATGCTGAAATTTATATCATTAATTTTAATAATTTATATTTTAAATATGTCATATTGGTGAGTATTCAACAAAGGAACATAGCATATTGTTTTACTGTTTGCAGATTAAAAACATTTATTTAATTGAAATTTTCTTAGAGTCCATGAAACAGAATTAATATTATTTTATTTATACAAGCCATGTGTGCATTAATAAATCACTCATCATATTTATCTTAATCAACCAAACAGTTTATGTATAATTTTTATTGTTAAAATCAAAGCATCTGCAAAAAATTGTTCACCTTTTCATTCAAAAATTTATGCACAAATAATTTAAAACAATTTTAATGATAAAAGCCAGAATGTTTCAATAAAATCATACCAGTGACAAAGTTTTCACATATTGAGCATTTATGAAGGTTCTTGATATTTTAATCTAGAGTTATTTTCAACTATCACATGTTATTCCTTGGTATGAGTAATGGAGAGGGATGCATCTTCAAGTGATTCACACCAGAAACGTTTTTAGTCCATTTCTGCGCAGTACTCTTTCTATTCTTCAGCCTTTAAACCGATTTTGAATTTGTAAACAGGGTGGTAACAGAACCTGAAAAACCGGGAAATAAAGGAATTCTCAGGGAACTTTTTATTTCTGGAAAAATCAGGGAAATCTCAGGGAAAATTTCCAAATTTTACAAAAAATCAGGGAAATTTTGACAGCTTAAATGTCTACCATTATCGTTTGTCCTATTTAGAGATGCGCGATTACGAGTGCTTTTGAGAAACGAATAAATCTTATTCGCCGAAATTGTAATTAGAATTAAGAACCATAGCGTCATAATTTTTGAATGCCGCCGACGTTTTTCTCGCGGCTGCAGCGTCTTGTCGCCGTGAGACTAGCTATACAACTTGGGATACAATTTGAAATTTGTGTAACAAATAATGTTTATTGTGTATTAAATTAATTATTTTTGTTTGCAATTACATTTTTGTAGTATTTTTTATGTATATTTGCATTTGGTTTCGATGAATAGTATGACAATGTAGTGTCAGGTGTAAAAAATTCATAAAATATTTTGCATTTTTTCTAAAGTTTTTTCAATTTTAATTAAAAAAATTCCATTAAGGTTTCCAACCCTTACAATAACAATTAAAATATCTGTAGAGAAAAAATACAAAATATTTGTGAAGAATGATCCGTTTACACCCTCGGTCACTAAATATTTGAAAATAGTGTTGGGTGGATGCTGTATATCGATAGCAATCACGGATCACAACATTTCTAAAGGGAATAGTTAAATCAGGGAAATTTTTGTGAGACTATCAGGGAAATCATGGAAATATCAGGGAACTTTATTTCTAGGATTTTGTTGCCACCCTGGTAAAGCATGCAGGCCTTTATTGTATTACATTCAATTGACGTTACAGACATGTTTGGTTTATGTCACTTGGCAATCATTTTTTGCAAATTGTGGACTTGTTTAAACAGAACTTAAAATTAGAAAGTACTAGCAAATACATATTAAATAAAATGAGTATAAATATATTGAAATAAAGTGTTTTGAGATTTCATTAAATGTATGCACAAACACTCAACTCCATCATGCAATACCGACCCTAGGAAGGGTTTATGGTTAACAAAATTTCCCACTGCATGAAAGGTGACGATGAGAAAAGGAAAAATTTTCTGTACACAGTATGTAAAGCAGAAATTTTTAGCTATAAAATGCACACTCAGGTCTGCTCTAAAATCTCCTAGATTGTTAAAGATAGAGTAAAAATTTCAATGGATTTGAAAAATGCAGAAAATTTCACAACAAATCGATACCTAAAAATATAATTTTCTTTAAACAAATAATTTTTTAACTGTAACTTTTATATTTTTTCCAATACAAATTTCGCCGCTGCAAAGAATGACCTTCGTTTGATTCGAGATTCATTCATTTTGATTTCCTGAGCAACAGATTCGAGTGAAGCAAAAGAAATAATTAAAATTCTGATGCG
This sequence comes from Metellina segmentata, assembly GCA_947359465.1. Taxonomy (NCBI): domain Eukaryota; kingdom Metazoa; phylum Arthropoda; class Arachnida; order Araneae; family Tetragnathidae; genus Metellina; species Metellina segmentata. The sequence goes on from OX375875.1 coordinate 50,000,797, forward strand.
TTCTTCAGTGCTTTTTTCTGTCTCTGCAATCATTAAAAATAGAAGAAGAAAAATTTCGACGTAGTTGAAATCTGCTGAAAATTTTACACCTGATAGATACCCCTTATATGTTTGATTTTCTTTTACTAAATAATTTTTCAATTAAATATTTATATTTTTGCAAGAGATTATGACGTTATGCTGATTGGATCTCTTCACAATTCGAATTTGGCTGCATTTGACAATGACGAACCACGGGCAACGCTGTGATGGCTGTTATCCAATAGGCTACGAATTCCCATTTGGTTTGCGAAACAAATTCGTAGCAATCACTGGGAGTCAGTGAGCAGTGATCAGACCTGACCCCACAAAAAGAATTCCTCATAAAACAAATCTTGAATATAATTGTCTGTTTTTTGCAGATGCACATGGTTTGAAAGAGCCGGACAAAGTTCGTGCCTGTCAAAAGGAAGTACTAGAGGCTCTCCAAAACTACACTGCTTCCCATTATCCTCATCAGCCAAGCAAGTTTGGCGAACTCCTGCTTCGGCTCCCCGAGCTTGAAAGAGCTTGCCAGGTGGGCAAGGACTCATTGACAACTAAACAAAGAACGGGTGATATGCCCAGTTTTAATCTTCTCATGGAACTTCTTCGAGGTGATCATTGATCATTAATCGATAGCATGGATTCATATTGAAGTTTAAGTTTCTACCGGTGGCATAATTTTCATTTGCTGTTGCCCAAAGATTGTTGACTTAAAAATGGTGGAACAATGTTTTAACCCACTAAACTTGTTGATTTATCTCTTTTTTTGAATTAGTATGTGTTTAAACTCCTTCTCTGCAGATAATTGTTTTGAGTCTGCTGTTGTACTGTGGCCACATTTCAGAAAATTGCTCTCACAATGATACATCATTTATTAATCAAATGTATCTTTATTTGAAAACTCAAGCAATACATTTTAAAAACTCGTTGTTGTTCATTTCCTTTAGGAAACTGAAATTTATTATCTTGAGCTGCTTGGATTTTGATTTTTTATCACCTGACGAGATTGGAATGAATATTAGTTCTGGATTGAATATATGAATCAAGTTAGCAGTCAAAATGGATTTGTTTGGCTTATTATCTTTAGATATTTAATAAAACTTTTGAGAAACTTTGAAAATAAAATATTAAAAGTTTGAGCACTTTTTAGAGCAAAATGGCTGAAGCCATTTTATGCAATCCCATAAATTTAAAGGGCTTCATTGAAAAGGTAGTTTCTAAGGTGTTCAAACTAAATGCAAAATAAGTTAATTGTGCACTTAAAATATTTTCGTTTTTAATGGTTACGTGACACAATATTGACACTTTGTTATCATTACATCATGCTTTGTAATGAATTTTCTCAATTTGCTTGACAATGAATGTTTTATAAGGGTTGACAGATAGTTGAGTTTACATCACACTGGAGTAACACAATCGGCTATGAACAGCAGTGCAGGATCAATCCCTAAAGGAAGGATCCAAGGACAACCTGTCATAATTTTAAACTGTTATTTGATTAAACCGACAGTGTTATTTAAGTTTGTTTAGATGTTTATTATCGTTATGTGCTAAAATAGCAATACAAATATTTAAATATAAAGAAATATGGCCACAGTGTATGCAGTAGTCTGTTCATCGTTTCAAAACTACTAGGTAGTGTAAAAAATTCAGTTGATTGGAATCACAAAAATGAATGTGCATAAGGAATTAAAATAGCATTTCAAAAAATTATTTTTATTTCATGGGTTAAAATTTTGCTCTTGAGTGGATCTTGTTCTGTAAATCACTATCTTTGCTGGTTATCAGATGCTATATAGTGCTATGCAAGAACGGTGCTATTGGGTCAATAACATATTTGGTGCCAATTTTGTAAATGTGTACATGTTTTCTAGTATTGATTGGAGACAGTTTTCATTGTTTCAATGCCAAAATATTTCTATTAGAACCTTTCCTGTCCCCTGTACTCTTTCAACTAACTTTAGATCCCAAAACAATTTAACTACTGTAAAATTATAATATGTTATGTTAAAATATATATACATTAATGAATTATTATATTATTATATGAATTCAGTGATTATTCAAATTCAACTATCAGAAGAATCTTGGTTATTTCATTTTTCAACAAAGTACCCTTCAATGATTTCTTAATTGAGGGTTTTCAATTTTATAGAAGTATAAATTGTTTTGTTTTATGCATTTTGCATTATTGTCACTATTGTAGAAATGATTACAGGAGAGATGTAAAAATATAGATCCTTTGAAAATTAATAAGTAAGTATATCTATATAGTTTAAAATGTATTTATTTTAGTATTGAAATCTTAGTCTCCTGAAAAATGACATTCCATTGAGCAAAATCCATCAACATTCCTTTTGTATTTAATTTTTTTTTTATTATGTGTGACAAGCTTTATGTGTTTCTGCTTAATTTTGTGGGGTTTTTTTCCAAAATTCATTTTTTCTTGCCAATGATATGCTCTAACTTTATCGGTTAAAGATACATTTAAATTGTAAAATGTTACAAGATATGAGTAATTGAGTCACATATTTGTAATTTCACGTCAATAACATTGAGCAAATAAAATTACTTATTAATATTCTTAAAACAAGACTTTACAATGTCGTTGCACATGGCTGCTTTTAACAAAAGTTTGCATTAGGATATTTGTATTTGTTTTATTAAGTTTCTGCTATTTTGATTCACTTTGCTCATTAACCTTGGAAAGTTTTTATAAGAGTATCAATTATTTTCTTTTACTGGCTATAAATTCAAGGGCCCTTTTAAGAAATTTTATGCATTTGTAATTAGTGGAGCATTACATTTCTCTGATAAGGGTCTTTTAAGAAGATATTAAAGATCCAAAAGCTGAAATTTTCTCCTTAAATAATTTTCCTTTCAATTTTAACTGAAGCTTTTAGCTTCAATGCACAACGTGTGATTGAAGTACAAAAGGTTATAGAAGCAAGGATTCCCCATGTTATAAAGTAGATGTCACTGACCTAGAGTGATAAAAAATCAACTTATGTGTTGTATAACCATCAGAAAGTTAAATGTAATAAGCGATAAAAAGCTATAAAATAGAGGTAAAATTATACGTTAGCTTATGTTACAAAGAGGACAATGTTTTGAAAAGGGGAAGGGAGAAGTATATTTTGTATTCCTTATGAGGTATTTAATAAATATTTGTAAATTTTCATCATTATACAGTTGATCTTTTTTACAATTGTTGCATGACCTAAGAAAGCTTTGAAATAGTTTGTTTGTTTATGAGATTAATTCTCGTATGATTTGAATTAATGAAATTGTGATGGACAACGATATTATTCTACGATTTACCTGCCAATTCTTCCAAATTTTCTGCCAAGACCACTTTTTCTCGGGACGAAAAAAGTGTCTCTCATTTCTGTTAGTAAGAAATTTTTAAATGACGCCAAATTCACTATTTTGCACCAATTTTTGGCAATTCATAAAGGAACCATATTTCTTACCTGCCTATTTTTCTAGATGGAAATAGTATCTGGATTTGATTGTACTGAGAAAAATCTTTAAAAGTGATGATAATTTTGGAGCATGATAGAATAACATTCAAATCACTGTTCGCTGAATTATCATGAAAACCTTTGGCACTTATTTTCAAGAAAAACTTTCAAATATAGCTCCAAAATACTAAAAAAGTTTACTATATATTCGGCTATAATTGCTGACATTTTGTTGAAGATAGCCAAATCAGTTTAACCGAGTTAACAGTAGTAGAGAGGGTTACCTTTTCTATTTTGAATTGTTTCTTTTAACGACCAATTTGGCACAATTAAATTATTTTTAGGCAATTTTCATTTTTGACAGTTATACTTTGGTTTTTATGTCGTGTGAACTGGATTTTGATATCTTGGTGGTTGGCAGGTATACGATTTTATGATTTCAATTTGTAAAATCATGTGGGTTAAAAAAAAGTCCATGAAAAGGAGTGTTAACTGTAGGGTAATAGACTTAGGTGATCTATATTCTTTGGTTTCAGTTTAAGACAAATTCTTGTAGAGCAACAAAATATGATAAAAAGGCAATAAAAAATTGAAAGCTACATATTCAGCCAACATGTTACACCTAAGTTCTCATCGTCCTTGAATTGTGGCCAGGATTTTTTTTTTTATGTGCAACCTAACTGCTGGTGTCAGGCATAATCTTTTGCCACATAGTGATTTAGTATCAAAATTTTATTACTGCTATTCTCATAAATTAAACTATTTGCTTATTTAATTTGAAATATTTCTGCATTCAATTTTAATTTCTTTGCATGTCAATTTTACTTAGTCCAGTAAAAATGAATTAAGAAAATAAGGTCCTTGTAAATTATTTCGAGTTCTTAAACAATCCTTATGTTCTTGTTATGTAATAGTGGGAATCCCAAACTCAACAGGCTGGCATATGCATTTCTGTTGCTTTGTTGTTTCATTGCGTAACTTGTCTTGAAACTTACTGGCTTCTTTTCTGATAATGCACCTCCTTTAAAATATTGTTTAAATAAGACAAATACATTTAAATGCCTGTGACATGAAATTGAAAATCTTGTAATGAACATGAATGATCAAATTTACTTTAAACTACCGGATGTTTGCGAATGATAAGCTGGCAACTACTCTTTTGAAGTAACATTTGCCTTATTTTAAATGAAACTGTTCTTTAATGATAGTCTCTTGAAATGTTTACACTATATCTTTTAGATATACTGTAAAACAAAGTTTTCTTTTTTTCTTTCTACTTGTATGTGTTCTATGGGGAACATTTTATTTTACAAAGTAGAATTTTTTTAAAGTCAAATATGTGTCTGGGATAGCATGCAAGCTTAAAGGCCAGAAGATTCTCCACTTACTGAAATAAATTTGCCTGCTTTTATGTTTTTAAGTATCTGGCATCCTCATTTCTCTGGAATTTTTTCTTTATTACTTTTGTGTAAATGTGTGTGTTTAACACACCTTTTTAATCTATGTATTGTTTTAAACACCCGAAGTGCCAACTTTGTACTGCCATAAGTGTGGGCAAGAAAGTGAATTCATGTTACAGCCTCATGAGCACAATTGAGTGTAGCTAAATGCAAAATGTATATAGCTCTGTATGTTTATTCTCATGTTCGAAATTTTGCATTGTAATATAGCATAACTGAATGTTAGGTGTTTTAGAATTTTATGTGTTTTCTTTTATTCACAAAAGAAATCTGTTTCAAGCTGAGCATTGTTGCATGTATTTGTTTTAAATGATGAGCTTTCTTTCTGTCATTTCTTTATCAGTTTTATAACTAATGCTTTTTTAATGAATGTTGCACGGTAGACTGGCATTAAAGCGACCTTGAATGCATTGTTGCTGCCTGGACGTTGTACCAAAAGAATGTTGCACCTAGTATTCCTTCAGACAGGTTGGTTTTCCAAGCCTTAAAATGTTTGTAATTTTGGGGGAATCTATTACAATAATAAATTATAGTGTATGAAAAAGGCAAAATAAAAACAATTGTAAAAAACAGTATGTATCAGTTATATAAAGGGAAGGTAATGATAAATCAAACACTTTTTTTAAATTAAGAAAGTTTAATCTGATGGGGGATATCCAGTTCCATTTTTTTTCTTAATATCATCAAAGGCAGAATGTATATTTCTATACACAACTTTTAAACAAATTCACTTTTGTTGCTTTAAGTTGATAGGCCATTTTCTTAACCCTTAAAATCTACTGGACAGCGAGTTCTAAGGGCACCCATTGGATTCAGACTTTGATGTGGTTTGGGTCATGGACATCATACAAATTATACCTGTAATGGTAGGATCTTCTCAATCAGCCGATATGCAGTCTTTAAATTGAATGTTGTCTGTAAGGAAATCTACCTAATTTGTCCATGAAATGTGTGTTAATATTTTCAATGTGGTTTCCCCAGCCTACATACTTCAATGTTTTCATGTTGATGTTATTCTATTCTCCCCATTAATGTGTATTGCGGTTGATTTCAACCCTTTGCCATTTTTATGGATTTTTTTAGTGTTTTAATTTTAAAAAGCGACTACAGTAGACGAAATAGCTCTGAAAGCTTACTAAGTGGATTTTAAAAGCTTCCATCAACTAGATAATATATCTTTTCTGACACCTGTTTGCAGAATGAAATCTTTTTACAGAATCTGATTATGATTCTTTGATAATTTAATTGCATTAGTTGTGTTTTCAGTATACTCTTAAACTTTTATAATTAGTGATATTCAGGAGGTGTAGTGTATTTATAAAATAAAAGTCGATGTAAAATGCCTTCATATTCCCCTTTCAACTTGTGATATATATTCATGGCTTCTGCCCACTTGAATGGTTGAATTCATATTCTGCTGTTGGTATTATTTAAATAAAAATGGAATGCATTTTATAACTGCTCTCGTTATAAATCCTAAATCGTCTCGTTTTTTCTTGTATCTTTATGCATGTAAGATTGCATAAAACTTAAGACATTTGAATGAATTTTCTTTGACATCCTGTATTGTTGATAGACATCCATAGTGATATGATAAACCTTTCTATTAGTGAATATCAAGAATAATCAGTCATTGATTTTTGATGGATTTTAGCAGATTTCCCCTAATTAATTTCTTTGTTTGTTAGCTGTGGACATGATCTGAAACTGAAGAAAGCTCATCTATATAAAATGTATATTTAAAATTTTTATATTTGTTTCCGGTTTCAAAATTAAAATGCAAAGAATTCCTTTAGTTGTCGCAGGGATATAATTACGAATTTCTGTTCATACCAAAGTAAAGAACTATGCAATTTTACTGTGCCTTAAAATAAGCAGAAAGGTCATTTTCTTTTGTCTGATAAAGTTGTGAAAATCAAATGTGATTTATTTTTCAAATTTAATTGAAAAGTTATTTGTGTATGATTGTGATTGATTATGAGTAAAATTTTTAAAGGTAAAAGTCAGCGAATTCCTTTTTAAAAATTTCAATGTATGAAACCGTATAAAATTAGCAAATTGAAAAACTGAAATTGTTAGATGATTGTTGTTTTAACTTTTTATCAGAGGTTGTAGTGTTATGAAAAATCCCTGTTTGCACTTTCGTTTAATAATGAATCACTTGTTCTTGTTAACATCAGAATGCTCTTAAATTTCAAGGAAATTTGATTAAACTAATTTTATAAGCATTGTGTAATCAAAATAATTGAATAATGTGCATGTGTCTTGTGTTTAAAGTGTAAATGCTTCTTGATAGTTCTGTTGGCATTGTAAGTTTTATTGTTTGTTGTGAATTACTGTAACCGGTGCATTTTTTGTTGTGTTGTGTTTTAGCTGCAGCTGCTTTGGGGTGGCGGTATTCCAGCTTTGTAATTTTTCAAAAGAGTTTTTATTCTTGTTTGTGTTGGGGAAATTTGTAATTACCTCATTTCTATGTAGAATTAAAGCAAATAAAAGTTGTGCATAAACAAGCCTCTTTTAGTTTTTCTGTGAATTTAATTCAATTTGTTTTCTTTCTGTTACTATAACACTAGAAAACAAAGTTTTTGTCTCTTGGACGCTGAGTACTGATTCTTATGTATTTTTCGATGCTGATTCTGAATCCGTCTTCAGAAATTGTCCATCAGGCACCAGTTTTCCGCAATTGCATTTTCCATTGTTACGGGTTAGCCTAACTAGCCTTATACAAATATTGACGACCAGCTACAGGCTCAAGCCCAGCAAGGCTGGTCCTTTGTTTATGAATTCCCACTGACTATCCAATTGTATCTTAAATTTGTACACTCCCTTTGATTTAACTATATTTTCTGGCAACGCGTTCCATTTGTCTATTACCCTATTAAAGTAGTAGTTTTTCCTTAAATTCCGATTAAAATGTGTCATATTCAATTTATACCCATGGCCCTTTGTTCTGTTATCCTTATTAAAATTTAAGCTCTCTGTGTCCCCTTGTTTTACCAACTTGAAAAGCTGAATCAAATCCCTCCTCCTTCTTCTTCTTTCCAGTGTATACATGTTTAGCTTACTTAAACGTTCATTATAGTCGAGATTCGCTATCCCCTTTATTATTTTTGTAGCTCTGTGCTGAACCCTTTCAATTAATTCTATATCCTTTCTCATTGTGGAGGCCTGAATTGTACAGCATATTCTAGATGTGGTCTTATTAAGCACTTGTATAATGTCAAGATTATATTCTTATCCCTTGAAGTTACAGTCTTTTTAATATACCCCAATAACCTATTGGCCTTTTTACCCGCAGCTGAACATTGGTGACCCATTTTAAAATCCCTGTGAATTATCACCCCAAGATCCTTTACTGTTTCTCCCTCCTTTATCTGTACTCCCTGCAGACAGTACTCAGCTCCACTGTTCCTGTAACCCATATGCAGAACTCGACATTTCCCTATATTAAATGACATACCCCATTTTACAGCCCATTCGGATATCTTATCAAAATCCCCTTGTAAATTTTCTATCTGTAACTTGGTATCCACTGTCCCCTATATTTTTAAGTCATCTGCAAATATATTGATTCTATTTGTAATCCCCTGACCTATATCATCTATGAAAATTATAAATAAAATTGGTCCCAAAACTGATCCCTGAGGCACCCCACTTATAACTTCTGTCCACTTAATACTCTATACTTGAAAATTCAATTTAGTTCGTGACCTGAACCTATCAAAATCCCAATCAGAGCTGCTAGCATCAAGGTTTAAAAGCTGGAATTTGTAGGGAAAAAATTACAGAATCTGTTCATTCAGGCGGCGACAACAAGAATTTGAATACCTATTTTCGAAGGAAGACGACCTAGTTTATTCCAATGATGTAAACGCTCTGTACGTTACATTGGGGCATCAGTATTATCCCCTAGAGTGGTTAATGGTAATTTTAGTTAACGTCGTACTAGAGCAACACAACGGGCTATTGACGATGGTCCGGGATCAGTCCCTTAAGGGAAAGATCCGAGGACAACACCTCATAATTTTGAACCACGGTCAGTGGTGGGTATTCATTGATTCCTTTAAAAGCAGTACTTTAGCACAATGGTAGAGAAATCTCCTCCATCTTCGTCGCTTACAGGTCCCACATGAAGGAGACATACGAAACCGTGAGAAAAGATGGTTCAGTATGAAAGACATGCTTGGCACCTTTGCGGAGATTAGAAAGTCATTGCCCTTGTATTCGGTCTTCAACTAGGATATACCAAAATTTGCTGTTCCTTGTGCGAGTGGGACAGCAGAGATAGACAAAACTATTATGTAAAGAAAATGGTCACCAAGAAGACAGCTCGTTCCGAGAACCAAAAATGTCGTCAGTCGGCCCCTAATGGATCTCCCAGAATGTCTACCTGCCACTTCTACACATTAAACTGGGATTGATAAAAATTTTATTAAATGTCTGGATAGAAACGGCGATGGTTTTAGCTTTCTAAAAAACAAGTTTCCACGGGTCAGTGACGCTAAAATCATTGAAGGCATATTCGTTGGACCTCAAATTCAAGAATTATTGAACGATCCCGAATTCGATGCCACTCTTAAATGAGCAAGAAACACCTGTATGAGAGACATTCAAGAAAGTAGTCCAGAACTCTTGAAATAACATGGCGGTCAACTATAAAGACCTTATGGAGGAATTACTTCAGAACTATAAAGCTCTAGGTTGCAATATGTCACTGAAGATATATTTTCTTCAATCACATTTAGATTTTTTCCTGTAAAACCTAAGTGACGTCAGCGACGAGCCGGTGAGCGATTTCACCAGGACATATCCATCATGGAATCGCGTTATCAAAGCAAGTGGAGCCCAAACATGCTGGCCGATTACTGTAGGACATTAAAAAGAGATATTCATGTAAAAATACCTTTTGAACTGCCATCAACATTAGAATTCAAGTTTTTTCTCTAAGTTGTAAGCAAATGTAAAAAATATACGTTTTCCGAAGTTTTAAACCCGTGTAACTCAAAAACTATGCCCAGCACAAATTTGGAAAGCAGAATCAGTGGGGAAAATACTATAAGAATAATCCTATTTGATCAAAGAGACACGAAAAAAAGTGAAATTTTGTTTACCAGTGTAATTAGTGAGACTGGCTTGAATAATCGAACCAGAAAAGTGTAGTTATTTTTAAGAGCAAAAATTGAAGTGTTCCCTCTTACCAGACAACCCGTTGTGTTGCTCCAGTGTGGCGGTAATTAAAAATATCCTCTTACCAGAAGGATTATACGTTTAGCGATTTCATTTCGTTGTCATGAGTTTTTTTTATAGCTAGCTCTCATTGTCATCGTGTGTTTTATACTTATACTACATAAAAAGCAAGATCAGGAATATGCAAATGTTCGCGAAAAGGCCATTTTCAGCTGCGCTGATTGTTAGGTAGAAAGAAGATAAATTTCTTCATTTTTATGTTGTAGCCCGTTTGGAAGAGCAACGGGTTAGCAACCAGAAGGTTGCGGGTTCGAAAATAGATACAGCCAAAGACCGTCGTGAACATGGGGGAGGGGGTGCAAGTTAAATCTGTTTTGACCTCATATGCCCTCACGTTGGCATGGTGTGGAAGTTTGGAGTGGCGTTCCAGCTGAGGTGTTCTCGTCATCTGACCGTGGTCAAAATTACAATGTGTCCTTTGGTCTTCGGGATTGATCCCGTATAGTCGTCAGTAGTCCGTTGTGTGCCCATAGCGACACCCAGCGGGTATCTCTATATTTAAAAAAAAGTTGACGCCGCAGGATTGAAAACTGTGTTGTTTAGCTCGACTCTTAGACGGTTTCCCTAGAAAGTTCGGATCAGAAAAATATGAAATTAACATGGTTTGTTCTTCATCGTGTTCCCTGGACAATTGTAAATATCTTTTTCCGATGCGGTTATTAGTTTAGGGTTTCTTAAGTGTCAAAGTTGAAAAAGCGAAATTTCTTCCGCGATTGAGCAAAATACATACAAATTTTTAGTCTTAAGCCGTGAGGTTTTTTTAAAGAGTACCTCTCAACGTAAATTTTTGCAGCTCGTCGAGATTTTTTAGAAATTTCCACTTGGTTCTTGATAATATTTTTTTGAAATTCGGGAAAAATCGGGACATTTTCGTTATTTTTTTAAACGGTCATATCTATATCTTGTTACTATTACTTTTTAATTTTGAAAAGGTCGCAGTATACGTAACTACAACTAAAGAAATATTCAGTATTATACGATGGCTCTTCAATAAAGAATGATCTCAAATTAATAAAAAATAATTTTCTGTACTAATCCTTCAAATTTTTATGGTCTGTGACATCGTGATAAAAGAAATAACCCTTTTTTAAAGAATAAAAAAAATTTATTTACAAATTGGTAGCGATATCACAGTTACAACTACATCTCATCATACGTAGAAAACATAACGGCTGAAACATGCCACTCTGACACAGCACCGTGTCCACTCTTCAAAAAAACATCCAATCGACTAAAAAAAGCAGTTTTCAAAAATAACATTTCACCAACGTTATATCTCTCTATATTAAAAAAAAGTTACCGCCGCCGCCGCCGCCGCCGAAGAATTGAAATTTTTGTTGTTTAGCTCCATTCTTAGACGGTTTCCCGAGAAAGTACTGATCGGAAAAATATGAAATTAACATGCTTTGTTCTTCATCGTATTCCCTGGATAATTATTAAGATTTTTTTCCGATGCGGCTATTAGTTTAGGTTTTATTAAGTGTTAAAGTTGAAGAAGTGAAATTTCTTCCGCGAGTGAGCAAAACACATTCAAAATTTCAGTCTTTAGTCGTGAGTTTTTTTTTAAGAGTACCTCTCAACGTAAATTTTTGCAGCTCGTCGAGTTTTTTTTTAAATTTAAATTTGGTTCTTGATAATATTTTTTTGAAATTCAGGAAAAATCGGGACATTTTTGTTACTTTTTTTTAAAACTGCCATATCTATATCTAATTACTATTAGTTTTTAATTTTTAAAATATAGCAGTATACCTCAGAATATACTCTTTCTTACGGTACTATTATTTTTGAAATCGGTTAATAATTAAATTGGATGCGATCAAAAGTTCGTCATACAAAATTCGGAATCTTTGGATATTTTCGCTACTTATTGTTAAAACCGTTTTGTCTACGGCAAAAGCCATTATTTTTTAAATTTGAAAACATCACTGAATACATTACATTACACTCTTTCTTATGGTACAATTATTTTTCAAATTGGTTAATAAATAAAATCGATGCAAATAAAAGTGGGTCATACAATTTTCGGAACTTTCAGATCGTAACTTCCGATACAAAACTAAAATGGTCATATCTGTATAGTATTACTGTTAATTTTTAATTTTAAAAATATTGCAGTATACCTCAGAATATACTCTTTCTTACGGTACAATTATTTTTAAAATTGGTTCATAAATAAATTCGATGCAATCAAAAGTTGGTGACACAAATTTCGTATTTTTCAGTTCGCATAGCTGCTTCCGAAAGCAGTAGTGGGTTACACTTTTGACTATCGGGTTTGCCAGATATCAAATTTATCGTAGCAACAATTGCCATAAAAACGATTTCTTTTTATTTGGCGAGGAAAAAGGCTCGCTTTTTTCCCTCTGTTTTCAAGACAGTTTACCGACAAAGTACAGATCGTAAAGTTTGGATATTAACAATGTTTAGTTAAAATTGTACAGGGAACAAGATGCAGAAGATTTTTTACTGATGCGGCTATTAGTTTAGGGTGCATTAAGTGTTAAAGCAAAAAAAAGTTAAATCACTTGCGAAAGAAGTATTGGTTTGAGAAAGCAAACCAAACGGATTGCGTAGCAATCCCCGGGGTCGCCGAGCGTAAGCGAGACGCAGCGAAGCCCTCGCTGTGACGTCATGAACCGGAAAGTGAAATCAGCATAATACGAATTATTCAGATAGTTTCACTCTGTGAAAGTAATGTTGGTTTGCGAAGCAAACCAAATGGTATCCTGTGACAGGAGTGTTGGTTTGCGAAGCAAACCAAATGGGATTGCGCAGCAATCCCCGGGGGTTGGCGAGCGTAAGCGAGCAGGGGGCGGAGCCCCCTAGTACATAAAAGAAATAATAAACTTCCGCGAAAACCATGTAAGCTCACATAATATGTCAAAAGAAAAAGATATCCTTTCCAAGATTAATAAGAAGTATAAATAAACACAGGAAGTATCGCAATGTCTTGGAATAAGGAAAAAGAAATACTATCATTATATATAAAAGATATTCCGGAAGTATACGTTACAACTCTTCCCTTTTTAGAATATCTTTTTACCCTGTACAAAGTTACCAAAACTTTAAAAAAAAATCTAAATTCTACAAAATTTCATACAAATATTTACAAACACACATACAACTCTGCAAAGTTACCTAAAAAACTATAAAAATAAACTCAAACGACATTTTGGCAACTTAACACAGTCGGCTAAGGCTGTCAGCATTCTGATGTTTTCTGCCCTGACGATGGATTAACTCATAGTTCCATGGCTGCAGTGCAAGACACCATCTCATGATACGCGGATTTGCCCCAGAGTTCATTTTTTAACCATACTAGAGGATTATGATCAGTTTGGATAAAGAACTTGGTAGGTCCATCTAGGTAGCATCGTAGCTTCTTGACAGCAAACACAATAGCGGCACATTCCTTTTCGGTAGTTCAGTATTTTCGTTCTACGGTTGAGAACTTCTTGCCGAGGAACAGAATAGGAAAATACTGAGTTTTCGTGATTTAATTCAGCTTCCGACAGTCAATGCAGGGCCTTGGGTCTTTCCCTAGTACCTCAACTAAATTCATAGGAGAAGTGAACTCACTCTCACCCACTTCAATAATTTTCATTTGGAGCATCTTTTCAATTTCGGCTTTCAAGATCTGCGATTGTCGGACCGACATTCGATATGGCTTCGCACAGATGGGCTTTATTTCAGAAAGTTCGATATCAAACTGGATACGATCTGTGAGGCCAGGCACGTTTGAGAAACACTTGGAATATTTACATATAACACAACTGAGCTGGTCAATCTGGTCGTCATCCAGTCTTCCTTTCACTTCACTGTTTCTCGATATCTCCTCGAGATAAAAAATATTATATTTGGGTTGTTTTCCACAGGCGGGAATTCTTCTTCCAACTCTGATTCTTCATCCTCGCAAGTAGTGACCAGATTTATGAATTCCGGCCTCTGGTTATAAGGCTTTAATAGATTTACATGATAGATTTGTGACGAATTTTTCCGGTTAGGCAGGGCAACAAAGTAGTTCGTCTCCGAAATCTTGCTTTCAATGGTCCCAGGACGATGCCATTGAACCGCTAACTTATTTACAGGTGAGGGTGCCAGTACCAGTACTTTATCTCCAACAATGAACTCACGTTTCACGGTATTTTTGGCGTACCATTTTTTTAGTTTCTTGGCCGCTTCCTCCATATTATCAATGGCTAGGCTGCGACATTTTTCCAATCTTCTCAGAAGATTGAGGATATATTCAACAACTGAAGCATTTCCTTCTTCTGGGTGTAACCAGTTTTCATACAGAAGACTGACAGGAGTCCGCAAGTGTTTTCCATGAACCAATTCAGCTGGACTGAATCCGGTGGATTCATGAGTAACTGTCCTTAAGGCGAACAAGACCGCATGGACATGCTTCTCCCAATCTAGTCCTTCTTCGGTACACAAAACTCTCAAAATCCGTTTCAGGGTACGATGAAACCTTTCTACAGGATTGCTCTGGGGATGATACACAGAGCTAAGTACCACCTTGATGCCGAAACGTTCAAAAAATTCCGATGTGAGTTCGCTCATAAACAAGGTTCCCTGGTCGTGTTGAATCTCCTTAGGGAAACCCATTCGACTAAAAATCTGAAGGAGAGCATTAATCACGGATGTAGATGTTATGTTTGGAACTGCCACAGCATCCGGGTACTTCGACGACATACACAATGCCGTAATCAGGTATCTTTGGCCTGAGTCCGTCTCGGGCAAAAGTCCTACAGCGTCAATATTAATTCGGGAAAAAACTTCAGTAATCACTGAAACAAGTCATGGGCGCTTTTTTCATGTCCCTTGCCTTTCCAGCTCTCTGGCAGGAATCGCAAGCCTTCACGAAGTCCTCTGCTTCGTTGTAACAGTTTTTCCAGAAAAAGTACTTGGTCATTCTGTCTTTGGTCTTGGTGGTCCCAAGATGACCTGACGTGCCTTCATGACACAATTTCAGTATCTTCTCTCGATACTCTATGGGCACGACGATGAGCTTCCTTTCGATACCACTCTCTCTTGTCCTTCTTGATCTTTACGAAAAGTCGGCCTTTCACCAGTTCAAAATCTTTAGGAGGGTATCCATTTTGGATTTGTTTTACTTGAGAGCTCATCTCTTCATCTTCACTATGAGCCTTGATTAGCTGCTCCGTATCCACTTTTAACAATTCAGTGATATCTTGATCTTCTGCCACCTGAGTGAACTCGTCACTTACTTCCCCTGCTTCCACTTCATTTTTTTCCAAGGTAATGAATTCTTCGGCTGGGAAAAAGTTTTTGGATTCTTTAATTAAAGATTGAGATTCTTCCCTTTCTTTCACTTTTTTCTGATGCCTTGTCAGTACTGCATTTATTTGATCCACATATTGACAATCATCCCTTTTTAACAAGTCAGCAGTCCGATTCCCTAAAAGATATCGTCCGCGGTCTAGTTCATCTGGAATCACAGCAGCTTTAGTCAGCGTTTTTCCCAATTCACACTCTACCAAAACTTCGGCAAGAGGAAAACAAGTTGAGCTGGAGTCCAAAGGTTGCTGTACCCAAACATGTTCACCCGTCATGTCAGCTGAATTCACCAATTTCCTACACACAATGTCAATTTTCGCTCCGGTGTCTCTTAGTAGATTTATATCCTGACCGTTTATTTGTAATTTAATGATATACGGTTCCAGGTATTTCTCAGGTTCTTTGTCCGAAATGTAATTTACAGTTTCCGAAGGTTTCTTCAACTTTGGACAATTTGGTCGGATATGACAAGGCTGATTGCAATGAAAACACCGCTTCTGTCTCCTGCGGTCGAATTCCGGATTTGGGTCTTGTTCCGAAAATCTTCGTTCTATCTTAAACCCTTTACCATTTATGGTATCACTTCTCCTTGGTGGATTATCGGTCTTTTCAAACTTGTTTTGAACTCGACCCTCGAACTTGTCTTTCGCAAAGACAGGGTTTCGTTTCACAGTTCGTCTAACGTCTTCAAACTTCTCCAACAGTTCCACCAAATCTGGAGGGGAGTTTATTTCTGTCCATTCTCTTAGATACATATCTTTAAATTCGGATGGTGTTTTTTTCTTCATCTGATCTGTGATGATAAAATCTCTCAGTTTTTTAAAAGTAAGGACCTGACAACCTGCAATCCATCCATCGAAATAAGTAGACAATTCATGTTAGAAGTCCCTCCAGTTCCGATCAACTGCTTTATGATGTGAACTAAATAACTGTCGAAATCTTTCTGGTGTTAGTTTGAACCTTTTGAACAGAATATTTTTGATGTGATCATAATGTGTAACTAGGTCAGATGGTTCACGGGCTATTATATGAGAAATCTCTTGGGGGATCAAACTTAATAGGTGAGATACCCGCATTTCTTTTCCCAGCGACAGCAAACTTGCCTGTCGTTCAAACAAGGTTAAATAAAGACTCATATCATCTTTCATGTCGTATTTCGGAAGGATCTTGGTCAAGTCTCTCGATTCGATGGTCTAGGATTAGCAACTGCACCTTGCTGGGTTTGGCTAATTGCATCTGTTCTCACTTTTTCCAACTCATACTCTCGTTATTTCTGCTTTTCTACCCAAGGGCTTCAATTCTCCGCTTTTCTTCAAGGGCTTCATTTCTCCGCTTTTCTTCAAGGGCTTCATTTGTCTTTCGAGTTTCTATAATTCTACCAAAAAGTGCTTTGGTGAATTCCTCATCCTATCCCTCACTTGAAGTAATGAG
This sequence comes from Metellina segmentata, assembly GCA_947359465.1. Classification (NCBI taxonomy): domain Eukaryota; kingdom Metazoa; phylum Arthropoda; class Arachnida; order Araneae; family Tetragnathidae; genus Metellina; species Metellina segmentata. The sequence goes on from OX375875.1 coordinate 50,017,724, forward strand.
ATTCACTAATTCTTTTATGGATTTTTCTACGGTGATTTCTAAATCTATCTCCTCCACCAATTTGATCAAGTCCTCTTTCTTTCCCTTAACTAAATAAGCCATAAGTAAATTCTAAACAGTTTCCCTATTTTTTTTCAACTCATATATACCGCGTAAGGTACAAAAAGAAAATTTTTCGAAACCGAAACTGTCCAGAATTCTGATTTACTTTATAGCCAAGCCACAAAAAATATAACTCAAAGACAATAGAACAATAGAAAAGAAATAAATGTACAAAAACCAATTTTGTAAGCCAAAAGACCTTCAAAAGAAATTAAATTTAAAAAAAAAATCAAAATACCATTTCAAATACAAAACAAATGTAATTTATTAATTAAGATAAATAATCATCTACAACAACAAAAATCTCTTACATTTCTATTACACATAAATTCCAAAACAATACTAAATTCTATTAGAAAAGCAAAATTTGCAATTAAGAAGTTTTTTGTTTTGAAAACTGTTACGATAAATGGAAGTTATCACAAAAACAAATGTAAAATTGTACGTTATATCTCTAATAGTACATAAAATTTTAGATTTAAAACCTAAACCACTTGTCTGGAACAGTTGCTTGATGGTGCACAGGAAGACCTTGAGCTGGAACCCAAAGTTCGAACTGGACTTCGCTGACGATGACAGGACCATAGACTTCTAATATAAGTAGACTGAGCATCGCTATTGAGAAGTATAGATGGGCGATCCGCTCAGGAGCTGACTCAAAGAGTCGACTCTCTTGATGGAGTGAGCGAGCGCTGATTCGTCAAAAAAGAGCTGTAGCTCTTTTTTAACCAATCAGGGCTGAAGAGCGGTAACTCTTTTTTAACGAATCAGCGCTTCCACTCTCGAAGAGTCATTTCCGCATGCGATCACCAGCTCAGTGATTCTTTTGGGAGTTGATTCTTTTGAGAGTTGATTCTTTTCGGAGTTGGCGGCTCTTTCGAAGAATCATTTCCGCATTCGATCGTTTGCGCTCACTGATTCTTTTGGGAGTTGATTCTTTTGAGATTTAACTCTTTGGCTCTTTTCGATAACTATCGCTCTCGAAGAGTCAATTCCGCATTCGTTCTTTTGCGCTCCCTAGCTTTTTGTTACTTTTTTGAAGTTTCAAATTTTTAAATATCTATGTATTATCATAAATGTTATTTTTTTTAAAATTTAATTCAATTTTAGATTGAAAGGGTGTTTTTACGGCTTAAGTCATATCACGCCTTTTAGCACTAATTAAAACTAGTCTTAAGGTTGTTATTAAAACATATTCTAACAGTTATTATGTTATTCACTTAACATTAATATAATAATTATAATAAAACCTTGATTTCTCGGGAGTGATATCATTTTAATAAAGCTACACAAAATTAAATTAAACGTAACTCGTTTTTATTGCATTGCCTTCACAAAACAAGGCATTTTGAAAATATTTTATTAAAAGACAGGGAGGGGACTTAGATTTTGAAAATCTTCGGGACAACGAGTATTCGAGGGTATTATGTACCTATATCTTAAAATAAATAGTTAAAAATCTTAATAACACGTCCAAGACACTTTTTTTAAATGTGGTATAGAAACATTTTAATGATATTTTTATGTTTTGTGTTTTAAACAATAGCAATAGGCTATAAATATTAAAAGTATTTTTTAATAATTTTGTAAAAATATGATAATTATGTATGAAATTTTAAAGAAATGTGTCAAAAACTTCAAATGTGCTACATGAAAATCTATTCAACCAATTTGAAAAATGATGCTACCAAAATAAACTACATGCATATTTCTAGGGAATGAACTAGAATAAAAGGATATTTAAATAAACAACAATTTTACAAGTGATTGAAAAATGAATAGAAGATTTTTTATAGTTCTACAGTCCTATTTCTTAAATAAATAGTAATAATTTAGAAACTTTTGAACTCAGCATAATTATTCTAGTTCATTCACTTGACAGCATTATAAATAACAAACTCTCAAAAGTTTACTAGAATCCAGTTATAAGTTTTTGTATTATAACATTTGAAGTGAGGAAATAATGCAAAAATATTAATTTGGAGTTAAAGGTAGTTTCAAGTGCATCGCTTGCACCCTTGCGTTTGCTCTTTGTGTAAACAATTTTGTTCTTCTTTCTCTTTAAAAAAGTTCACTCCATTTCCAAAAGAGAAACCATTTAAATATTTGAAAAAACTTTCTAAAATTATGTTTGCAAAAAAAAGTAAGGTTAAATTTTGATTTTGCCATGTTTTTGGCCTTTTAATGGCCATTTCCAGTGTTTTCCATTCTTACTTCTTATTTTCCCGCCTTGATTAAAATCTTAATACTTCTTCAAGTAATTAACAGAGAAAAAATTAAATATGTTTTGGAAAGTCAAATAAATACTCTATCCAATAAAATCGAAAACTTTTTTAGAATTCTTGGTCAAAAATGAGATTTTTAACGTGTTTGGATATTTTAATTGCTACTTCTGTAATCTCAACGGGTTCATGACGGGAATTACAAAAGTAGAAGTGTCCTCAAAGTAATTTATTCTTTATGGACAATTTCAAAGTTTTTGAATTGACATGGTTTTGGGCCATCTTATGCCTTAGCAATTAAATTTTACAGCTTAGCAGCCCTATGCTGCAATGCCTATCGTCCTCGTGCCCCGTCTCCCTCCTTTAGTTGATTTTAGAGGTAAACTGCGCAATTGCTGGATGAGTGAGTGTTTCAAGTGTTGTGTGCGTGGGTGTTTTAAGCACGCTTGGCGCCTCTCCTTCTGGACACATGCGCTCACGTGACAACGAGGGATGTTCGATGGCCCAAACATATTGTATACATTTCGATGTGTTATATACATTATTATATATCTCAAAGGAGCGGTGAGTCATCAAAAAGAGCTAGCTCTTTTTAGTGAGTGAGCGGTTCCGATCCGATCCCTGAAAAGAGTCATTTTCCCCATCACTATTGAGAAGAGCTTCGCAAAGCGTCCGCAACATGTTGTCAGTAGTCACGTGACTGTTTTACGAAAATTCAGCTTGGTTGCTTGATTTGGCCTTTTAGCGCCTCTCTTGGCGACATTTTCTCAAAAAGTTAACGATTCGATGAACATAATACTGAGTATTTCTGGAATTTGAGTTACATTTTAACATTTTTGGGCAACGCAAATGAATATTTACTTTTTCACTTCTGAATATTTTTTGAATTCGTATCACTTTTTAATGTTTTTAGTTTTATTATGGAATTAAGTTCTCATTGGGATTATAAGGTTAACCAGTACACTTAAGATAAATAAACGGTAGTCAATAGATTAATTTCATATTTTATTTATAGTTCATCAACTGTATTCGTTGTAGAGAAATTATCTGATTTAATTTCAGAAAATATTTCAAACTTTTGGAAAAACGTATTGAGGTTAGCATGAGTTGGAATTAATTGAAAAATAAATACCCATGTTTGGTAATAACTTCAATTTGATGTGCATAATATTGAATATGCATAATACTGAATGCTCCTTGAATTTGAGTTACATTTTAACATTGTTGGGCAATACAAATTAATTTTTACTATTACACTGCTGAATATTTTTTGAATTCATATTACTTTCTAATGTTTTTAGTTACTTGAGCTTTTTTATAATTAACTGAAGTTCTCATTGGGATTAAGTTTAACCAGCACATATACAAACAAAGCAGTACACATGAGATAAATAAATTGTAGTCAATAGATTGCTCTCACGTCATGAGTTCAGATTAAAATTTGGTATAAGATAGTTGTTCTAAACCCGACTTTCTTTAATTAATACAATATTTTATATATATATATTTCTTCAAAAACTGTATTAGGTGTGAAGAATTTATCTCAAAAGATTTCATTTCAGAAAATAATTTAAACTTATTTCAATGTAATGAGGTTAGCATGAGTTGGAATAAATTGAAAAATAAATGCCCATGTTTGGAAATGACTGCATGAATAAAAATTTTTACTGATGCATAAAATAAAAATACTGAAAACAGATAGGAAGATTCCCTGTTCAAATGACGTTTGGGTTACCACTAAAGCTTTTATTGATATTATGGATTCTTAATTGCTTACGTTTCCATAAACACAAATTTATTCAAGATATTACGCAGAAAAATATTATTAACAAGAAAAGTTATACACAAAATCTTTAAAATTGAAGGAAATTATTTTAAACTATACCCTTGATGTTAGCTATTTTGCAATTTTAGATTTCTGGTTCAAAAACTAAATAAGTTGCAACTGTGTGTCCATATATGAATTTGAATTCATCAAAGTGATGATGTCAATAACTCTTGACAATTTTTATGCTTTTAAGCATGTACAAAAGTATGGTAAAGATTTTTATATTGAATTTTTATTGCTTATTGTGTGTGAAATCAATATTTAATAAATAAAAAAGATAAATAAGAAACAGTAAACGAATGAAATTTACTGTCACATTCATCACATTTTAAATGAACTAAAAGACAAACAAAATTCTTCGATTAATTAATTAAAACGATTTTCTTCTTTCTTCATCTTTGGGAAAACTAATAAATGGAACAAAATAAAAATTTTAAATACATAAGAACTGAATAAATGAATTTTCAGCAGGTGAACATCTTTACAAGTTCTTATTACAAGTAAATATAAACTGTTTTACTTATAGTTCCAAAAAATCATAAATACAAACTCACAATTACAATACGGCTTAGAAAATGCTTTAATCCTATTTTTAACAAATTGATTTTATTTAATACTAGCAAAATACCCGACCTTACTCGGTTTGAATTCGTTTACTCTAGATTGAAGAGATAATCAAAATATATAATGACTTACGTTTTTTGTAGAATAAAAATTTATTTTAACACCTTTCGCCATCTTTATATTTTCTACAACTTACTTTGGACACAAATCCTACACATGCATATCCATTCATGTAATACATTTCACATACATCGCACAATTGCTGTATGACAAAGCTACAAAAAGACGAAAGGTGATACTAAGGTTACTACTATAAAAGACGATTTATAGGAAGATTTGGAATTCCCTTTCTTAAGTTCTTTTCATGTGCAACTCAATTAATTAAAATTACGATTTACGGCGAGTGCTGTCGCACTCATAGTCAACAAAACAATATTTTTTTACTTGTGGCACTCTTGCCTCCGGTATGCGACATTGTAAAATTTTGCAATCTTCTCCTGTCATTACTACAACGAATTTTTTAATGTAGGAAAAAGTTATAGTTTGGATTTTTAAACATTATTATTCTTTATATAACGACATCATTCTTTAAATAACGGCATTATTCTTTCAATAACGGCATTATTCTTTAAATAACGGCATTATTCTTTAAATAACGGCATTATTCTTTAAATAACGGCATTGTTCTTTCAATAACGGCATTATTCTTTCAATGACGGCATTATTCTTTCAATAATGGCATAACTACACTTAAAATTTACTGAAAATTTATACTGACTTACCTAACATTTTTAAGTCTAATACTTTGTGGTGCTGTTGCGTGTGATGAGAAGGAAAACACATTTATTAAAATAATAAATATTTAAAACAGGTAACAGCAAAGTAAAACAAAATAAAAGATGTCGCAAAAAATTGTTCTAAAGATATTAATTTGTGATTCAATTTTATCTCTTGATCTCGCACAGTTGCCACAACTTACAACTAAAAGTGTATAAAATTTAGATATGTGAAATTAATTCAGAGCGAAAGAACCAGAAAAAATATCACTGCTCGCGCGATCTTGTTCATTCTCGTTTCATTGAAAAATATCGTCTGTCCCAAATATTCGGAAATCGTTTTCATTGCGCAAAGAATAAAAATAAGACTCGAAATAAATGAAGTATCAGAGATGAAATTCCATTAAAAAAAAAAAAAAAATTGAAGAATAATTACAATTTTAGCAGTACTGGTAAAGCAATCGAAGTAATCGTAATATTCAATAGACATTCCAATGTTTCCAAAACTACCAAATTATGGTTGATTTAAGTATACTTACTCAGGTGTTTTAGCATGAAACTCAACTAAATATAACAATAAAGAAATGTTTAATATTGCATTCTCTAAACTAATAGATAATGTATAAAATAAAATACAATGCAATCAAATATCTGGAATACAATTCATGTGATGTCTACACAAACACAAAATCGAGCATAGAACAGAAAGACGGACAGACAGACTTTCGCAACCAATGCCACTCACTAAATGAAGATAAGTACTCACTGTATGCAAATTTTCATGAAAATATCTTAAACCGCGTGGACGTGTATAGGGCACAACATACAGACAGACAGACAGACAGACAGACAGACGGACAGACAGACAGACAGACACCAAACGAGAAAAAGGCGGATTCGGCATCAGAAGGGTCCAAAACGGATAGAAAACTTGAAATGGGTCGAAAATATTGAATGTACAAACAAACACTCCATTCTTATTTATATAGATATAATTAAAGGTTTCAAACGTTATCGTTTATTTTAAATATTATTCTTATGTAATTACAGTCTGCACAGATGGGTGGATACAAAACAATTTTTCTCAGCAAGAAAAATAATTTATGTGATGTACTTAAATTGATGTTACCAAATTCATAACATTTTTATCGTGAGACACGAAAGAATATAGTACCTTTGTTTCCAAAACATAATCGCCAAGACAGAGAACGATTTTGCACAAGTTTTTACATTACGCTTAACTATTTTTAATATTTTAAGACAGTATAAATTTCAATTTACAATTAGAAACACATTCCACTCGTTATTTTGTGTTTCAAACATTATTTTAGATACATACTGATTGCAAATGCATGAAATCTTTTCATGGAATGGGAGATGTCCGCAGGTTGTATTTATTAATTCCAAAGTTAGAATATCCATTTTTATCATACTACAGGGTGTCCTAAAAGTTCCTGTACTGACGATTCGTGAATTTGTTACAGAAAATCAACAAACTTTAAAACAATTATTTTTATGCTAATGGTGAAAAGCACTTTTAACATAACGTAGGAAAAAATATGAACTTACATTTGGTTATCGTTGATTGTACGGTCCCCCTTGGCGACTTTTCAATCAAATACGCCAAATTTAAGATGGCGTCGATGAATAAGCCTCAAACAGCGAAATTCTCTGAATGTGTGATAAATTCATTTTGCAATGAAGAATAAAATGACGTGGAACTTTATTATCGTATAACTTGAGTGCGAAGAAAATCAAACGATAAAAATTAAAGCCTTGATAAAAATATAAGTAGACGATAAAATTCAATAATTAAAAAAAACAGGCAATATTTTTTTTTAAGTTGGGAGGTGCGGAAAGTTTTAGGACTCCCTGTAGAAAGTATTGAAAAATACAAATGTGAAAGAAACGTTTTTCGCTCACCTGTGAAATGTAATGTTTCCACCTTTAATAAATTTGGAATTATATCCATGTACGCGGCACCGTAGACAAATTTTATTTTGAGTATTCAATGCATTTGCTACTAGCTAGGGAAGAAGGAATGCGTAAACAATATGCGCGAAGATAGAAGGAGTCACGTGACTACTGATTTTGGTCACATGATCATGCGGACATAAAAAGGTTGCCATAGCTCACAAGTTTTTTGTTTTGAAAACTGTTACGATAAATGGAAATCACAAAAACAAATGTAAAATTGTACGTTATATCTAATAGTACATAAAATTTTAGATTTAAAACCTAAACCACTTGTCTGGAACAGTTGCTTGATGGTGCACAGGAAGTCCTTGAGCTGGAACCCAAAGTTCGAACTGGACTTCGCTGACGATGACAGGACGGGATCCCCAAAAAGTTCGGACCGGATGGCCCTTCCGCTGCTGAACACACACACGTTTCACACACAGGAACAGGACGGGATGTCCCAATTCTACT